>VZTM01035991.1:0-143260 GCA_013400555.1 Jacana jacana
ATACAATGCAAACAAGACTATCAGGAAGAGAACTGTAATACCTTTGTACGGAGGAAACAAACATGTCCATACACTGTATCACATAGGTTTTAACAAAATCTGGATAAAGTTAGAGAAGAAATTGTAGCTGTGTATTCAAATCGCACATCTAAAAGCATACATCACCCTCTTCTACACACTGTCATGTTCGAGTAATACCATCTCAAACCTAAGTTCCCAAACACTTTAAACAAAATGAAGGAACTTAACAGAAAATTTTAACAGTCTAATGGGATAATTCACTTTTTTTGAAAGAAAAGAGGGAACAAAGCCAGCTGCATAAGAGAGATGACAAGAAAATACAAGTCATCATCTTGCTGAGTATTGACCTTTCTCATCTGCAAGTGAGGATTACTTTCCACAGATCTTTTGCCCTTCTTTTAGAAAGGACCAACACAGTTTTGTGCACTATTACCTGCTGTGATTGCTGCTGTTGTGGACAGGATATAGCCAGTGCTGGCAATCTGAGATGAGTCATACAGCTGTGAGGCTTGAGCTAAAAATCTGCAATACAGTGACAGACAACAGAGGTTGATTTGGGAAGGATGCTAAAATTGTGTAGCAGTTATCATGGACTAGCCCCTCTTTCCCCCCCCCCTCTTTTTGGAAACACCTTCAGAAACGATGCATAAAGTTAAAAAACTTTATTCTCTTTCTCATGACCTGGAGCAGAATCCCTTGGAATGAATAGAAATGAGAGGAGAGTAAGGCTTATGGCTAGACTGACAAAAGGGGTAAAATTACTGCCACTGACCTTAGAGCCAGAACATCATTCGCATTTTGAATAGTTTTTCATCCCTGCTGCTAGTGGCTTTTTACAAGTATAGATGAAAAAAACCCTAAAACCAGACACATCAACAGCACTGATTCTGCACTTTGGTTTTAACCACTACTCAGACACTGTATTTGATTTGCCACTGTTTCATTCCTAACATTGTCTTGTAAATACTTGAACGATGTACAAATTTGGGATCAAAACTACTTGGCAGTGTCACTACGTGGAACAGTAAACCCAGGCTCCTGTGACACGGATTTGAGGACAGGTCATAGAAGAGAATGGATAATTCTTCTATTAAAATTTCATTAGCATTCTTGGAATGGATAATAAACAGCCCACTAATTACTGATCCACTGAAACTTGCACAAATATAGACAAAAAGAGAGTGAATGTCTTACGTTGCTTGAAAGATCGCTGTGGCAATCATACACACCAACATGATATAAAATATCGGGTAGTCGAGTTGCAGGTTTCCTTGTATGGAGACAACAATCATTCCTGCCACAGCCTTCACCGTCACAACAGTCATGGAACCTGTGAACATTTACCAAGACTCCACTGTAGCATGGTTAATAAAGCTAAGGAAGTTTTCAAAACAAGAATCAGAGCGAGCCTACTTCCTTTCCTTTTCTTGAAAGCACAAGTCAGCGCCATTCAGAATTAGGATAGTTGTTTTGTCTATGATTCATGCAGCCTCTGAGACATCGGTGAGGCATCAAGCTCCAAACAGGTCAAAAATTGAGGACTGTGCTGAAGTTGCATAAATAGCAAAAGTTGAGGACTGTGACATAGATTCAACAGCACGTCAGACTGCTTCACTGCCTTGCTGTTATTCAACTTTTTTAAAGTTTAATTGATCACAGTTTCTTAAAAAAAAGATTAACATGGAGAACAATACAAGTGAAATCCTGGCCTTTCCAAAATCGCTGGATGATCCCACTACAGGCAACAAGGATATTAAAAGCGTCATTTCAGCCCAGAGGCTCTCCCAATTTAAATAGGGACATACTGGCACCAGCAGTGTGTTTATCATTTCTTTAGCCACACAGCAAATCTTTCCAGAGCCAAGAAGACTCTCATAGGTCAAATCCTCTCTTTCATCCAGTGACTGAGCCTTCCTTATCCATTGAATAAATAAGATATTGTACCATGCTTTGCATGCACAGATTAAAATTAAGAACATTAATAAATAGCTTGCACTTTCTGTATTTGGCAGATTATTTGTCCTTATGGGAAATAAGTCTTAACTGTTCAAAGTTCATTCGCAAAGATCCTAAAGTTCACCACAACTTTATCTAATTTGTAGTAACATTCCTGAAGTAGAATGGTACATTTGATGACATTAATTAGGTCACTATAAGCCCACAGCAGCCATAGATGCCTCATTTTCCTGTAGTTCACTGTTATAACCTGGACTTAGATGATCTTACAGGTCCACATCAACTTACCCAGCAAAGCTACCAGCAGAAGAATAACTACAATGTAGTTTGCTTTTTTCTCCTTGTAAAAATATAGTAGCAGGCAGAATACGATGATCTCCACAAGCTACAAAAGATAGTCATGAGAATATTAAAAACGCGCTGCACAGGGTGTTGGCAGTAAATGAGATTGTGAGCCAGCCAAACATTAGAATTACAGAATAAGGCAAATCACAGGAAAGTAAAGATCCCACACAATTATAGATCAAATCTAGCATGATCTTAGATTCTAATTAGGTGAGATATTCAGTAGCTCCTAGCAGAACTGGAAACGTGGGACACTTTTGACAGTACATTCGTGGTAAAGCAGCAGATCAAATAATCCTATCTGAATATTCTCATCAGAGATCTCAGCCCACTTTCCGTAATGAGATTCTTCTGGTGATCCTGGCAGCACACCTTTTATTTAACAGTCAAACTTATCTCCATTAAAAAGCAATCGATTTCGTAAGATTTTCGATGAGAGATTGATGGCTACAGAGAAAGCCAGTCCAGAAAAAGCCCAGATGCAAACACAGTATTCAGACACCTTTAGATCAGCTGCTCTCAGCTGCCATCAGTACTACTGCCACAAGCTGGAGCTGACAGATCAGGGAGAGAGCCAGCTATTTTAAAACTTCTCAGTTAAAGAGATTTAACTCCTAACAGAATAATTCAGAGAAAGAATGGGAGATTTCTGTATTGTGCATGCATATAACCACATGCAATGCGGAACCGACACAGGGAAAAGCTGGCATAGGTTCATTAGCAAGTAGAAGGAATATTGCTAGTAACCATAAGGAAAAATAATGCTTAAAATGAAACACCCTGTCAGGCATAAAGCAGAAAACTGTCCCACATTTTATGGCCCATCTTACCATGTACAACAGAAATGGCCAGCTCACTAAATGCCTAGTGATATTTTCTCCTGTCATCTTCTCATGACTATTAGGTCCAAATGTTATCAGCAGATAAGTTCCAACAATTGCCAAACCACAGCCTACAAAGGACAAAACGTAGCGCCCTTCAGCAACCAAAGGACAAATGGAAAAAACAAAACAAAACAAAAAAAAAAGAGAGTACAAAGTTAGTGTGTTATTGTGGATGCATGGACTTAATATTGCACGTGCACAGTGATCATTAATGACATCATGCATATTCCTCTGAATGACTCATGCTTCTGCCCTTCATGCCCCAGTTTGAAAGTATTAGAACCAACTAAACCCTAGGCAATGTGTGCGCTGTGAATTAAGGAAAAAAGCTCATACCAGGTAGCATCTGCTAAACAAAAAGGAACTTCAAGTTCTGTATCTAGAGCTTATCCTGCCTGGCACTGCCCACAGCCCAGCTTCTAGGAACTGAAAAAATGAATGCCCCAATTCTACAAACACTTCACATGTACGAAATTCAGCTGATTCAGTTGGACCTAGGCTAGTGCAGAGTCAAGGCCTTAGGCTGCGGCTTCATCCCAGAGAACCATGATTCTCAAATCCTGCAAACACCGTTTGCATGTATTTCTAAAACCTATGAAATTCAGATTATTTTGCACCAGTCAGAAAAAACAACTAAAAAAAAAAAAAAAGATCCATTTTTAACAAACAGTGGATGAGATGACACAACACATTTCTTCGAAGAGGAATCATAGCTAATAGAGACCTTGCCATCCATCTAATTATGATTCTCGAGAGGCCATGCTATGTGTTGATCGGCTTGTAAAAAGAGAAAAAAATAAAAAGGAACTATGGAACTTACTCAAAAAATCCTTGGGCTTCCATTTTTCTTTAATAAATATAATTCCTATGATTGCACTAGCTATAAAAAAAATGAAGAGAGAACCAGTGAATTACAATCAGCAATCTGATACTGGAACACACTCAGACTTGTCTGTCTGTTGCCTCTTTCGCCCTTACCTATAACAGACACTGCACTGAGCGGCACAATCAGTGAAAGAGGAGCAAAGGCATAAGAGGAAAACACTCCCAGTTCACCCAGCACCAGCAGAACCAGTCCACACCACCATGTCTTGGTTTTGAAGTAGGCTCGGGGGTCCTTGGAACCTGCTAGGCGGATGTGGCTGTATTTCTAGAAAAGAAAATAAAGGCAAAGAGTCCTTGGCATGGTTGATGCTTTTTTAATGCAGGATACTTGAGGCAGGATCAATATTTGCTTCATGATACTCACCTGGAGGTTGAGTGCAATACTGATAACAAGATGCCCAAAAATAGCTAGTAATGCACCAATCAAGTTCTCCTGTGAAAACAAAGCAAACACACAGTTACTAGATTTGGCCACTGGACCCTGAAGGAAGTTGGAGCTTTCTGCATAATCTGGAAGAGAGCAGACTTTTCAAACAGCTCCAAGATCACCTGATCATAAAATGTGTTTATCTTCCTCACTTTCTATGTGAGCTAGGGCAATTCCAGCAAGTCCCCTATGGTTTTATTCCAAATCTGTGAAAGATAACCCTTCCTTAACAGACACTTTCTACAAGACACTTGAATTAGCGTGCATGTATTTGCATTCTTTGCAGCTTCTGAGAGGAGAAGATAAAGCTAAACACAACCCATTCATTCATTGTTCCCTTTGAAAAACTCTTCATGAGCATGTTTGTTGCCCTGGAATTCAGCAGAGTACGGATCAGGAACCTTTGCATTCTATGGGTCACATCTTGAGAACTATTCTGCTCTTCTCCATTTATAACATCTTCTGGTTCAATAGGGAATTGAGCCCATTTGAGGAGATAGCCCAATTATCAGATTTTATGCTGCTTTTTAAATGAATCAGTTATTCCAAAGTAATAGGCAACTGGTAGCAACTCCTAGGAAGCTCACAACCCTTTCTACATTAACACTGCCAGCTCAGCAATAATTCTCACAGTCTAAAAAAATAATTTGAAATACAAATAAATAAATAAAGATGTAAAGCAGGCTGAGTCACAAAGGAAATGTACACTAGGAGTGAACAGAAAAGCCTGAGGCTAAGCCAGGCCATTTAGCATTTGTGTTCCTCCAACAATTATCTAAATCTCATTAGATATCATTAGCACTTCCATTTCAGTGCAGGTCTCCATGATACAGTGGAGTACTTGCTGTGACTGATTTGAGATAACAGAGCTCACATTCCTGTTCCTCCCTTAACAGTAAATATACTATTCTTGATTTTCCCATACATAGTAAGGTGAGGAATTTAAGATTTTAAGTTCTTATCAGCAGAACAAAAATGTCTTTATCAGGATGTACAAAGATAAGATTCACCTGAACAGCTTCATTCAAAAACATTTGCAATACCGTCCCACAACAGACAGTAAAGCTGGCAGAAAAACGTCACTGTGTGATGACAGATGTAGCCAGAAGAGTTCAGCCCAGTTTACTGGTTCAGCAACTGGACTTCAGTTTAGAAGAGAGAGGAGATAGTGCCTCAGCTAAAAAGCCCCTAGCACAGCACAGGTTTGGGATTGGCTGCTGGACTGTGAGAGTCTGCATGCCAGCACCAGTCTGGTCAACTTTTACAACACACCTAGGACTGCATTCTCAGGAAGAGTACTTTGTTCAGTGAAAAAGAGCCCTTCTTGCTGGGTATTCTCTGAGCATGTTCAGAATAGGGGATTCAGAGGAAATTGGTTTGGGAATAGCTCCGTTCCCAGCTGGAAAATAAGGAGGAACCACAACATCATGTCCTGCCTCAGCTGCAGGCTCTCTGCATGACTGTGGGCTGACCCACCTGAAATTCAAGCACCTGAATATACATCAGACCAGAACATCTGATCTCGGTTACTGATGTACGGGTTAGTCTGAAAAGGCACCTAGGAGAATTTAATGCACCCAATCACCTTGAGACTTCCACATCGTTTAACTGCCAGTCCTTTCTTTACTCTGCCTAGCTCTTCAAGCTAGAATTTCTCCTCCTTTCTCTCACAGTTTATATACACAATATACAATGTGCTGGGGCCTCCAGGCATGGCTAAATGCAAATACAGCACACTTTCTGCAAAAACCCAAAAATAAAATAACCAAAATATAGTGGTGTTATCAGCTTACTTGAATAGTTAGGGCCTTCTAGGGATAGACTGGGGTAGAAATCTGACCTTGTAAGAAAAGGAGTCAGTGTGTGGCTGCACAGAAACTGCTGCTGTGGCCAACGGGAGTTGCTGGAGTTGGAGATTTGGACTGTTGCCTCCTTCCATTTTGGCTGATTGGAGTGTTTGCTTTTCAATGTCCTTGATGCTGGAACTTCTCTTTAGAGATGAGATTTGGACTCTGCTGGAACTGCCTTATCTTTGACTTGGTACCACTTCTTCCCATCCATCCTGTTTTCCTTGGACAAGCAACTGTTAGTTTGGTGAAGGACAAAAAAATTCCCTGTAGCCTGTGTGCTGCTTTTCTTCCCTCACCAGACTACACTGAGATAGGGTAGGCACCACCGGCAGAAGTGTAGATGAGCCAATATTTCCAGCCAGTCAGTGGGGCAGCAAGGTTATATTCCTCCAAGATGGTACTAAGCAGGGGGGGGTGGGGGGGTGGAGAAACAAACAGACAAACCAAAAAAACAACAATTAGGTGGAGGTGGAATGAAGTCAATAGTGCAAAACCTGCAAAGAAATCCTGCGAAAAAACAGACCACAGAAAAATTTGATGGAATCAAAATTCGATGCATATCAGCAGAGAGAGCAGATTTTAAATGCCTTCTTACAAAGTCTCAAGAACAGAAACTCAGACAGACATTGCTTTACAGGAGCTCACACACTGGCGTAGCCCCAAGGGTGACATATTCAGTTGGCATTTAACATCAGGCCTTGCCATTTGGAAAGTTCCTATCAAAAGGTCTGTCTCTGAAGTACTCCAAGCTCTGCTTTTCATTTCTCTACTGCCTGTTGTCGGTTCAGGACACGGTATGACGTTAGTCACCCCGTCCCCACCTGCTGGGAGTGACAGTGCTGCCCTTCACATAAACTGAGGTCATGCCAGCATAACTGTTGTGAGCAGAGCTTGGAGACTAAATTCCTTAGGGGCAGGCTCACAGCTGTCTGGAAAGCACTGCACACAGCAGACCGGTCTGAAGGACCTGCATGCCAGTGGTTCCTTCCACCAAACACCTCAAGGAGCATCAGCAACCCTGAGGACAGGCACTGGTGGGAAGACCCCAGTGTACAGAGGGGGATGCTGGGGTAAACACTGCAGGGGTGTGAGCCTCACAACTGACATGTTCCTGTTGCTTCACTCAAAGACCACCCTAACTGGTGCAGGCTGAACGTTCCCTTGACTCAGACCCTAGGCACTTGGCCTGTGGTCACGTCCTGAGGTAGCAGGACCCATCCCACGCACAGGCCCCTGAACTCTCTTGGCCAACCTTGGCCTGTGAGGGACTGCTTTAACTCCCAGACTATACCAGCGTTGGGGGCACAAGGGCAGCATGGCAGCCTGGCCGTGAAAGGGCAGAAACACCCTGTTGTGAGAAGCAGAGACAGTCAAAGTCCCCATCATCGTCAGGAACCCCTGTCCGGGAAGAGCGGAGACCGGCTGAGAGCAGGGTTGCCCTCGGACACCCTCCCCGGATCCGGCCGCCCTACCCAGCCAGAATCCGCATCCGGACCCCTTCTGGAAAACCCGCCGCACCGAAAGGACAGAGCCTGCAACCTCCCCCAGCAGCCCCCGCACACTCACCTACCCCCTCCGGGAGCAGCCCATGCCCGCCCTGCCCCCATGGCCCGGGCCTTCACACCACAACTTCGGCCCCTGGCCGAGCCTCGCCCTCTGGTCCTGCCCGGGCGCTCCCATTTGCCGTCAGACATGTCAGTCTTAGGGCTGGGCCGCGGTTGCTGGCGGCGATTGGCTGCCGAGCGGGGGTGAGGCCTGGCCAAGCCAATGGGCCGAGCCCGCCTGGGGCACAGAGCTCCGAGGAGGCGGGCGGACGGAAGGAACCGGGTTCCTCCGCTCCTTTCGGCGGGGCGAGCCCATACTTAAGGCGCATGTGCATGGAATTGCCCAAGACCCACCTTACCCAACCGCGCTCACGGCGGCTCTAAGGGCTCGCCTGTGATTGGGAGCTTGCCAGAGGGCGTAAAGTAACAGGGGCAGTGATTGGCTGAGAGGTGGGTCGGCCGTTGTCTCGGCAACCAGGTGCACGCGTTCCCTCAGCCGTCGGTACCGCCGAGGGCCGGAGCCTCCTGAGACGGACGGGCAGGTACCAGTAAGCACAGGCCGTACCTGGCCGCCTCACCGGGGCAGGCAGGGACACCCCCGGCGGGCACCTGTCTCTCCCGGTCCGGTACCTGCCATTCCCAGCGTGCACTGCGCTATCACCTGGGCGGGGCCATTACGTTGCTTCCGGTAGCTGCGAGGATGTGCTTTTCTCAGGCCTCTGCCTCCCTACCGCCCCTTGCCGGCCTGAACTACCGTCCTGTGAACGGGCAGCTGTGACTGGAGCGGTTCGTTGAATGGAGAAAACAATGGTTGTGGCTGACCTGTCACACATCTGCAGAAAACACACAGCCGCTGTGTCTGCAGCACAATAACGGTTCTGATTTGTTTTAGAAACAAAATGGTAGGACTACACAGAGTGGTTACACGGGATGCACAGTAGCTCTGTGACACAGAGCACCTGCCTTTCCACAGGTACTCGTGGATGTTCTGAGCATGGGGCATATCAAGCAGAAAAGCACTGCTTGGCAGCCACGTAGCAAACTGGAACAGCACTTTTAAGTCATTCAAGCAGTTGTTTCACAGCTGAAGAGGGAAAACCCCAATCATGCAAAGGTTCTTTCAAAGCACAGCAAGGATTCATTAGTGAAACCTATCACTTGGAAGCGCCATCTGAAGCAACTTGTATTCACTGCCACTTAGAGCTGTTTCAGGTCCAAAATTGCTCTCTTTGGGGAAAATCCAGCATGAGGCAATAAAAAACATCAGATTGTAACCTTACAGTTGCTGTTTGTTTTGCAAAGCAGTGGAAAGTTTGCTGTTTGCTCCCTTGCAGCACTGATCTCTTCACCCTGGACACCACCTCTGTAAGAGCCCTCTCCCCTCTGCTAACCTTCCCTCTCACTGCAGAGCTCATCTTAAGACCTGTACAATCCTTGCTCAGAAGCACACATATTTTCAGTGATCTTATATGGACACTTTCCTAGTGCAACTCTGTGAGTGGTAGTGACTAACGCCAGAGATTGATTAGATGTGTTATCAGCGGGTTTGTTATATGAGGGACTGTGCAGTTTGAAGAAATAGTAGTTGCTTCCACCTCACCGTCTCTTGGCAGTCAACAAGAGTGGCAAGACAAGGCATCGGACTCCAGACCTGCAAAGCGCAGTGCATTGTGGGTGGCACCAGGCAGCTTAGCATCTGGGTTCGGCAGGAGCTAGGTATTCAGCATCTTTCTTCGGATTTTTAATTTTGAGAGGATCAGTCTGGTGAAGGGAGTCATGCCTGACTCAGTGAGGACAATCTGCAAAAGCGATTTAGCAGCACTGAGTCACCCTTGAGGCCCCATTCATCAACAGTTGTGCTTCCAAGTGGTTTTTTCCCTTAAATAAAACTGGGAAATTAAATGCAGAAATGACTGGTGATTTCTTGACTTGAATCCTGCATTAATGTTAGATTTACATTTAACTTACACATCCTATTCAAAATGAGAGTTGGAGTTGGAGTTACACGTTTTCTGTATCTCCATATCTGGAATTTTGTTATCATTGGCTATTCCTTTCACGTTTCATGATTTCCTCCAGCCCTTATAAATACCTTAGGAAAGTAATCGCAAGCTCAGGAAAGAGGGATTTAATTCTCAAAGAGATTTCAGTGTAGCCCAGCAAGTAACAAAAATGCTTGAAGTTTATGTCTTTGTTTTGAATTGGGTTTTTTTGCAACTCATAACGATCCTCTTCTGTAACAAGAATAGCAACTAAGTTTAGATCAAGGTTCTTAAATTAACCCTGTAATCATAACTGCTAACAGCATGAGAAAAACGGTACAGAAATATTATTGGTTTAAACATTGAAATTACTCCACATAGAGCCTCCTTGTCTGTGCCATCTCCCTGTCTGTCACCTACCATACTTGGCCCTGGTCCCTGGTCTTCTTGAGCTCTCCAGGACATACAGACATTGCATTTCTTCTGGAATTGAAGTGCAAATTCAAAGAAATCAGTGGAGTTAGTACCTGTGCAGTGATAGCACAAGATGACCCCTCTTACTTTTTGCTATTCTTCACCTTGACCCTGTCCGGATTTGTAGGAATTTCGTTGGTACTATGTTATTTGGCCAGCAGAGGGAAGCAGAAAGATGTGTTAGCCGAAATGCTTTCCTTCTTTTCAAGTCCAGCCAAGGCTCACAGGTGCCAAAGGCCTCCTGGGCTTTCTGGATCCACCTTCCAAGCTACTTCCTCTGCTGGTGGAAAGAGGATGTCCATGGCCCCTGCTGGCAGCCTCCTGCTGTCTAGTTATTACGTTACACCCCCAGAACTCTGGAAATTAAGTATATTAAGAATTTCTGAAACTTTGTGTGCTGGGTATGCAAAGTAGGTAAATCAAGGAAGTATTTGACATCTTCCCTCTTTCTTCTTCTGCCTTTGGTATCTTCTCTTTCTTCTCCTTCCTTTGATCTTTTCCTCCTTGCTTGTCTCTCCCATCTCACTGATATCAGGGGTGTATTATCTTAGGATCGAATAACAGCAATCAAGGACGTAAAGGACAAAAGATGAGGGAAAATGATCAAGGTAGAGAAGTTGCATAAATGTCTTCTGAAGGCGCCATCAGTCTGTCTGGTCAGCTTCCAGGAGTTCCAGATGACCTGATGCTAAGTTCTGACTAAAAGAGAAGAGGCAGAGTCTTAAGGTAGCTTCACAAAGCACTCCCCTCCCTTTGAGAATTTCCTGCTTGAAGGGCAGAGCAGGCAGGAAGCCAAACCACAAGCTACACAAGGGCTTGGCTGATTCTTTCTCAAGCTTTATCCCTAGAGAAAAGTTTACTGCACCAGGTAGGGGAGGGGGAGCATTAAATCCATTAACACCAGACCATTTGGGGGCTGCTGACTTAGTTTCCTCCACCAAAAGCAGTTGACTGTCCTCTTCAGCACAAGCCATTTTGGAGCGTGTTCCTTTAGCGGTGTAGTCAGGGATAAATGCTAGTACATAAAGTTTTTCCCACCTGTAATTTAGGCAATGTAAAGAGCTTATTTGCTTCTTACTACCTGACCCACAATACCTAACAGGTGAGTTGACCCACTTCTGTAACTCTGCCAGTTCACCTCTGTCTTCACATATTCCTACAGGTACCAGAACACTGGAGTTTGCATGGTATTTAAGGGGCTTACCTCACATCCAGCCACCCCTTAGATTACCAGAGTACGACTCAAAGCATTCCAAGGGTACAGAGGTTTGCAGTCACTTTAACAGGAGGTAAATTTCTAAGGGCGTGGAGATATCTAATCTCCAATTACTTTCAACACCACTGAGGTGATGATGGGCATGCTGGATGCACTGGATGGGAGAAGGGCTCTGTAGCCGTTTCCCTGACATGTGCTATCCTGGATGGCACTAATCAAGAACGTGCTGCTGGAGTAGTAACTCCCCTTCATGGTGCAGGGCTGAGCATGGGACTCCATCCAAGCCTCAGCAGGCTGGTCAGCAGAAGCAACCGAGCCTGGGCAACACAAGGGAACAGAACTTGCAGATGCAGTTTCTTATCAGCTGCTTTGGAAACCTGCTGCAATTTTAATAGCCAGTTCTAGCAAATTGGACCAATCTTGCTTTCCTCAGCAAAACCCTCTTGTCCATAGAGCACAGAGTGGAGAACCTCAAGACCATGGCAGGGCTTCCACATGGCAGGGCCACGTGAAGATGTGAGCTGAAGCCCAAGGCAGAGCAATGTCTCTTCTGCTTCTAGCTCTTGGGGTTAATAAAAAATAGCTAGCTCAGGATCCCTGCCTGCTCCATTTGGACAAGTCTTCAGACCAACCACATCTTCAGAAATCTGGAAGTCTGGCATCTCAGGAGTATCACACAGGGGCTGAAATGAAACACCACACAGGTCAGACCAACTCTGCTGAAATTCTCAGAGGTGCATCACATACCTCAGCTTTTTGTTTGTCCTGCAGTATTTCCCTGTAAAGAACAATAGGCGGAAAAGATTATTTGTGAGCATCTGCATTGTAACTGTGGTGGCATTTTCATGAGGAAGACCAAATCTTGTGCAAATCACGAGAGCTGGAGACCTGGGATCTGATTCCTTGCAGTGCTCTTCCAATTTTAATGAAAGTGGCACATGTTTGGGTTTTATTATTTTTAGCACTGCGGTAATACAGTTACACTTGTCCATGCATGTAGCAAGAAACAGCTCAGCTACAGCAAACAGACCAGTGAAGTGATTTGCCCATGACCTCACTGTAAATCAACAGCATCTTCTCCAGCAGACAACATTGCCTGTCCACTCCCATCTATTCTTCCCTTTAGTCTGCTCTTTTGCAAGACCAAGCAGGGCACGGGCCTCCATTCTTCTCCCAGCTATTCCTGGTTGTAGGCTTGCTGCTGCTGTGTGCCCACCAGCACAGGCCCTGTCTGGATGGAGTGGTTTTTTTAATCGACCATATAACTTACCCTATGCAGGCGGCCAATTCCCCACTTTTTAGCCGTGCATCTTTCCTGCTCCTTGATCCTGCAAAAACTTTTCCACAAACAAATCCCTCTGTTCAGCCTCGTGTCATTGCGTGACTGGAATAAAGCCCAAGCTACTTTCTTTTTCACTCTCAGCTGGACCTTGCCTTGTTTTTCAATCCCATGCACCCTATTCCCTTTCACTCACTGTTCTGCCCCCTGTATTCACTGCTTTGCCTGCGCTATTTTCTGAGGGACATCTGGTCATTGTCTAATTCCAGCTCTGAAGCCATCTGAGTAGGAACTAAGTGACTTCCAGAAAGTTTATTAATGAAGTTCACATAATGGTAGAACACTCTCAAAGACCAGGAACTTCGGCCCTTTCCATCCTACGTATTGTAATCATTTCACATTTATGTTATATATATATTACATAGTATATATAGTATATGTTTTTTATATATATATTACAAAGCTATTTCTCTCACCTGCTACGGTCCCAGATCTGCCAAATCCCACCGTTTTTCCTGGGATTGGCAGAAGTAGGTCATGCTACCAAGGGCATTCAGCACTTGGGACCACGCCTGAAAAGCTGGAGGTATCATGTACAACACAGGCAGTTTTAGATTTATTTGGCTCTATAAATAGAATCCAGCCCTCTTTTTTGAAAAGCCCCAAAAGAGAACAGAGTGAGGAAAGGTGTGGTGGCTGCAAGTAATGCATTCTGCCCACATGCTGGATTAATGAGGTCCAACTCAGATGTTACAGGTGAGATTTTTGATTTGCTGGGACTCCCAGTCCACACAAATTGCCATGTAGACAGTAGGGGAATTTGATCTTCCTCATACTCAGAAGATTCAGTTTTCCTTGCAACAGGAGACTTGCATTAAAAGATTATAATTCTGAAACAACAAAGACACCTACCTCAGTGCACAATTTCAATGCAGAACTCAGGGGTGCAAGTGATGGCTTGGAAAATTATATAAGAAGCACAGCACTACCATCATACCCGCTCCCAGTACAGCGCCAGCTGGAACGTCATGTTTGGTTCTGGCCACCCTAACTCTAAATAAAATGGCTATGGCAGAAATAGGCTCAATTTACAAATAAGAAATATGATCATTGGAGTCCCAGTAAAAACTGAACACGCCAAAGATGTGTAATTTAGAGAGAAGGCAAATAAAATGGCTTGAAATGTATGTGAGATAATTAAGAAAAATAAAGGGTCTTCTCCCGTATTGGCCAATTTGGCCTAAGCCACAACACGCACAAAACAGAAGAATATCATCATAAACTCAGAAGTGAATAAACTTAAACCTGAAAGAAGGAAGCAGTTGTATAGTGTTCATTCTCCATTTGTAAAACTGGGCTGGTAATTTACCGTGAAAGCTGTTTGGAGCAGCACATATACTAATAAAAATGAAATGATGAATAGTAGCTCATTGTGGAACTCATAATGGCCAGTGAGACCGACGTAAGCAGGGTATAAGGGTGTTTAGATACATACGGGCTGCATGGACCATCAATCTGTTCTAGCACTGATGTTCTCAGAGTTATTCCTGAAACCTGCTCCCTCTGTTTCCATGTTCTGCAGACCACATGCAAGAAAATCTCCAACTATCCAGATCTCCTACAAGAGCTTGTCATGTTTTCAGTCCAAGCAAGAATTTAGCAAGGGAAAATTCTGACATGTTCCAACAACCCATGGCTAGGAAGGCTAAGAAAATCCCCTCCCCAGCACGCAATCAGGACCGTGTAGGGAGATTTGGAAGGGAGGACAGAAAAAAGCGAGATTGGGTATTTCTACCTGATCTGCTGTCTCACCCCAAGCTATTGTGAACTTTGAGCACATGTTGGGCAGTAACTCTTCAAAACCATGGGAGGAAGAACACATCCCTGGCCCTGGGACAGCAGCAACCCCTGTCCTTGCCGCACCACTGGCTTTGATACTGAAATACCCCATATCGTCCCAGGACATTTCATCCCAAAAATCCGACCTGCGTTGGCTGGTTAGAGGGAACTTCTGCTAAGAAGCTCAAGGCAGGTGAACAGGTTTTGAGGTTCAACCTGAGAGCCAGGAATCAGGCCTGTGTACGTACAAGTGATGTAATTGCCTGTGCCCTTCCACCTGCTGTGGAGCTGTGCCAGTTTATACCAGCCGAGGATTCAGTTCCTCAACCTCCTGCTGATTCACCCTTGTGTAAGTCACTTAACCGTTCTCTGCCTGGTGTTCCCCACCCATGCCACGGTGACCAGGCTTCACTGGGGTGTTGTAAGCTTTGGTCCACAGGAATTCAAAATGTTTTCAGATACAGAAGATATTAACAAAACACAAAGTGTTATTAATAATTATCAGATAGTTTATAATAATATACGCACTCCTAATGGACTTTTCTATCCCTTCAATGGTGTCTTGCTATAGCTGTGATTACTTTTGGATTGCTTTGTTATTCTTAGAGAGAATTTTTGTCTTTTTCTGCACAGCATGTCTGCATTGCAGCTATTTCCTAGTGAGCCATCCCCTTTGAAACTGCACTTTAATACAAGATACATCTGCTGCGTGGTGAGGCAGAGCACGTTGATGCTTTGGAGTATTTGATGACTTTGCATAGCTGTTTAAGGCAGAATGAAGACGACACAATTTAATAGGCTTAATAAGTTGCCACTCATCAGCTGAGACATCTTAACTGGCTGCATGCATGTCCTTGAAGCGATTCAGGCTTTTATGAAGTAATTTGGTATAGTTTAAACATCAGTGAAGGTGTTTTAAACAAACACGTCTTACCTCACAATCTGGGTGTGCGAAGAAGCACACGTACAGAGTCACCGAGGCTCAGCTGACACGGGGTGATCGTGTTCGCTCACACAACCTATACACAAAGACTCTGAACTTTCTTGTAATGACTCATTCCGACTGCGTACCTGCCCCAGCATGTTCCAAGTTGATTAAACTGGTTTGCAGGCCATAATTATTTTCTATATCATACTATAATGGATTCGCATCATATTATTTTTAACACTGTAAGAATTTGCTTCTGGGAACGGCCTTCTTGAATTAATCACTGACTCATGATTTACTGTAGGAGATAATATCTAACCTACAAGAAGCAGAACAGGAAACGATCTATTTAAAAGATGGCAGTGTCTGATAATTTATGACTATAGACAAAGAGACATCTGAGAAGAAAAAGAAGGCCAGACCCTGCAGTCTGTGCATGGTCACTGCTCTCACTCAGGCAAAAGGAAACTTTTGCCTAGTAACTGGAGGATCAGCTTTTGAAGCAGTGACAGCTGGAAGCTGATGAATATTGGAGAATGAAAATGAGAGAGGAACAAAAAAAAAACAGTGTCCCAAGCTATCCTCCAAGCTCTGAGATCAAACCCTATATTAAAATGAAGCCACTTAATCATCATATCTATTGTAGGCATTTCACTAGCTGAATATAGAATCATGGAACGGTTTGGGTTGGAAGGGACCTTAAAGATCATTGAGTTCCAACCATCCGCCCTGGGCAGGGAAACCTCCCACCAGACCAGGTTGCTCCAAGCCCTGTCCAACTTGGCCTTGAACCCCTCCAGGGATGTGGCAATATATGAAACATGAGAAAAAAAAATCGGGTAAAAAGATCAGCCTTTTGCATTAGAATCCTTTATGCAGGTTTCTTTCTACCTCCTCATCCTCATGCATCAGCTGGACCCTTCCACTTACACGAGTGCATTAGCCTTGACTGTTAGAAGATTCCTCTAACTATAGCACAAGGGCAGTGACTGCGGCAGGTTGCTGAGCGCTCCACAAGAGCAGTGTGACCTACTCCCCCAGGGACTTCTAGCATCTCTGTCCAAGTTAATTAATAGGGACTGCTAGCAACATAACAGCTTGGTGCAGGCTGCAGAAGGGCACAAACACTCCAGCAGTTACCTACAGGCTTGAACCATCTGAAATACAGATTCTTCAAGTCATCCTTAGCTCAAAGGGAGGCTCGAAACCCATCAGCCCACCCTGCAGTCCCAGCAGCGACAGCCACAGAGACGTCCCATTTTCTCTGTAGTGCTTTCCAGGAGCTGCCACACAGATGCCCCTTTGGTGTCTTGGCAGCACCACCTCAAATTCTGTGCTTGGTCAGTGACTTGAACAAAACCTGACACTTAGAGCTGGCGTCAGAGAAGTCTGGAGACAGCAGCTAAACACACAAAGCCACATTTTCTGCAAGAGTTTCAAGTCCTCAGCGTCTGTGTAAATACAACCTTTCCATGCTGGGCAGTCACAAAGAGACTTACCTACAATTGGTAAAGCACTCCCAGATTTTGGCCCGTATACTGCCTCCAGCTGTATCATTAGAATCACTCACAATGGAGACAACTGGATTTTAAATGTGGGTTTTCCTTTGTTGGTAATTACCCATAGGTAAAGTCTATTCAAAGGCATTCACAAGCCCTTTTTCTTTTTTCTGAAACAGACCTCTATGGATTTCTGCAAGCAAAGCAACAACATTTCTGGCCAGACAGTGTTTGTGATCAAACCCACAAGAGGATTACATTTGGAAACAAAAATGGAAAATGGCCTTCTGCATATATGTGAGCCTTGAGCTGGGAGGAAAAAAGTTGCCGGTCATTTTAGTTCCAATTCTGCAGGGCGCAGAGCACCGTCGCACATAAATTCAGGTCACTCAGAGCTTCTCAAGGCAGGTTCGATTTAAGCAGGTGTCAGGACACCAGTGAGTCTCCCTTCTAAGAGCTGTGGGTAGGTCCCTTTGAACCTCTGCTGAGACAACCATCCAGAAACCATCCTGACAGTTTCGGGTAGCTGTAAGGAATCACTAGAACACCCCACAACTCACTGTAAATGCCAGAGGCTTCAGAAGAAGCCACATTAGTGCATACCAACCTCCACAGTACTCCAGCTGCAAAAGAAGTCTGCCCCCGGCCCATTGCCTGGTGAGGTTTGAGACCTGGGCACGTTGCTTTGTAGCTTATCTTGCAAGCCATCCTGTGCCTGAGCTCTCCTCCCGATTCTTTGATTCTTGAGAATTGCTAATATCTCCATTTGTTCCTATGCTCAGGACAAAGTTTAGTGTTGCATCATCAGTGTCCCTCGAAATAAGCTCTGCCCAGAACAGCACTTTTTTAATCCAGAAGTGATGTCCCCACACAGGCCTGTCATACCAGTTCTTTTTCCTTCTGTTACATCCAGGGGCTGATGCACTCTCTTTCCTCAGTGCCACTGCTGTGGCCTTGTCTGGTATTTACATCCCTTTCCCATTTGTCTTGTAGGTCGCTACAACATCAACAATTCCCTCATCAGGGTGTCTCCCAAGGGTGTAACATCTCATTTCAAGTCAAAGGTCTCCCACCTAACGAGGATGGACAGATTTACTCCCAAGGGAGCAGAGAAAACTCCTTTCAGGTAGGACATGCCACATTTCACGGGACAAAAAATACATCAGACAGCAGAGTGATCCTGCAGTGTCCCACAGTATCACCTGGTCCAACATGGCCAGTTATTGCCACAGGTTTACAGGAACTGCCTCAGAGGTGGAAGTGTTACCATGTACTGCCTTGAAGGGGAGTGTGGGCTGATAACACCCCGGAGCACTGTATCAGAGGTACTTTTATCAGATGATCTCCCAGACATTTACAAACAGTAATTAAATACTGCACCACCCTTATGATGTAGGGGTAATTTCTTATCCCCATTTTACAGAGCAAGAAGCCAGAGCACACGTGACCTGGGAAAAAAGATCCCTCACACCCCACGCAGAGGTTTTCAGCACTAGGCTGTGTCTCTTCTGCATTGCCAGTGCCTACTCTCACCTCCCAGAGGAGGACACTGGGCTCAAAGAGTCAAATCTGGGAACCCCATGGCAGGAACGGTGGGAAATAGTTGTGGCTGTGCAGCAGCTCAAGGAACCTGATGGGTAAAGCATGGGCATTTCCTCAGCCCCTGGTAAGGCTGGGAATTAGAGCTGAAAAGAGGCTTTTAAAGTGTTCAAGTATTTCCTTCAAGCCAGAATTGCCATTCCCACATATTCCATCCTGCTGCTTGTTTTAAAGGCATTGATTAAAAGGCATGAAAGGAAACTCCCATTTCCCAAGGCCTTTGGTATCCTTATGAGAATACAAATAAATCTGCCTATCAGCAAATTGTTCAAGTAAATTTATTGTCACCGTGCAGTGAAGTTGCCTGGCCTAAGATTAAGATCAACAATAAATTCCTGACCGTGGAAAAGAATGAGAACATGAGAAAGCCCACGGCTCTCCTTACCCAACAGGTCTATCTTTACTACATCTCTCAGCAGCTGTATCTTATAACTGGGGTTTTGTAAAAAGAGTGGGAAGCTGTAAGCTGGGAGAAGTAATGCCAAGTGGCATTTGATAAGGACAGAGAGCTAGAGGAAAGGGCAAATTAAATGAGGAGAAAAGATCACCAATCCATATTATCAGAAAAAACAAAAACACTCCACACCCAGCTGCAGGGGTTAGAGCCTGCTCCCTCTCCCGTTTCAGCCAGTGGGAGAGGATGGGAGGAACTCCCAGTGGGAGTCGTTTGGCATCTCTGTCTTCATTTCAGTGCTATCTTGCTCTGGAGCAGCTGAGCAGCCAGGCCAAGAGGCTGGACCACTGGGAAATCTTCCTGTTTTACAATAAACAAAGCAGGATGTCTGTGGCATTGAAATTGGACCCTTTTTCCCTCAGATCATTTCCCAAGGATTTTGGCTTAGGAGGACAAACCATCCACCTCCCCAGGACACTTAACAACACCCACAGCTTTTACTTCAGGTTGGATGGGGCTTTGAGCAGCCTTGTCTAGTGGGAGGTGTCCCTGCCCAGGGCAGAGGGTGTTGGAAATTGGTGATCTTTAAGGTCCTTTCCAACCCGAACCATTCTATGATTCTATGACGAGTCCCACCAGTTTGGTACAAGTTCCTCAAATCTCTTCTTCTCCTCACAGGCAGAAATTCTGTTTGATTCTCTCCACTCCAGCCATCCCTCCTCGTAAAGGAGGAATCTTTGCTCGGGCAGCAGATTCCCAGAAGGGTTCCCTGGGCCAGGTAAACATAAGAATTGTTCTGAAGTACTTCTCACGGAGACAACAAAACACAAATGTGATTAAACAGTGCTATTGCCTACTCATCAAGAAAAAAATGAACCACAGAAATTAGGAGAGCTCATTTAGAAAGGCATGTGGACACCTGAAGACAGACAGCATATCTGAAAGGCACTTAGCATGTAGTTTGTAGGACCTCTTGTGAATGGGGACAGTAGGTTTATGATGAGCACCAAGTGCCTAAATCCATAGAAGATCAGAGCCTAGCATCATCCAAGGGGCCATGCAGCAGCACTGTGGCAGAAGCAGCACTAGAGCCCCAACTTCTTTAATCAGCTTGTTCATCCATATTTTACAATGTTATTTTTAAAGACAAGATTGAAAAAATGTGTTTGCAATGTAAAGGCCATTAAAGCATCACTGACTGTCAGGGTATTTGACAAACAGGTTCTGTGAGTTTTGGTGCATGTGTAAGACTACCATATTATTCTGGCTGTTGGTACAACAGACATTTCACCTGCCATATTTCTCTATTTGATTGGGAGAGAGAAAAAAAAACACCAAAGCATGCATTCTTAGAGCAGAGAGAAGCTCCGTGACCCAGCGATATGGAGCAGGACCTCTGCCTGTCCTGGCCTCCACAGGGTTCCCCAGCACTTTCCTGATGTAAAGCTAAGATGGGAGAAGAAACACACGCTGCAGCTTGTAATCAGGAAGCGCCTGGGGAAGAGGAAGGAGGGACCCACCCTCGGTGAGGAATGGGTTAAACACACTACCCTGACTTAGGGCCTGGCCACCAGTGGGCAGCTGCATCACCACCAACGGCAGAAAGGGATGGCTCACAAGGGGAACACCGATGGATTGTCACCCTCTGACATGGGCATTAGTAAGAAGAGGGGCAGACACAGGGATGGACCCCACTGCAGTCTTCTCCTGTTCAGCATTTCTTTCCTGTGCGGACACAGAACTCATCGTGGGGTGAGGCAGAGCTCAGCTCGGGCGGATCGTGTCCCTCGGTGCCCGTTGGGTAATTGGTGCCAGGCGCAAGTAATGTTATTTTTTCAGTTAGTCAGACTCATATTTCTTGCCCTGTTTATTTCCTCTCAGACTCTTAAGTCCTTCTGGGAGGTAACTGAAGGGCTGGACAGGCATACAACAGCAATCCTACTATTATATCTAGCGTTTGAACCCACCCAGCGGCAGATTTTGTACCAGGGAGAGAACTCACTGGTGCCATTGGTCTCTCCAGAGCTCCTGTAGCAGCACAGCTGGGGTAATGGGCTTTTCTGGAGCCGTGTCCAGATCATATCCTGGACTTGCAACATGTTGCATCAATACGCCAGCTCCCTAGAGCTGTTCTGCTGACTAAGCTGGGGCAAAATCCCCAGCCAACCTAAGTCAGGCTGTTTCAGTTAAAGGAGCCGAGTTAGGCCAGGTTATTCATGCTGAAGATCCTCTGCCTTTGATCCTCAACGATACCCAGCACAGCGCCAGGGCATCTCCAAACACGTGTGGGCTGTCCTAACAAAACAGAGGATGCTGTTTGGCCCTTCACAGCGATGGAGAAGTAAACCACACTGCGAGATCCTCAGCTGCTTGGTTGATGATGCGAGGAATGAATAAGCATGAATAAAGAGACAGAAACTGGGTGTTATTTGTAGAAGTGAAGAGGAGCACCCTCCACCCAGCACTGGGGATACCAGAGCTCTTGCACAACTCGCCTCACATGCTGCATCGTCCTCTTTTATTTTTTTTAATGCTTATTCACCCAGGGCACCCAGGAAGTGTTCCTCCTCCTGCAGTGATAGCGGGAAGCAGCTCCCAGCACTGTCAGCAGCAGAACCAAGACACCAGCAGAGGGTTCCTCAACCAGGGCATCCATCGAACTGTGCACAGTACATGGTAACTCACAGTAAGCGGTCCTTTCCTCAGCCTGCTGTGGCTGGCAGCTGATGGCTCAGCAGCTAGTTAGTGGTACTTGGTAGTTCATACTGGAATCGCAGCATCACAGACCAGCAGGGGTCAGAAGGGACCTCTGGAGACCATCATGTCCAACACCTGGCCAGAGCAGGTCACACAGGATGGCATCCAGGTGGGTTTGAACATCTCCAGAGGAGACTCCACACCCTCTCTGGGCAGCCCGTTCCAGGGCTCTGGCACCCTCACAGGGAAGAAGTTTTTCCTTGTGTTCAGATGGAATTTCCCATGATTCCAACTTGTGCCTCTTACCCCTTGTCCTGTCACTGGGCACCACCGAGAAGTTTGGCCCCTTCCTCCTGACACCCAGCTTTTAGATATTTATAGGCATTAACGAGATCCCCTCGTCAGGAAGCTAAAGCGGATTTGAAAGTTTCCAGTTTTGCAGATTTTGAATAATTGATACATTTAATGGCCATTGGATTAAAAAAACTCCTCTCGGTGCTTTCATCTGCCAAACCAAAGAGAAAACAGGATCTGGGACTGAGTGTGCCTGTGGGGGACGTTACCCCAGGGGGAGGCCTTTGTCAGGGTAGAAAACGCGAGAAGGGCCACTTGGGCAGACCCTGTGCCTCTGCCACCTGCTCACACGGAGGACAGACCCGGGGTTTGTCCCCTGGCACGCATGTCACACCTCTGCCATGTCCCTCTGCCCGGACCCCCTCTGCCACGCAGCTGCGTTTTACCAACCAGTTGAGTTGAGCGTTTCCCACCCAAGTCAGCACAAACCAGCTGCCAACCGTCCGGAGCAGACACTGCTCCCGAGGAAGCTGCACTCATCTGTCAGCGCCAGCTCTTTGCAAAACACAAGCGGGTTCATACTTTCACACGACCTTTACTCGCTCAGAGGTGAATCGCCTTCATCGCTCCTATCTTAATCTTCAAAAGGAACTGGTGGGCTCCAGGCAAAGACTCAAGAATGCTTTCACATATTTGGGAGCTCTGCTTTACGCAACCTCTCCAGCAACTCGCCTTTGCTGGAAGGGATGAGCGATACCGAGCCAGTCAGCAAAACACCCACCCTTGGCAGGGGGCGGCGACTCTGCTCTTACCCTGGTGTGTGTGTGAAACAACCAGAATTTCCCTGCGCCCAGTGGAGCTACCGTCACTTAAAGCCCAGCAAAGTGGGCTTTAATACCCAGAACCTGCACAGGAAAAGCACCTGGGTCTCTGCCTTCATCACACAAAGCGAAAACAAGGGGAAGACTTTTGTACAGTGCAGACACACACAGCTCCAGCCTGGGGCAGCTCTCACCCAGCAAAATTCGCTATTATTCTTTCTGCTGAGAACCTAAAGTTAATGCAGGATAGTTTATGCTGTCATACACGAGGAGTAACACCACTGGAATCAACAGAGTTGGGCTAGTGTAACCGAGAAGAGAATCGGGCAGGTAGCGCTGCGCTTACGCAGGAGAGAAGTTACCACAAAGTCAGACTTTTGGAACAACTCGCTGAGGGGTGAGAGGTCACCAAGAGCCCACAAAATCGCACGCACAAAAGCCCACAGTTGCCTGCAGCCCAGCTGCTTCCGCTGCCAAGGGCTTCCCCAAGGGCTGCTCCCAGGGCAGAGCGGTTCCACCACGCAGAAACCTGGAGTGAGACTCTCTCCATCTGTGCTTTGTACTGATTCCTGCTGTTAGGGCCCTTCTGACAGTGTGGAGGACACAGGGCTCCCCCCAACACACCTCCTTCTCTCTAAGGGCACTGGGTGCTCCAGCCTCTGCTCTTACCTGTGCAGCTCCTGCTCATCCACCTGCTCGGGCTGAAATTCTGCCGCAGCAGGACCTTGCAGAACCAACACTGAATCAGAGAAATCCTGCTGAAGAAGGAGTTCATGATAGGAAGATGAAGGATGCAGAGTGCTGGGAGAGATCTGCAAAAGCTGATAAGCCTTCAAACTTATCTGAGCCTCCTCATCACGACAACAACAGTTAAGTAATCCAAAATTCAGCAGCCTGGTGCATTTCAATATTTCAAAACCCCTTTCCCAGCGGGAGCGGAGCTGCTCTCTCTTCCCCAGTCACATTCACCCCAGGTGCATCTCCCTGACATGGACAGGAACAGCAAGAGAAAAAGGAAGGGAGAAAGCTCCCGGTTTTCAGCAGTCAGAAGATTAATGAGAAAATGCTTGGGGTTTTTTTACCTAAAAGAGAAGCAGCTGCAGACAATTCCAAGGCAGGGGGTGAAGGATTGGGGTTGAGGGGTAGCAGCTGTGGGGAGTTTGAACAGCTCCTGCAGCAGAGAGGAGCAGGGGGCACAGAGCTGGCTGCCTGGGACACTGCAGAGAGAGGCTGAACTGCTCCTCCTACGAGCAGAAGGGAACCGGGGCATTTCTTTTTGGCTTGCTTAAAAATTCACCAAACCCGTGTAACGTCACCCCCTCCGTGGAAGGGATGTGCCTAGAACTGCTGGGTAACCTCTGCCTGCCCGCAGCGCCCTGAGGCAGCCTGTGGCAGGGAGAGCCCAGGGTGCCAGAGGGGAGGGCTCGGGAGCCCCGTGCTGATCTGGCTGCACTGGGGGGGGGGCAGGAGCTGCAGCTGGGAGCAGATCAGCAGCACTTGCTGTCTTTAACCCTTCCCTGGAGGGACGGTTTGGATGGACACACTCGTGTGGTGCAAAACCAGACCCGAGTCCTGCTCACCTCCTGGCCCGTCCCAGCTCCGACCTCCAGAGCTGGGTGAAAACAGTTCACTTTCCGTCTCCGAACCTTTATTGCTACGGAACATCCAAAACAACAAAACCAACAACACAGTTACAAAAGGAGTTCACGGAGAAACGTGAAGCAGCCTGTGTTTGAAATGCTCTGTGTCACCGTACTGAGTCAAATAAAAACCAATGCATATTTATACATATATAAAATATAAAAGGAACAATACATCAGAAATGTATAAACAAGGGCTATGGAGGCCTTTGTGGTATTTACACCCAGAGAAATGGTGGGGCGGGGGGCGGGCAGTGTCCGTTCAACAGTGAGTTTTAAATGCACCCGGGACAGTCTGTGTGGAGAGAGAGAAGCTGAGGGCTGGGCTCAGCCCCGCTGGAAACAGTTTGAAGGTTCTGCAGGACGGGTGGGTTGGGAGAAAGCCAAAGCCTGGGGTTGGATCAGTCACGGGGCCGAGGCAAACGGCCAGCGGCGGCAGCGCCCGGGCTCTGGCAGCCACCTCGGTGTGGCTGCGCGGTCTCAGCTGTGAAACAAGGAGGTCAGGCCCATCGCCAGAAGGGAATAAAATAAAATAAAAAAAATAATAATAATTAGCAACTCAACAGAGAGAAGTTCCACGTTCACATCGGTAACAGATCTTCCAAGCAGTCTTCGGCCCAGCAAGGCCGAGGCCCTCCCCGGGGCAGCGAATTCAAGTAAAGGCAACAAGTTGAGCTCTTGGGTCAAACTTGCCGGCTTTGAGAGAAGTCCCAGTAAGTGCTGTCAGCGGCTCTTTATAGTTCCTTGAGGATGATCTGGAACTTGTCCTCTGCTTCCACCATGTCCAGGAGAAAGGCCATGTGGTTGCTGTAGTGCTGGATGATGTTGTTGTCCATGTTGACCAGGATCCTACAGGAGAGGGAGAACGGCTGGGTCAGGGCAGCACAGGGAAAGGTTTGCAGGGCAGCTTAGTCAGGAGGGATGGTCCTTACTGCACACTCAGGGTTCCCAGTCACGAACTGGGAAAAACATCCACTTTGCCACTGGCAAATCTTCGTGGGGTGGGGGTGCCCCTCCCCAAAATGTCTCCACACAAAATTCCCATTAAAACTTGCTTTTTCTGCCTTGTTATTGATCAATGTTGCACTATCCCACCACGCTCCTCACTGCCTGCCAGCTCGGGTTGGGCAGGCACAGGAAGGCACTGCAGCATCCCCCTTACCCAACCTGAGGGGCTCAGCTGTGATTAATTAATTAACACCATGATACAACACAAACAACCTGCAGAGCTGTTTGCAATTCCACCCTCAACATGCCTAGGCCCGGCATTCACTACGCAGGCAAATGAATCTGGATTAGGGCAGGGAGTGAATCCAGAGCAGAACCGCTCGCTCCTCGCTTTGCCTGGGTGCTTTTGGGGGTTCATTGCTCTGAGGAAGCTGAGGCCGCTTCAGCAGCAGAGGGAAGCGGTTCGGAAGAGGAGGCCTTTCTCCCATCCAGCAACAACCTCCCGTGCAGACGTGCCCTGAGCTTTGCCCGGGAGCCCTTTGTGTGAGGAACACGCAGGGGCAGCCCCAGCGTCCCCAGGCAGCCGGTGGCAAATCCCTCCCCGTGCCCAGGAGTGCAGCTCCAGCCCTGCTGTGGATCCTGCAGCTGCTCTGACCTGGAACCGGTTACAGGGAGGCCCAGGGAGAAGGAAGCATATCAACAGCTGATTTTCACCTGAGGCTGCCGTGCTGTGCCAGGCAAGAGCCCCTCATTACTGTAATGGAAGGAACGGGGCAGCTTTGCGTCGCCCACTGCCTTCCCACAAATCTGATGTGAAATTGTAACTGCTTGGGGGAAACAAAGAGAACAAATTATCTTTCTTTGCAGAAAGCACATCCCTTCCAGGTTCCTGCTGGGGTCATTAATGGGGCAACAGCATTAATTGTGCAACCCCTCGTGAGCCAAGATTAAAAACAAGAAAAGGAAAAGGCTGAGCACCTCACAAATCTAAGGGTTTAACGAGCAAAGACGTGGGGACACCCCGGGTGGCAGCGACCAGCTCCTGCCCGTTTGCTCAGCACGCACGGGCCGGCCCGTCACAGTCCTGGCCAGTGTGCCCAGATCTCAGAGGCAAAGGTGGGAGCTCTGTCCTCATACCCAGCCTGTTCTGGTGTCACCTCTGTCCCAGGGCCCATCACGGCACCGCCTCTCATCAGGGCACAACCACTTCACCCACAGGCTCCAAATCCTGTCACGGCAGAGTCGGGGAAGGGCAGCTCACCCAGCACAGGGGGAGGCTCAGGGTCTGGGGCCATCTGGGGGTCTCCCTGGTGAGCCATAACCTTCACAGCCACGTGTCACCCCCTGGCACCGTCCAGGGGCTGCCTGGGGGCATGGGCCCAGGTCCCTGGGGAGTCTGGCCTCTGACAGGCACCAGTGTGGATGCCCAAAGGCGGGTTGTCACAAAGAGCCTTGCGACAGCGCGGCTCTGATTATCCCTGGCTATCTTAGTGCAGGAAGCCAGAGAATCACCTGTGCCTCTTGCTGCTGTGCTTCCATCTGATTTCTCAACCACAATAGACTGGAGGGAGTGTTGATTGGGAATACGAGCCCTGCATTGTTTTTCTAGACCAAACCTCACCAAGATACGAAATTACTTATTATTACTCTTGAGTCACCCTGGGACTAAGTTCATGTGAATGAGCTCATCCTGCTGAGAAGCCCATGGCTGATGGTAGGTCCTCACCCGCTGTCAATCCAGGTAGTACCACTGAGCTTCACTAGTTTACACCAGATGAAGATCTGACCCTCAAGCTGTAATTACCAGGAGAGGATTGTTTAGGGTGGAGCAATAGGATGAAATGATTGAAAGGAAAATTGAATCTGGGGGAGCAGGAAACAGCATCTGACCCTGCCATCATGAGGACAGGAGCAAATCCTGCGTGTCCCCCACACTTAAGAACCTGTGGCATCAGTGGTGTCTGGCTTTCATTAAGCTAGATCTCTACTTCTGTTAAAAACCTAATTTCCAGGTGTTGCCTTTTCTTTTCACTAGATTCATTTTGGGGAAGAGATGGACAGGACATCTGCCTGTTTTCCCTCCCAATCATTATTAAACAACATTCACTACTTGCCAGATCAAGTAATGAACAAAACCAAAGCAAAACAAAGTAGAGGTGGCCTCTCCCCTGAAGCAGCGCCATTTTCTGGTCCACCTGCACCTCGTCAACCCTTGGATCTCTCTGGCTGTGTGGATCCTCACAGTCAGCCTGTTCAGAAAGCTCCAGCCCAAGCTGGAGCTGCCCGAGAGGAGCTGTTGGCTGATGACCTGTGATGGCCACACCACCAGCCACCACCACAGCTGCCACACCTGGGTTCTGTCTCAGTCCTGAAGCTGAAATAATAAACTGGCCACTCCTGTCCTTGGCAGTTCTTCTTTGAGATCAGACTTGAGGCGCTCTCTGGCTGCAGGTGCACAGGACAACCCCTCTCTCGAGGCTACCAGTGTTGCTCTTGATAATTGCCATTTCTGGGGCTAGTGGATGAGCAGCATCTGAGGGCCCCGAGCTCAGGAACAGGTGAAAGAGCCCCCTGACAAATTCGGGGACCTCACTATGGCCCATCCATCATCGAAAATTAGAACTATTCTCTAAAACCCCTCCTAAATGGAGCCAGTTGCTCAGTTGTGGATTTAGGGGTGGCAGGGTTGTAAGAGTGTCCCAGTTCAGTGACACCACATCCCAGCCTGAAGAACCACCACTGCCTCTCCCCATCCCAAACTGCAGCTGCCTCCAAGTCTCACTGCAGCTCTGCTCCCCTTGAAGCAAACAGGCTAATCCCATGGGGACTGAGTTATGGTGACACCAAATGAGCTGGGAAAACACATCCAAGGAGCTCTAGGACTTTCTCACCTTGCTGTCACCAGAAAGCAAGTGCAGAAGAAGAGCTTTGGACGAGCCCTCAGCTCCCAAGGACTCTGTTCCCTTTGTCAGTCAGAGGAGCTCTCTGGGGGACTGTGCTGGTGAGACCAACGGGACCTGTCATCAGATTTGCCTTTCTGCCCATCTCTCCCCGCGCTTCAACTCTGGACCAAGGCCAGGAACAACAATGAGTTCATCTCCCAGGCAGTCACTGCTGCCTGCAAAGCCTGATTACATCTCGCTGGCTCTGCAAGAAGGGCTCTGGACTTAGCTGTATGAAAATAAGCTTGGAAGTTTATGAGTCCTTCCCTTTCTATCAGCTGAAGGGAGAACTTGCTTCTAGAGACGGGGATGACCCAGAGGGAGTTCTTAGTCCAGAAAAGACTTCTGAAAGTCTTGGCTCCACATCGAGCCCACCGCCCTCCACAGAAACGGCTGCAAACTAGCATCGTTCCCTCTCAGCCACAGGGGAGACCCATGTGGATCCATCAGTAATAAACACCCCGCTGAAATCACTGGAGAAGCTGTGTCACATTTACTGCAGACCTCAGATGTCACCCTGTAGAGCTACACCTGTGTCCCAGTAGTGCCTGACCAGTGTCTCGAGCGGGACCTGCATTTCTGTCTTGGGGCTGTGCAAGAGCCAACCGTGCCCAGAAGGGTCCCGTCTATCACCTCCCAAAGCAAATGTCAAGTTTCCCACTGACCTGCTTGGTCTGGGGATGGGATGGCAAAGCTGGGGACAGACACTCCCTGTTTAGATCTCTCCCCTCTTCTCCTCTGGGGCTGCCCAAGCTCTTATTTAGCCGGTACAGTCTCTTTCTGAGCCAGGGCCCAGGCCCTCGGTTCAGAGAAGCAAACATTTCTACCTCCCTGATGGCAGGAAGATAAGTTTTCCATAACCTCAGGCTTTTAGACTGAGACACAAAGGGTCACCCATTAAACTACCCAAACAATTCCTCCTTCATCCGACTTCCTTTCCTTGGGAGACTTTACACTCCAAACAGATATAATACAAACAAGCATTATCCCAAATCTTTAAAGCCCAGAAAGATCCAAGTTTTATATGCTCCAAATAGCACAGACTCACATGGCTTTACTTTTTATTATCTTGTTAAAATGCTATGTCAGCCTAAGGCAGGGAACCAAAGAGAATGGGGTTTTAGAGGCGCAGCGTAAGAGCAGATGAGCAATAAACTTACCCTCTTTTGCATTTTTTGTAGACTTTATAAATGCTTTCTTCAGGAAGCCCATATTTTTCTGAAATCTGTGAGAGAAAACATGGCAATTCTTTGTACTTGTAAAATGAAATTCCTATGATAAAAATCAAAGATAACACTGAGCCAGGGGCGTTCAGCAGCAAAGGATCCCCCCTCCCTTTTACTCAAGAAAAAAGGGCCAAGGCAAAGATCTGAGTGGGACAGTTTGACCACGTCCGTGCCTCGCAGCGGGCAGAGCTGGGCCTTGGTTCTCATCCCAACAGCTCCTGCCAGGCCAGGAGCCTTGGGGAACAATGTGTGTTTTCTTTCTTTGCCTGGGCTGTCAGGGGCTTTGATGCTTCAAGCTGCTGGGCCAGAGAGTGCTGAGCTCTTCCTTCGCTGATGTACCCAGAGGTGAGAAGAACTCCAGAAAGTGTCGGACTGTGTCTGCTGCGGATGCGTCTGCAGCTTTTGCTGAGATTTTACTGATCCGTAAAGCTTTGCTGCAGACCTCTCCTGGGTATCCTCTCCCAGGATGACAGTAGCCAAGTTTTTCACAAGCATTTTCTGTAGAGGATTTTGACTCTGTGGGGAGGGATGAGGGAGGGACAAGATGGCAAAGAATTCTCTCTGCTGACGTTTTTTCCAACTCTCTCTGTTTAAAAGTTTGTAAAACCAACAGAGCTTAAAGCGCAGCCATAAAGCCACCCCACATCTGGGAGGTTTATTGTTTGTTTCCTTCCCAGCAATCTCCAAGGGGAGGTGGGTTATCAGAGCTGCTGCTGATAATCATCACAGAAATATGCCTATGTGCTCCTCAAATACAACACTGGGAATTCCAGCATGAGGCCAGAACTGGCTTCAGAGTGCACATCTACAGCCTTGAGAACGGAAAAGGTGTTTTACAATGGAAAATATGAATGTGTTGCCACATGAGGAGACTTGAATTATGATCTGAACAGAACGTCTTGCCATAAGGTGTGTTCTTGCCCGCTGCAGTGCTCACAGTACACAGCCCATGCCAGGGGCTGTGGGCAGAATTCGCCCACTGCTCACAGCTTCCATTGCCATCCTCAAGAGAAAGCAGCCACAGATATAAGTAGTCTCATATCCAGCCTCCCATATACCAAGCACCACTGCCCTTTCATCTGCAGTTTCTTCATGTGCCACAGGGTTTTGATAACACTTACAGCTGTTCTGAGGCCCTGGAGATCTGGTGTCTTCAACATGAGAGCATCAAAGACTTCCTCGGACTCCCTCCGCACGTACAACAGGACTGAAAGAGAGAACACACGATGCTGGATCAGGGCTCTTCACAGCAGGTTCTCAGAGCAAAGCAGCCTCACATCATTCAAGATCCAAGGTTACTTGCATCAAGTGAGACACTACACCCAAGAAGAGTTCCCATCCCAGGGGTTACCTCTCTGAGGATCTTCTTCCTTGGTTTGCTTTGGGGGTATCGGGTCAAACTCCTCGCTGAACGAGGCACCGTTGCGCTTTATGGGCAGCCTAAGGAGAAGGAACACAGAGCTCTCAAAAAGGACAGAACAACAGCAGCAAAGAAAATGATTCCAGCAACTGAACTTTTGATTGAACACCCAATTACTCCAACAAGCATTCAGCAATTCAATATAATTTACTGTAATTCCGGCAGCAGAGCTTCCCCCAGCGTTGCAACCTCCTGCCCAGCCCACCCGGGGACACCAGCGAGTACAGGCAGTGGTTTTGGCATCATGTCATAAAAGCACCTTCATGTCATTGATTCTCTATTGATATCATTAGCTAGTGGATCAAGCTGGGGTAAATGAGATTCTCCCTGCTCTGGACACATTACAAGTGTGATTTCTGCTTCATTCCAATTTATTTTAGAGCAGTATCTGCCTCTGGGTACTCAAACCCTTCAGTGATAGCTCTGTGATGTGGGGTTTTTCCCACCTTTCAAACATTGTCTCAGTGAGAACAGCAGGACAGCCATGGACCAGGCTCCTGACGGAGTGGCTCAATGACAGGGACAGAAACGTGTCTGTGTTTCTGCAGCCCCTGAATACACCCCAGGGCAAAGTTTAGCACATACTTTGATGCTCAGAGCCGTTAGGGAGACACTGTGCTGTCATATTTTGCACCTGTAGATACCTACAGCCTATGTCAAACAAACATGGGCAGCCTGTACCAAACAGCCACCACGCCCCCAGGGAGATGTGAGGGATGGGAAATCCAAACTGCCGCTTCCTCACCTGTTTGCAGAGTTGGGAACAGCAGGAGGGAGCACCTTGAAATGGAAAAGAAACATTGATCTTTTAGTTTGCACACTACCATTGTGTGCCAGGGAAGGAAGGGAAGGCAACATGGGCACGTTTTAAACATGATTTCCCTCCCCCTGGTCCATCATTTCTCCTACGCGATTAAACATCTTGTTTATTTGTTTCTTAGATTAAATAAACCCCAACATAAAGAACCTGTCTAGATTCTCCTCCTCTGCCTAGGACAGACCCAAACACATCAAGCCAGACCCAAAAGCAGTCAAATCTCATAACCTGCTAGGACCAAGGACCAGGTTTCTCAATAAGTTCTTTGGTTGTAAACCAGGGTCAAACCCAGTCCCTGGTTTTGATGCTGGAGCATCAGGAGAGCAGCTACTGCAACGGGATCTGACAGAGTTCACAGATGGCTTTCCCCTGCTTTTGACAAAGTAAGACAGTCATTTCTTGAGGGAATACCAATGAGCTCTGAAGGAGGCTGGGTCTAGGTTTCTTCAGGGTGAAGGGGCTAGAGAAGGGCAGAGGGCAAGTGAGAGATGCCCCAGCCATGCAAGGACTGATAGGGTCACACTTTCCTACAGTTAGTTCACTTTCTGCTGATGTTTTTGCTGGTACTCCAGTTCCCTGTGGAAGCAGCAGGTGATACCTGCAAACCACAGAAATATCTGGCTGGAAGGAACCTGGAGAGGTTATCTCGCCCATCACTGCTGCATGACTGTCTAGGCACTCCTGATGGCTACGGCTTCAAGTTCACCACATTTCCACAGAACTGTGGTTTGGGTTGGGTTTTTTACATAACATGTCACATCTGGGGGACTGATTGGTTTGGAAACGAGAGGAGTGACAGAAGAGGGCAACAGGTCGGTTGTTTTTTGCAGGGACTTACCGTGCCACACCTCTGGAGGTTTGAAAAATGGACGTTGGGGATAAACAGGACTGGCTGGGTTTCCAGGTCAGTCTCTGGCCTCAGGAACGTGATTTCATTCCCTCTGAAGCCAGAGAGCAAACAGCCTTTCAGACCTACAGATGGAAAGTCCAGTTCAGGTCAGTTCAGTGGCGATTTAAAAGGCAGCTACATACAGAGAAGGGAAAGTGCCTGCCCAAGGTCTCCCAACAGAAAGATCAGAAAAAAGACAGGAGCCCACAGCGCCAGGTCTTCAGATCCTGCCCAGCACTGTCTCCCCAAGGGAAGGCTCCCTGCCAAGACCCCAAGACAATTTGGAAAGTTGGTTAGCATTAATAAAGGGCTTTGAGAATCTTGGTGGAGACCAGGCAAGGACCTGACTGACGAGCTCTTTCTGAATGGTTCTGATTTCATCAGGCTTGGAAATACCCAGGGCCAGATCTTATGGAAGTTAACGGCGAAGCTGACATGGATTTCAACACGCCTTGGACAGGTAACAAACACCAGCACTGACCGTTGTTATTGGAGTCCAGGCACTTCCCTTTCCTTCTGAACTGTTTCCTTTCATCGTCCCGCATTTTCCTCTCTGCTCCCTGTGGGGAAGGGAAGAAACAGGGCATTGAGAGTTCTGTTGGCAAGAGAAGGTATACTGGCCGTCTCTGGGAGGTAAGCAGTAATGCAGCCTTTATTGAAAAATGCTCATCTCAGAGACCTTCTACAGGCCATCCAGAACTTTCTGAAATTTAAAAAACAACAAAATTTGCTTTTAAAACTGAAAAATTGAGTCAAAAATAGCTGTGAGACATTTTTCCATGGGAAGATCTCTGAGGGTGGGGAAGAACCTCTAAGGAGATTCTCTTCTCTTCCGCTATTTAAAAACTTGCCAGAAATAGAATGTATTACAAGACACAATCCCATGTAGGTCTGACACAGGGAAAACTTTCTAATGCCTCTATTCTACAACGGCCTCAGCAGCACAGACACGTCCCCGCTGTCCTGTCTCACTCAGCTGAGGGGATTGAGCGTTCCTGTTCCTCTGCCCTGGCCCTCTAGGCCACTCTAGACCCTCACAACCTTTCTGGTTTCTCTCCTGGAGTGACTGACCACCAGTTTAAAATTCCTCTTGGACAACCTGGTAGGAAAGCCGTGCTCTACCTTATCACAGAATATCTTGATCTGGCAGACGGCGCGGTGCACCAGCTGGCTGGTTCCGCTGCCGTAGTCATAGGTGTCGATCTGGAGGTTGAGCGGGACACCCTTCACTCCCTTCTGGGAGGAGAAGTCAGTGCTCAGGCAGTTCACCCCGATAAACACCTGCAAACAGGAACAGAGATCGATACAACTTGTTGGTGCTGAAAACATTCTTGAACAGCAATGAGAGCAGCAGGTAGGAACAAAAGCAGCTCCTGAGACACCTTTCCAACCCTGCCAGCCCGAGCTGCTGGTTTCCCACTGGAGCGCTACCACCAGTCCTTCCCAGTGTCCCCACACACCGACCACAGCTTTCCGTCTCTCTGTTGACACCTGGGCTGTCACTCCCATCAGCTCAGACAAGTGTCAGAGCAGATGCAAAGTCTGATATTTCTGATCTTTCATTTGAATGAGGGACCCTCCAAGAGCAGTGCCAGGGAAGGAGGGAGGGAGGGCCAGACTACAGCCTCAGGAATTACAAACCACCGCTGCTGGTTAAATAAATATTCATCAAACATTGGTCTCCTTTATCACTAGGATGGAGTTACGTCCAGTGGAAACTTTGGAAGACAAGGTGAGCACAGATACAACCCACATCGTATCTCCAAATTAACAAACTATTTGTGTGACCTTGAACATTCCCCTGGACTCTGGGGACAGCTTTGGAGCTGGAGGAGCTCCCACCGCTCCCTCAGCAGGGCTTCGGCTGGGGATTTCAGCCCTGAAACCTAATGTCAGATCTAGCCAGTATCTATATATAGAGAAGAGAGCCACTTAACTGTGGTGTGAAGTTTAATTGCAAGAAGAGGAGTAACAGGTGCTACAGACGACCCAAATTCCTGACCCCTCCTGTCCTGGCTCCCAGCCCTTGCAGCTCTCTGAAGTCTCACCTTGGCCTGCCCCAGGCCAGTCCAGGTACAGAGTTTCTGCTAAGAGTTAAATCTAGTTTTGCTGAGGTGCCCCTGGGGGCTTGCCACATACCTGACATATTTCCATTTCTGACAACTTTGCCTTGAAGACATTTGTTAACCTCTTGGGTTGTAAAAGACCAAGGTCGCCTTCGGGCTAAAAGAAGGGCTTATTGAGATCCCAAAGCAAACCAGGGTTTGCCCAAGCCACTGGCTTCAGAGAGATGGGGTATTTATGCTTTGCTTTATTTCTTAGTTACTTCATCTTTTTTAATATGCTCCTTTCAATCCACACTAGACACAAAGTGTTAATGAGAGACTTTGAAGAGATGCAGAAGAGACAGCAGAGCTAGAAAGATGTTGATAAAAGCTTTACAGATTTTAAGGGCTAAAGGGATCTTGTGACCTGCCTGGCTCCATTCCACATCACACAAGCCACGGAAGGGTGGTCAGTCATTTCTTCATCAAAATGCTGCCTTGAAAGGAGGGTCTTTGTTCCCTAAGTTATGGTTTATTTAAATAGGTTTCACCTCCATGTGAGTAGAGACCTAATCCAGGCTCCCTGCTGCAAAAGGCTTTCTTCAGAGTTATCCATCAGCACTAAAATAACATCTCTGAGTGAGTCTCAGGTGTACCCAGTATGTTTATTAGCTAATGGCAATGCTTAAACACACAGAGGAGCATGGTGTCCTTCCTCACTGGCCTGGCAGACAAACACTGCCTGGGGCCACTGGGATGGAATTGTTTGGATTTGAAACTCTCCCGTCTTTCAGCTGAGAAGGTTGGGGATGGGAGATGCCTGGGCCATCAGAAAGGAAGCTACAGTTCTGCTGTGGGCCAAGGCCTTCCATATCCCTTCCACAAGCAGTTGGTACCTTTGCTTCTTCGTGGATGTTCCACACAAAGGACAGCGCGTTGTAGGCTAACTCCTCGATGTTCTGCACCGTGTTGAAGTTTTCTTTACAGTCAGCTGAAAGGCAATGGAGAAGCAGTTTATATTCTGGTTGAAAAACTGGTTACATTCCCATGGCTTTTCCACTCCCCAAAAGCCAGCCTTGCACTGACTCCAAGGCTAAAAGATGCCTTGTAATACAAGAGAGGCCATCCTTGATACCACTGGATAAACCTTAGCGAGCGTATGTAAGGGACAGGCCAGGAATGATTCCAGGGTATCGGCTGGTGACTGCTATTTGAATGGTGGTTATGCAAAGTCAATGTCAATCCTTTCTAAACTCAAATAAATGTTGTGTCTTGCTGTGAGGTGCTCAGTGGGGTGCTCAGCTGGACGGACAGAACCCCTCTCCAGTCCAGCATAGCACTGTAATGTCCGTGCGGCGGCAGTGCCAAAAGCTCAGATTCCTAGGCTCCAAGAGGCCACGTCTGTAAAAGCCAGAACAGTTCAGCAGTTTCTGTCTCTCTGACTGAGGCTCTTTGATGTATCTTGGGCTCCCAGCCCATGCCCCTTCACTTGGCAAACACCACCTTAAACCCGCAAGAGCCCCTCAGCCAGAAAGGGTCTGAAGCCTGCTCCTCCCCACTTTCCCCAGGCCACATTCTGGAGCTTCAACTGTGTTATTGTGCATTGGAAATGCAGTAAAATGGTGCTAGAAGTTATCAACCCCACCCAGCCGTTGCAGACAGCCCCACTCATACCGACGTCAATGACCCTCTGCTTGGCTGTGGGCTGGCGGGAATGCCAGTGCTTCCAGAACTTGAGCTGCTCTGTCGGGATCTTTTCGTTGTCAAAAACAATCATCACAACACTCTGCAACACAGTGAGGACACCCCGTATCAGTGTATGCACAGGCTAACGCTCGGTGCCCTCGCTGCCCTTCCCATCCAGTGCATCCATGCCATGGCCAAGGGCAGCTCAGTGTCATTGTGGGATGTTTCATTGCTGGGGAAACTGAGGCAGGCCCAGGACTTGAGCACTGGCAGGCAGGCAGGCAGCGACAGAGCAAAAGCAAGATGCCCTGTATGCCCCCTAAGTGCACTGCCCATGAGCTTCCATTAACTCCAAGGCACACAAGGATCCTGCGCTGGGGCTGGGGTGTTAGAGGTGCTGCAGCAAGTATTGGGCTGGGACAGCCTAATCAGTCTTTTGCTAGACATTCTTAGTTTCAGGAACCCTGAGATGTCCAAAGTACGGCCCTTAAACTCTGCTCAGGACTGTAAGACTGGGTTTCTTTGCTGGGAATCCAAGATCAGCTTAGTCTCGAGAGTGGCTCTGAGGCCTGGCCACACATCGCAGGAGCAAGACAGAGAATCTCTCTGCAGCTCAGAGGCCTTCCCAAGGGCCCCCAGGCAGCCCTCAGCGGGTGAGGCCTTTTGTGCATCCCTGACCTTACTGTCAAAGGTTTCAACTGCCAGGTAACGTGAAGGCTGTTGCTGTGCATCAGAGGATTAGCTTGCTATGACTGAATCCATCCCATTCATTGCTTTAAGCACACATGAGCCACAAAGCCATTACTCTTCATGCTCAGCTCTGTTCCCAGGCCAGTACAATTGCTGGATGTCTGATTACAGCATGTGTCAGCAAAATTGTCAGCTTGTCTCTTACCTTCACTTTATTTGAGGACAAATGTAAACATTTGCTGTCTCCAGCTGTCCGCAGCGTGATGGGGTAGAACTGTCCTTTGTTGAGGTAGGCCATGGGAGAGTCCCCAGATTTGATGTGAATGGCTTTGGGTGACCCCAGTGTGTATTCAAAGTCACTTGTACGGAACAAAGACAGAATCATGAATAAGCACATGCTGCTGTTTCACTCCAAAAGCAAAACCAGGAGACCTGCAAGTCTCCATCCTTCCAGGTGACAGACACCGCACACACAGGAGTCTCTGCCCTATTCCCCATCCCCGCACCCCCACAACTACAGCCGTGATGGGGCGCCTCCCGCACGGCACATGCTGATCCTGGTCCTCCCCGACTGCATGAGGAGCTGCGGTTCTCAGATACCCTCATTTGGCTCAAAAACCCCCTCTACATTATTGTAACCAGTATTTTTCTGTGGGTGGCTACAGGACCACTGCACAATCAAAAGCCCAAACCAAACCAAACCAAAATAGGTACCTATGATGAGACTTCTGAAACACCTTAAACTTAGATTCCTGTCTCCAAATTCACACCCATAAATGACTGACCCAAGAAAACTGTGCCCAAACAGGTCCTGTGCAAACAGGAGGACCTGCAGGACACTGACACCTGCTTGTTTATCCAAGAGCTTAAAAATAAGTATTAGTACTGGTATTATACTAGTACTAGTATTAATCACTATTAGTATTAGAAGCCTGGCCTGTTGCACTCTCGGTCTGGTGGGCAGCAACTTTAGTCTTCACTGAACAGTTCTGCAGTGTTACACAGAGGAAGGTGTCACTGCTGACAAGCACGTTTAAAAGCCTGATTTTCAAGAAGGCCTGCTTTGGGGCATTCACCAGCACCTATGAGCACTCAAACCACGAGTCTATAGCTCAAGCCAGTTTCTTCTGTGAGAAATCTGTGCAAACAACCCCCTGCACACATGTCTTCACCCAGAACAGCCTGTGTGGAGGCCCTGGAGTTGAAGAGCATCATCTTCCTATTTAGTCACCAATCCATCTCCACCTCCCCTGCGATGCCATCCCTGAGGACAGGCTGGGCAGCTCCTCTTATAGAGCCAGGAGAGGCAGAGAACTTCAGTGCACAGACAGCAAACAAAAAGCCTGTCGCTCACGAACGCGAGCTCCTGTCTGTGTGAAAATCCCCACGTCTGAGAGCTGAGTCATGGAGTCAAGTGACTCAGGAGGCAAATAAAAAGTGGGAGGTGGAATAATGTTACCTACAGAGGGGTTTGATGCGGTATCCAGAGCAGGAAAGCTCTGCCTGAGAGAGGGGTGGAAAAGAGAAGGAACTCCCTCGCATGTTATAGGAATGAGAGGCCGTGGCACCTTCTAAAACTGAGGCTGACTAACAGCGCTTAAACCCAAAGAGAGAACCTAAACCTTAGATTAGGAGGAGGCTGCTCATCCCCCTCATCAACTGCCATCCTGCCATCCATTTCTCTGTTATTTACCCCATCCAAGCAGCTTGTGGAAAGATGGTGTGGCCAGCTGGACCTATTTGTAGCGCAAGACCCAAGCAGTGGTCGCTGGGAAGGGGCACGGCAAACCCTCACAGGGGAGACCTCAATGCCACATGTCCCCTCCTGCAGGTCACGGTGCTGACGGGATGTGACCAGAGCAGTGGAAGGAGCCGGCACTGGATTTACACCAGTTTGACCAACAGAATACAGCCTAAACCCACACACCTCTCAAGCTAAAAACGTGAACTGGCACAACTCCGTTACTAGCTTGAATTTAAGGGGTTTGACTCCTTTTCAGCAAAACCTTTCAAACCCCAATCTCTGCTTCCTGCTACAAGCACTAAAATTCATCACTGCTTTGTGGCTAAAAAGTCACGGAACAGCAACTTGCTCTAGGACTCTCAGCCAAAGCATGAGATCTGAAAGTTTGCAATGCTCGTTGTCAAGGCTGGGATTTTGAGGAAAGGGATGCAGTTTTTCCCCAGAAAAGGGACACAGCTGAGTGCACTGGAAGCCCAGAGACCGTGGATTGCTGGTTACCTCTTAACGCCGTCCGTAGCATAACTCTCGGGGCAAGGTGGCTCTGGCTGGGGTTTGAGGATGTCACTGAAGAGTAGCGACTGTGGACAAGTGGAAACAAACCAGTCAAAAGCTGCATCTTTCATTGCTTTGTCAACCCACCTTCTCCCAGACATTACAACAGAGGCCACAGATAAAAGATGGGCTTTCATGTCAAAGCCTTATCCTACTTCCGACCCCAAGGGTTCAAGGGGAAGGGCATCAAGCTTCTAACGCAAAAGCAAAGCTCCCACTGACTCCAGCATGAGCAAACCCCAGACTAGAGACGGCCTCACGCAACCCACTAATGGCTCTGACCTCCTGGGGATCCTCTTTGAAAGTGCTGTCTGGCTGCCACCTCTGCTGTGGTGGGGCTACAGGGATGGTTTCGAAGAGGGAGTTCAACGAGCTGTTGTCGTACACGTCCCCTGGAGGGCCCATGTAGTTGTCTGGGGTGGCATCCAGCTTGCTAGTGCCTGGTGGAAGCATGGCTGGCTTGTGAGGAGTAGGGACGCCTTCAAGACTTAAGCCGTTCTTCTTCTGTGGCTCACAATATTCTTGGGTCATGGAAACGTTTTCAGACAAGAGCTTCATGAGATGGGCTGAGCCATCAAAGGATGCAATCTCTGGGTCGTACTCCATTCCGTGGCAGTGCCTGGTGGAGAAAGGGTCCTGTCTCAAACCCGGGCAGAGGGTGGCCAACCCCAGCAAGTTGTCACAGCAAGAAACGAGTGCTGTGATGTGCTGCTGGGAAGCAAACTGCGCAGTCTAGCTGCCAGGTGACCCTGAGTCAGCTCTGTGCATCTCCTGCTTGATACGGGAGATGGGACAGGCCCATGGGTGATCTCCACCCACTCACACACCTCCCAGTGCCATCAGCAAGAGCCAGAGGTGCTCAGCAGATAAGGGATGATCACACAGAATCAGAAAATATAGTTTAGACTGTATTTGTGGTTTGGGGCTGCAGATCCAGGGCCTACTCCATTATTTCTTTATTTGGGCCATTGAACACTCAGAGCAGAAGGGATGATAAGAAATATAACTGTTGTATGATCTTTGCTTCTTAGAGTTTTTAGGGCTCATTGACACTGTAAGTTGATTTTTTAAAACCATCTTTTTTTTAAAAAAAAAAAAATGCTTATTTTGTATAAATTCACAAACTCCAGGAGCAAAACTCCCTGAGAACATGAAATCAGTGAAAAACTGACAGGGCTGCAGTACTGGACGTGAGGTGCATGGCCCAGACTTCAGAGCAGAACAGCCTAAGTACAGGAGCTGTCAAGTGATGAAGTCGGGTACAAAACCGCACTTGTCTGGCACGTGGAAACCACCCCTTTGTGCAGCATCCCAGCAAGTGCAGCGGTGGCTCCATGACCCTGCTGACCCTGCGGCCCTCGCTGAGCTGGGGAAAGGTGCCTTATTGCTCCCCGTTACCGTGTTCAGAGACCAAACCAAGTCCCATGCCCCTTGGCAGCATGAACTACCCCCAAGGGAAGTAAAGCTGAATGAGCAGCTCCCACCCACTCTCCTTCGAGAGCTTCACCTTCAGGTATATAATGAAATTTCTGGAGTTAATAATAAATATACCACTAACCAGAACACAGTGGCCTTTCAGAGAGGAGAAAACAGCTTAACTCAGCTCATTTAGGAAGTAGGAATGAAGTATCATTCAAGAGGCTTATTCTGTCAAGCAAAACCAGACAACCATAAAAGGCTGCCAAAGTACATGGCATCCAGGAAGGGGAACTGAACTCACAGTGGCAAACGAGCCACTAATTTAATACTTAATTATCTGAAAACCTCAAAGGACAAATGGGAGTCACTGGAAGAGAATCCTGGAAGCAAGTGGAACAGGAATCCTTATCAGGGTAGTGAATGGAAGAGGACTTTGTCGTTCCCTTCTCGCTGCCAATGCTTAATCCCTTTCCCCTTTCTGACTGTCACAAAGTAGGAAATAAAGACAAATTCTTCAGTTGCTGCAAATCAGTGCAGCTTCTCCAAGCACAGCTAGATAGATCCTCAGTTGTGTAAATGGGTGTAGCTCAATTTATACCTGCTTGGGATCTGGCCTAAAGAATTTTAATATATGTCTCAGGGTTAATAACCTCCACTGTTGGTGGTAATAACACTGTGCTTTGATGTCTATTTTATGCAAGCTAAGAGACCCATCATGCAAGCAGCTGCAGGAGAATTAGACAGCTAGAGAGAGCAAAAACTGAAGCTAACCTCTTTCCTAGTTCACTGCGTCCCATCATCCCAGATGGAAGAATCCTCTTCTCTTTTGGGACCTAGAACAAGGTGGAACAAAGAATTTTTTGTTAGATTCTATTAATGGAAAACAGAGGCACAACTAGCCTTGTCTGTATAGCAAGTGAAGTCTCGTAGACAAGCACCGGGTGAATAATAAACATTGGGTGAGGACACGGGAGACCTGGGCTTTCTTGCTGGCTCTGCCGCGGGTTCCCAAGGTAACCCTAGGCCAGCCACATCACTGTGCTCTGGGGAGGGCCTTCAAAAGCACCCAAGCGAATGGGAACATCACTCCTATCAGTTTCAATTAAAGCTAAATCATATCCGTATTTCTTGAAGCCCCATCCTCCAGCAACACTGGAAAAATAGGGATGCTAGGGTCTGCCAGGCACCTAGCTATCCCAGCCCATACCTCTCAAAGCATTCCTGTTTCTTTTGGGTAAAAAAACCAACCCACCAGGCTGAGACTGAAGACACCCATGTTCAGTTTTCCATCCCGTTCTGCTTTCTCTCTAGAGTAAAGCGGTGCTTTGTGCCTCAGTCTACCATCTGTGCTCCGTGGCTGATCGTGGCGCTCCGCACCCGGGGGTGTTAGGAGGTTCATTGCATAAACAGCAGGGAGAGCTCGGGAGATGGGTACCCTCCTAAGGTGGCTGAGCACAGATTTTACCTTCGTGCTGCTCTTCTGGGACAAACTCCCCCAGGAGACCCCACCCCAAGGGGAACGTACCATGTAGTAGTCATAGAGCAGGCTGAGGGCGGCCACGCTGTCATCGTCGCCGTTCACCCTCATCATAGCTTTGGTGGCCGCGGTCAAGGGGTTCTCCAGGTAGGTTTTCCAGGCTTCGTCTTCATTGGTATAGGGGAATTTCTGGAAGTTCATGGTGTCATTCTTCATCAGACGCACAGATCTAAAACTGAGCCAGGCAGAGGAAACGCAATGAAGGACACCAATTTTCCACGGCAATTGCCATGCCACCCGGCTGAACACATGAAGGGCTTCCCAAAAGCACTGCTGGGACGGAGAAGGGATGCTTTCCTGGTCCTTAGCTCCCACAGCCTTCGGGATTGCCACCTCCTCTGCCTGTAGCTATGTACATAGGCCAGAGTCTCTGTGGTGGGGCTGTGCAGGGAAGCTTCCCTCCTCCTGCCCCAGGGATGCAAAACACCGGGACATGGTCTGCAGCCACTCCTTCCTCAACAGGCGCGGGCTCCCAGCCAGCCAGAGCACCCGCCGTCAGGGCGGGACGTCACTCAGGAGCTCGAACACAACACGATGGGCAGACTGCAGCATTTTCCCTCGAATTCAAAGCTGGAGGCCAGGCCACAGGCGTAAGGGATCGCTCACCGTTCGCTTCTCCCACCCAGATGAAGCCAAACCGCATCACTTTGCTGTGTCTTTGTTCATGGTTTTTAAATGTACTTCTAATTTAAACTTAGGGCTTTTTTCAGTCATCTATATATGATTTTACTTAGAGGGAAGCAGACAGGCAGATCACAACACCCTCCCTTCCACTAAAAAAATTCCTGACAGAGGTGAGGCTGCTGGGACTACGTGAGCTGAGAGGCAGCATACCAAAATACCACCCTGCCTGTCCTCTCTTCTGGCACTTTCTCCAGGTCTCTCCATCTTATGTTAATAAACTGTCAGACGCTTAATTACCCAAACATTGGTCATCTTTCCTTTTCCTCCAGCAAATCCTACCAGCGCTTCCCCTGGGTGCTCTGTGCTGCGGGTTCACCCCACTCAGAGGAAAGGATGAACCAGGGGCCGTCCTCCTGTCACATCCCCCCGCCCCACGTGCAGGCTGTCACCACAGCAGCTCAGGCTACTCATGACAAAAAAGCAAGCTTTTTTTGTGGACAATTTTTTTTTCATCAAAATGGAAGTGTCAGGAAGGGCAGATTGGGTTTTATCAGCAGAAGTTGTTTAAACCCCCCCCCCCCCAAACCTAAAAGAAGTCCTTCTTCTTAAAGTCTCCAAAGTTGCCAAGAGCAGAACATTTTCAAATGCTGATTACTTTTTTTTTATGGAAAGGCAAAGAAAATCGACAGGAATTTAGGCAACGAAAGCTACATTTTGATGGCATTTTTATGAGGAATCTGCTGTTTCCATTAAGCTACTTTGCACATGTTTATAGTAAGTCCCAGGCTAGACTTTCAAGTGAATCATCCGGAGAGCAATAATTCCTCTTGAAAGCAACGTTGGCACCTCTGAACCTGCCAGTTACTGCTAACCATGCTGGAGACTGTTCTGTGTGAGCTGCCCACGCTGCCAGCGTGAAACACCAGGTGCCCAAGGATGCTCCTCTGCTGGAAACTGGAAGGATGTGGAAGTGGACCTCAGATGGGCTAAAAGATGCTGGTCTATCCTCCCTGGCAACTCAACTAAGACGGCTTCACTCCTGCACACACCCCGATCTCTCACGTCTCCAGCAGGGAATACACACCTAAACCCTGCATGGAGAGATCTGAGATGCTCCAGGATCCAACTCCAGAGCCGAGCAGAATGGCAGCCCTAGAATGGTACAGTCTCCCCCGGAGCAGCACAAGGGCCACCATGGGCTGCCTCTGCTGTCCTTGTCACCTTTTTATTAAAGAATATGTTGCTTCCACACAGAGTCCCTCCACATGTGATCCAGATAGTGGAGAAGCTGGTACCAGCTCTGGTAGTGGCCCAAGGCACCCAATTCCCACTGGTTTCTCGGCTCATGTAGCAGGAAGCACCAGAGCTCAGGTTGGTAACAGGGAGCAGCTCCTTCCACGTTACGGTTCTGGCCACCGTCAGCTCTCATCAGGCGCTGGTGTAAGAGGGATGCTGAGCTGGCTCCTCTTCTCCCTCGCACGTCGGGATGATGCACGAAGACCAGTTTCACCCCGCGATGAAACTTCACCCAGGTGTTTTGTGAGTTTCGTTGTCTCTAGGGTTTCTCACGCAGCCCTCCCTCCCCTTCAGTGCCGCTGCTGTCTCCAAGGCCAGCAGTCGGCGTGACTCAGATTTCACCGCGGTCGACTCGGCGATGGGCTGTTCCGTCCTGTCTGGACAGGAATCCTCACCCGCTCTCAATCCCATCTTCTCAAGGAAGAATAGGCAGCAACAGGGCTTGCTCTCAGGGCGAGACTCAGCTCCTATCACTTGTAATCAACACAGATAAACACACCACAGTAAGATGGAGCAACAAAGCACTCGGGAGCTTAAAAAAGCACAGATCTTACAAGGAAAAAATGCGTTGGAGCTTTCTGCTTCATCACCCAAGCGCTCCTTGCTGTGTGACACTCTTCTGACTCTCCACCATGTCACTTTGGCATGGCACAACCACCGTACGTATCAGGGGCTGATGGTTTAGCATTTTATCATCTGCAATCTGTAGCAGAGCGAAGTTGAGGGTGGGTACATGCCTGAGGTCTCAGTCATTTGCAGTTGTGTCCAGTTTATGAAGAATACAAGTTTGCATCCGTCCCAGTGAGCTTGCACTGATTTACCCAAGCTGAAGACTGGGACAAAAGGGACACGATGGGGATCACGCATTTATTCCATCTTGTTTCTTCTCCAGAGTTTATCTGATCCCTAATCGTCACTGCAGTGTATTTGAGTGGAGCCAGGTCAATTGCTTTGGATGAAACTCTGCAGCTCAGACAGCTCTGAAGGTGAGATGGAACACAGACTTCATCCCAGCTGACTTTTCCAGACAGGTCTGCTCTCACCCCGCTCCAGAAGACCAACAGGGCTCAGCAGTGTCTGAAGTAAGAGGGTGATTTGAGGAGGTAAGCGGGTATCATGACATCTTTCTAGGCAACTTTTTGACATCAGAAGCATTTCAGTTCATGCAGGTACAGCATGCCCTCATGCCAGTTTGCTCCTACAGCAACTTCCAACTCAGCATTAGCCATCTCTGTGGAGCAGAGGTGCAGGAGAGAGACGTCCAAACCCAGATCCAAACACACGTGAACTTTACTTTCATCGCTCCCTGGGGTGCTCCCTCCACGCGGCTCTGCCGTGTTTGCCCACTGCAAACCCTCTGCTCTCTCTTTGGCAAAACAAACTCTCCTCTTGCAGGCGGTCGCCTCGGTGCAGCAGCTCAGACAAAGCCAGGATGGGCTGGTGAAGCACAAACACGTGAGACCAGCAGCCGCCCTTCTTGTGTGCACAGACTCACCCCGCTGGAGCCTCGGGGTCATGTGCAAAGCAGGGCATCACTTTGGGAAGGGAGCAGTCTGTTTGTTTTCAAACAGTTTAAAATTTGAGACAAGGTGATACCAGCCCCCTTTCCCCACTCCATCCCACCCCATCTCTGTTTCCCCCTATTTATCTGCCAAGTCTACCATAACAGTGGCCTCCTGATTACAAATAAACACTCAGGGCTATGCTGAAGAGGAGAATATGCCCAAAGGGTCTAGGTGGGGAGATCAGCCAAGCAGGAAAGAAAGACTTGTATTCCGCTTGCCTTTTGTTGGGTTTCAGTGGGTGGGTTTTGCCGGCCTTTAAGCTTTGTGTTGCTTGTCTTTGTTCTCTCCCCTATAACTGATTGGGCCTCCAACCTAAATATTAGCCATGCCAGATGCTGATGACTACAGAGGAACATCACACTGTCAAAGGAACAGAGAATCCATGGCAACCAGCAGCAGAAATTCAAAGCCACAGAATAAAGACTTGGGTCCACAGTACTTCAGGGATACCCCGGGCCGTTCACACTAGGGCTTTAATTAGCTCTGGCTTTGTGCATCGCACTTGTCTCCCTATTGAAATAGCCCCAATGTTCCCCAAGAGCCTCTTAGCAGTAACACAGGGAAGGATCAACACTACACTCAAGAGAGCACTGACCAAGAGCAGCATTTACTGTGACTACAGTCTGGGGCGGAGATTTTAGCCCATAAACCAGCTCTCATGCCAAGGAAGAACAGCATCCCACAAAGCAGTGTTGTCACTAAATCCAAACCTCTCAGCTGAATTCTGATTTTACCCTATCTTTGCAAGTTCAATAAATAAGCACATCTGAAGACAATGTGACAGTACAGCCACCAGTGAGCACAGTCACAGGCCCATTCACACACTAAGGCAAAAATCCAGGCAGAGACAGAACAAGGGAAAAAAAACCCACAGAATGAAACATAACAAACACATGGACTATTGATGAAAAGCATTGCCTGGATGCCAAGGACAATACAATGTTGATCCATAGGCGTCAAAGGCCTAGAAGGCCACTCATCTCATGGACCCTGACCTGCACTGCCTACAGGACTGAAGTATTTCCTCTGGCAGCAGGATAACAACGTGGCCTCTGCCACTGGATTTCTTCAGGGGAGTTTCAGCAGCATGACCAGCTCCAGGGCAGAGCAGTATGTTACAGTATGTTAACTCATGTTATGGTTCTTGGCCATCCCTTGGCTCTGCTTCACCCACAAAGACAGTGCAAGAGTGTTCCTGGAACCACATGGCCTGTGTGGCACATGAAGGGGACAGGCCAACCCCATCATGCTCATGCAGAGCCCTGGCACAGATGCACGCAACAGGGCAGCCACCTGCATTTAACCAGTGCGGGGCAGAGGTGTGCAGTGGCTGGGATGGAAAGAAGAGGGGCCACCATGAGCATCCTCGAGAAGCAGCCCCTGTTTCCCCACAGGGCGCTGAGAGTCCTCGGTATGGACGCAGGGCAGAGGTGCTCAGCACCTCCCAGGAAGGTGGGTTCTCCTTGTGGCTGGCTCTAGCCATACAGGTGCGTCCCCACAGGTGGGATAGAGGAGGGTAGCACCTTGTGCTGACACTGGGAGAGGCAGAACCCTGCCAGGCTCTTTAATTGAACCCCCCCATCCCAGCTCTCCTGAGGAGCTAAAACCCCTCAGGACAGGAGGAGCCAGACAAACCTTCCAGGGACAGGTGCTACCTGGGTGATAGGCAGGGAACTTGCTGGTTTCTTGGCCCTCTTGGGTTACTTACAGCTCTGTAGGACCCTCAAAGCCAAGATCTGAGGAGGAACTTTTTCCCTTTGAGGGTGTCAGAGCCCTGGCAGAGGCTGCCCAGAGAGATGGTGGAGTCTCCATCCCTGGAGACATTCAAACCTGCCTCGACATGATCCTTTGTGACCTGCTCTGGGTGGCCCTGCTTTGGCAGGGGTTGGACTAGATGATCTCCAGAGGTTGCTTCCAACCCCTGATCATCCTGTGATCCGAGCTCAGTATTCCCCCATCTTTACACCAGCCTAACTCCTCACTTTTGATGCTATTTATTACCACAGAAGGAGAAACTGAGGCACACGGATTGACATTAAAATGACTTCTCCAAGGCTGCTCAGTAAAGATGAGAGAACAGAACCAGACCTGAATCTCTGCTATACACCTCGCCAGCACTGGAGGAGTTCCTGCTTTTCTAGCCTGAAGGGCTCCATTGGAGGATTCAGCGCTGAGTGATGTTTGGGGGACACCAGCTGGTATTGTGTTTTACCTGATAACATCATCCTTGAGGTATCCACCCACACAATCACATTACACAAATGATCCCTGCTTTACTGCCTTCCCTGCCTAACAAAACAAATTACAGCACAGAAATAGTTTGCAGTTTAGGAATTATGGCAGGTTTTTTTTTCCCAAAGCAGTTCATGATGTTGGATGCTGCAGTTTTGGGGTGTCCCGAGTTTCAGGGTGATTTGCCTCCAAAGGGAGGACACCAAAACCAGCCCCTGAGCAGTGGCTCTCACTGAGCATCTGCCACCACCGGGCACTCCTGGTCTGACCTTCCCTCTCGTTCTTATTTTCATTGTGGATAGATAAGGACACCTGACACACACGTGTAGCCATGAACACAAAGCTTCATCCCCACCAACACACACACTGCACTGAAGCTCCCAGTCCTTCAAACACCGTAAGAAAGATTACATACGGTAAGAAAAGCTTTGTAACTCCAAGAGTTCAGGTGCTTTCAGTTCCTTTTCTTCTGTTTTCAGTGCTTATGGATTTCCCCATCCGAAAACCTAGCTACTGGCTATTTTACTTTTTAATTCTTGCAAAACTGACTCCAAGAGCTGTGCCTTTTAAACAGTAATAAAAAAAAATAAAAATTCACACTTTTACAAGCCTTGGATTTAAAAAACCCCTCAACTGTAGCAATAAAGGGATATGCAATCTTTTTCAACAAAGTGTGTTTCTTTTTTACTGCTCTTCAGGTAATCTGATTTTAATCCAGTAATCAATTATTATGGGTCATCTGTACTGTACTCTGTTCTCTGAGAACAGAGTCCAGCTTTGCTCACGTTTCTGTACCCCCTCATCACATCCTGTCAGGGGATCCTGCAGGAACACCTAAGAGATGTTACATATTTCTGGGTGAACCTCAGCACTCATTCAAGACAGCAGCAAGGGCAGAGATTAATACTGACCTCACAGGAGGTCTATCGCTTCAGATTTAAGCATTGGGTCTCAGGCTTCCTATGTGCTCCAAGAGGTCAGTTCCATCCTCCCATTTGAGGCTGGGAGGTGCTGATCTCTCCCCATTGCCTGCAGAATCAGCCCACTAACTAACCTGGCACTGGGGTTTGAACCCGCTGGAGGTGGCTGAGGTGAACCCTCCGGTGAATTGCTCAAGAGGATGCACGAAGCCTGTGTCAGGGCAGGACACTCGACGCAAGCCTCACGCGATGCAGCTTGTTCTCCCGCCCCACCAGGACTGTCCCTGCCCCATGTCTGGCAGCGGTGATACCTTCCTCAGAGGACTGTCTGCAGACCTGGTGAGATACAGCCAGGGTTGCCCTCTCCCCTTCGGTTTTTCTCTTTTTTTCCCATCCTAGAGAGACTTTTCAGACTGACCAGATCTCCTATAATGTGCCTGGCTGGTGTACTCCATACATACACTAATGTGCTCTGATTCAGAGTGTCCTGTACACACTGTGCCCTGTGGCCAGGCAAGCCTTTTGCTTTGCTGTTTAATAAAAACAAAATAGCATAATGTGTTTAAAACCATGTTTTTGCCAAGCAAATGCAATTCCTCCCATTTTAGGTATAACCCCATTAAACAATGCATTTGTGGAAAGCAAAGAAATTGCTCAGACAGCGAAGAGAGAGTGATGAAAAGAAACAAAAACTTGCCACAGCAGGTGGCTGACACCTGGGAAGCAGGTACTTTGGTAAGTGACAGCCTGCTCTTTTCCTCTGACCGCTTGTGGTTAGGAACAATTTGGGGACAAGGACCATCTTTGGATCAGAGCTACCCCGACCAGCCAGAACAACATAACACCTGAAAGAATAGCAAAAAAGAAGCCAGCACACTTTCTTATCTTCCAAGCCTTTGAACCCTGGGCACTAGCAATGGGGTCCCAGCTAGTTCCACTGATTAACATATTTTTCAGCTGCTGCCATTATCATCCTGGAGGGTCCACAGCACCGACGAGGAGCGCTCTCCCCGCCACTCACCTGACCCCAAGCGCTGGCAGGTGCAATGCAAGAGCAAGTGCATTTTTGGATGAATACTTCACAACCATCAACTACCTAAAGACCAGACTGAACAAAGCAGGAGCAGAGCCCCATCAGTGTAACTGCCTTTATTCTACCTATTCCTCTGGGTAACAGCGATGTACCAATCGGTTGAAAATGTGACCCAAAGCATCAAAGCAGAGATACTGTGTAAATGTTGATTTATCTCTGCTTTGAGCCTGGAGTTTATTCAGAGGGCTTTTACCCCTTTGTTGTGAATTGCGTAGCAGTTATTTGATGGTTGTTTCTTTAATTTACAAATCTCTCTTTCTCTTTACATAACTTAAAAAGAATAAAGCTCAGGTCTCCCCTGAAAGCGTCCCTCGCTCCAGCAGGGTTGTCCCGTGTGTGCTTTACTGCCAGCACTTTATACACGGGCTTTACCTTTTCATTCACCGGGAGCATAACTCAAGTTTTAATAACACACCTTATGCATGACAAAAATTTGCTTCTGGCGATCATGGTTTCGACCACAAAACCACAACTGGGAGTAACTCCTGGTTAACTCTTTCAAGCCCACGCACTGCAGAGTTAGACATGAGTTCAATTTAGAAGACTATGGAAATTATCAGTTAGAATATGTTATAATAGGCAAACCATCTCGTTCTCTCATGCCACCCTAGTCTTTTCCCATTCCTTTCTGTGAAATTAAAGTGGCAAAGGGAGAGAGGAGATTACTCTCCTTGTCAGTTTGGGTGACAGCACCAGTCCAGGGGGATATCGCAGCTCCCTTAAGATCAGCAACATCTGGGCACATGTCACATCTCGGATCCACCCTCTCCGTGCTCTGCTTGCAGTGGGGGCTTTTGGAGAGCAGACACTGCAGTCCTTATCAGATCCTCTAAGTATTGCCCTTCCTTCCCCTGCTGTCTACAAAGCTACACCCTGGGCGACTTTGGCCTGGGTGATTAGCCAGAGGTTAACAGCTACTGCAGCAGCCCCATTGCTCAGATGCAGGGCTTTAGCAGCTTTTCACCAGGTTCCTCCTCCGGTGACACCTTTTGCCCTCACACTAAACCCAAACGCTGAACATCTCAGCTATGCCTTTGGTACCACCAAGTTCCCAGCTCCCTTATCTCCGGTCAGCCCCCGGGCAGCTTTCTGCTGGGGTGCTCCAGACCCATTGTGCTCCTAAGCAGTTTCTGGAGGAGCGGGCAGTGCCTGTCCCTGCCCCTCTGAGAAGGCAACACCGGGATGGAGATTTTACACTCCAGAGAATGCCCCACACACACTCCCAGCTGAGGGTTATTGAATTAAAGGGAAATTTTGTCCTCAGCTTGAGTCTAGAGGAAAACGTTGCACAGAGCCTTCTACCTGTGGAGGGGAACAAAGAGAGTCCACACCGGGGTCTGTCCTACACACAGAGCAAACAGCAACCTCTGGTTTTTATCTGTCTGTGGAGCTGGAAGCCCAGTCACAAAAGGGATGTGGCTCCCATCAATCCCCCCTTTCTCATGTGAAAGGCACAGGGGTTAACAGTCCGTTAGTAGAGAAGAGTCAAGCAACCATGTAATTCATCAGGTAACATAATGCCCCAGTCCGTAATTAGTAATACATCAATCTAATTCTGCAGCGCACCCTGTACACACACACACTCCAACGTTCTCAGAGTAAACCACATGGCCCGACTCGAGTTTCAAAAGCATCAAGGGTAAATTACCCAGAGTTCAGAACGGGAAAATTTAAGTCACTGATCCTTAATCGATCCAAGCATACAGATCCCAGTATTTACTTAAAATAATAATTAGTGCTACACCTTTTCAGGTTTATTAATTATTAAGAGATTAGCTGTCACAACACCTCTGTCAGACTTGTAAACACATACAGGTACGTGTTTTTCTTTCAAAATACACCTTCTGAAGCACCTTATCTCTACACAGATGTATATATGGCAGTATCATTAAATGGTTTGGGCTGGAAGGGACCCTAAAGCCCCCCAGTGCCACCTCCTGCCCTGGGCAGGGACAGGACACCAGACCAGGTTCCTCCAAGCCCCCTCCAGCCTGGCCTCAAACAGTACATTTCTTTATACATTTTCTTATACACTTTTGTGTCATATAGGGCTATATACCTAGAGAGTTTCTTAAGATTGGATTCCAGCAGCGTTCACTACCATTATTGGCTGTTCCTCCAGCCTTCACTACTACCTATAGTCACATCTATAGGACATTTCTTTGCTTTTATTCCCGAGGAGTGAGGCACAGTATTGCTGTGCGAATGGAGACCATCAGGAGGGCTCAAGATCAGAAGCAAGAGTTAGACAGGATCAAGAAAACAAAAAGTACTTTTTTGTGTTTGGAAAAAAAAAAAAAGATAAAAATCATAATCACTTGATAGAATTCTAGTGGGAATCTATTTACTTAAAAATAAAAAAAAGCCACCACACTACAACCTCCACCCCCCAAAAAACTAGAAACTCATCCAAAACTGGTAAATAATTTTCTAAGGAAAAAAAAAAAAAGAACACCAAAAAACACCCCCCCCAGATTCAGGGCAGCCAGGGATAGATTTTGTGGGGTAGAGGCAGAAGAGACTTGCCTCTGGACAAAATCCCATGTGCCAATTTTTAGTCCAGGAGGAAAAAGAAAAAAAGCAAGCAAAAACCCCAAGGATCCTGATTTTAACCAACTGTCAAATAATAACACCAAGGAGTGATTCCTCCCAAGAGCAGCAACAGGTGAGTGAGGAACAAAGTCTGACAAACTCTCATCCCGTTCTTTTATTCTGCTTGCAAACAGCTGGGCAGCGGGATCATCCCCAGGACTCTAATTCATTCAGACCCAGAGCACTTTAACAATCTCAGGAGAAACACTCAGCTTTTAGAGAGGAGTGGGTAAACAGAAAGAAAAAAAACCAAAACCCAACACAACCCCAACTCTCTACTTACTCCAGTTCATTAGACATATTCCCCCACGTTTCCAAATCTTTGCAGCCGGTAAATTGCGATGAGTTCTCTCTTCTAGTACCTGCTAAAGACAGACATTGCCTGTGAAGTGTTTGATTTATGTTGAGGTTTGGGAGCAGGTATGTGGCTGGCAGGCGGGGGATTGGCTGCCGGCACAGGTGCCCTGGGACAGGTACACCCAGGCAGGTGCAGCCGTAACCCTCTGCCTGCCGGCCCCGGGAGGAGCCAGGGGAAACCCCCGGGGGGGACGAACCAGAGATAGGCTAAAGGAGGGGAATCAGTTATTCATCTCCCTGATAATTAGTTTCAGCTCGGTGGACGCGTTCCCTTCGCCACGGTGCCAAATAGCTGTCATTTTTATGAAGCTGGGGGTTGATTTGTCCTTTGCTGTTTCTTAACATATATCTATACAGACATATATGTGTAAAGGAATAAATTAAGAAAGAAGAAAAGCCTCTTAGTTTCCTCTCATTCCTAAAGGGTTACTGTACTGACAGGCTAACCCCCTTTCTTTCCTTTTGGCCCCTTCCCTTGCTGCTCACCCCAGAAAGTCTCTGTAGGTGTTGGGGCTTTTCTTCTCTGTAAAAAGTAACTTTAAACCCCTTAACCTTAGATGCCAGGACATACGGCAAACGGGCTGGCTCAGGGGATCTTGCATTGAGCTGGATATGTAAGGGAACAAGTCTGAGGGATAAGCTCTCTTCCATACCGTTCCCGCACGCTTCCTGCCCTCTGTGGTGCAGACACCAGCGTGACTCCGGCTCGCGCGGGGCGGCAGCAGGAAGCCCAGACACGGGCCGTTTGGGAGCCGGCCGCAGGAATACCACCCAGGCAACAGCTCTGGAGCAACTCCCCTGTAAACGGGGAAAAGATTTATGCAATAGAACAAAACTCATCACGGATTCAAGCACTCCTGCTGGATGGTTTCTGTCATCCGTGTTGCAATGAGGAGGCAAAGGATGGGCTCAGCAGGTGACTCACGTTGACTGGATTTGGAAGGCAGAAGAGGATTTTACGAGACAAGCTGGTACAAGCCTTAAAACAAAGGGAAAAAGAAAGGCTTCCACCGCTCGTTCTCACCCCCCATCACTGTCTTGCTCACAGGATCTGTCCCACTGGGTGCCCTGCACCAGCAGGTGAATACAAGAAAGCCCGTAAGTCTCCCTTTGCACGACAGTAAATTCATCTCTTCCCAACTCGGTGACAAATGGCCTTATCAGCCCACTCAGGCAGGCACGAGGCATGTCTACGCAGGCAGACGTGAAGACAGAGCGTATTAATTTGGGTACAACACCCTTCAAACACATCTCTCTGGCTTCTGGCTCAGAGCACGGCCAGCTCAGGAAGCAGGATGGAGACCGACAGTGGTGTATCCGCACTGGCTGCTAAGGTCGTGCTGTGCTGAGCTTCACCTGAGCCAGCCAGCATCACCCTCCGCTCCGCTGTCAAACTCCTGCCTGCCAGGGTCTAGGGATTGGGCAAAGTCTGCTTTATGGGAATGAAAACCAAGGGTCTGGAGCAATACATCCTCCATTGAGGACCACCCGAGAGCACCAGCTGCCAAGACCTTGCACAGCAGAGGCCAGCAATACCCAAAGTCACCTGAATGAGGGCTGATGATGAGAATCAATGCCACGGCAGAGACCTCGCAGTGGTGAGAGCACACAAAAAGAAGAGGAAAGAATATGTATGTCCCATCCAGCCAAGGAAAGCACAAATCTTAAGCAGTGGTGGCATTAGTTAGTCGATATTCTGATTACATCTCTAATTTAAGGAAGCCTTTCCCATTTCATGGTGACCAGAGTTGCAGTCCTGGGTACTTGTCCTTTACCCGGACACAGGCAGGCAGCATTTCACTGACTCTGGGTAGTGCAAAGAGCAGCAACATCCCCCTAGGGGGTTTCCAAGCTTCTTCTAACCTTTCAGTGAGACTTACCAGATTCCAGCAGCAAAAGTGAAGATGGAGAAAACATCAGCTGAGCCAGACCACGCAGGGGAAGGGCAGGGCATGGGGTTCTGACCTCTGCAGGAAAAAGCCTGTGTCAAAGAAAAGAAAGGGAGAAATGCATCTGGCAAAGGTGAGCAGCTTTGCCTTAGTGAAAGGTGCCACCATGGCCAGGCCAAATCCACCTCTGGATGGAAATGTTCAGGTTCTCACACTTGGCTCTTTGCAGAACAGCAGGGATGATGCTGTCTGCTGCTCTGTGACAGGGGACAGGAGAAAAATTAAGCCACTGGACCCTTCTGCCTGCCTGGAGCTAAGGTCTGTAAGCAGCAGACTGCTGACAAAGCCTTGTTCCTACCTTTGGGGTTTAAGCCCACCCCTGCTGCACCTGCAGCACTCACACCACAGCTCGGGTGGAACTGGGGGCAGTCAGGGCCAGTCTGGGCTTACCAAGGTCTCGGTCCTGCTGCCTGCCAGTCACCAGCGAGACTACATGCCCTGTCCTGCTTCAGTGTCTCTGGAGCCCACTTGAGAAGACACAAAGTCCCTTTCAGAAGCCAGGAAGGACTGGCAGAAAGGACAGAAACACAGATTTCCCTTTGAACAGATTCACTGGGACTCCAAAAGGACAGCTGTGATTCTCTCTCTCAGTCATACCAATTCTGTTAAAAAGCATGAAGTTTCTTCTTAGCTCTGCTGCCACTGACCCAGACCTGATCTTTTTCCTGCAAGGATCCTACTGCAATGGCGGAGCCTGAGAGACTTTGCCAGGTAGGAGGATGCATGCTCGTTCTCGCATACAGCCTTATTTCTTATGCAATTAGCAGCGCGCCTTCCCGCAGCACTCAGGCACTCTCCCAGCCTCCGGGAATTACGGCGCCTCCATAAAATCACTCACAGCAGAAACCAGCTCTTTTACCTCAGTGCTGTGAGGCCCAGACACATGTCTGTCGTCTTTATGGAAAACTCAGCTTGAGTTTGCTCTCTCAGATGCCTTTCCAAGGCCAGATGAAAACGTTACCAACTCCCTATCACCAGTTTTCCCACAGACAGGACCCTCCCAGCCTCCCCCGAGTTAGGTTTGTGCTATTGCCAGTGAAGAAGGATAAGGACCCCCCCCAGCAGGCATGCACCAGGCTAGGTGGGACGTGTCCTGATGGGAAGCAGGGACAGCCTGGGCACTTCACTGCCTCCAGCACCCACCAGATGGGACCACCCTTGCCCTGAATCTCCCATTCTCTTCGGCACCTTGTCTTTCTTGTGATAATGTATGTTTTATGGCGCCTGAGAGGCCTCCAGGCCTGGACGCCTAGACAATCCCTTTGACTATGATTTTAGTATTTTTAATTATTATTTTCTCTTTTTTTTTTTTTTTTTATTTTCTCATCATTTACACTCCACCCTCCAAGAGTATCTGGTGAGGGGGTGGGTTAGAAGAAAGAGACCAAGAGATACATTCTCTATGCACAAACCCCTCCCATTTCCCTTCCCCTCCCCTGTTAAATATACCTTGGAACAAAAGCTCTTTATGATGCTCTAAAAATAAAGCACACAGCAGTCAAGACAAACTGCAAAGTTTAAAAGAGAGGGCCAAATTTTGCTCACAGCTACACCCTCTCTAAGGCAATAGGGTTGCAACCTGTGTTTGGATTGTTAAGCCCTCTTTAAACATCCAGGGGCAGACTTTGATTAGCTGTGTTTCGTTAGCGAGAGATCAGCAGCTCCATGATTGAGGAACACGTCACTCATCGGGTCTCCAGCCCTGAGATGCCTCTGCTGTGTCAGGAGTCGGCTGGGTCTGCATCTGGAGGAGCTGCCCAAGGTGCGCTGTGACCACGCCACCCTGACGGTCCTACTTCTCCCTCCGCCACCGATTTGCCATGTGACCTCGGATGATAAATCATTTCACACTCCCTGTTCCCAGTCTGGCTTCTTTTCTCTGTAACTTGTAAGACACTTCAAAGCAAGGGCTTTTATCCCTTTAGGATACAGAGCTTTTCCCACTGACAGCTGTCAAACATCCTTTCCAGTTGTCCTGTGATGTGCCAGGAATTTCAGCTGTCTTTGACCAAAGGTTATTAAAACACTTCAAAAATTAAAACGCAGTAAGAGGAAGCAGCCTGAAGCAGGTTAAAGTGAGTTGTTCTCCAAAGGGAGATGTGGCTCCTTCAGGTGCTTTTCCAGCAAGAAGATACAGCTTGCGACACAGAAGTTTGTAGAAACCTTTGATATCCAGACCAGACGCTTTCCCAGTGAGACTCCCTCTGCCTCCCAGAGCCTTTTCCTTGGGAAGGCAGCACAAAAACCTGAACCAGAACCTCCTTAGGCTGCAAAGCTTAGTCTGGCAGTCCTGCCCTTTTGCTCTGTTTGTACAACACATAGCACAACAGAGGCTACACAAGTCGCTCTGTAGCGCTATTGTCACAGTACTAACGAGGAAAAGGAAAACAGAAATCGGCCCTCTGAAGCGAGTGCGGGAGACAACCCCCTCACTGACCCTTTCCCAGCAGTTGTTTTCCAGTTAGGTGAACATCTTTATCTGCAGGTTATCTGGGAAGCCGGCTGGCTCTGCTGGATACTGGTACCACTAAACAACATGATCCGATGCTTAAGTGTCTTTTTAATAGTGTCAGGCCAGTTTGTTATTATCTGTTGTAGCCCACGGGGCTGTAGGAAAATTCCTGTTGTCTTTATCTAGTTCTACCAGTTTTTTACACGGTAACAAGTTTGGGTTGCAAACAACTGACCCAACTAACAGTCTTCAGGGCAGCTACCTTCAGTTTAAATAAACAAACATGACCCACCATCTCAGGCAGCTTCTCTTTGTGGAAGAAGCTTCACTTCTTCTCACCTACAAAAGGATGCAAGTGCTTGGAAAAGGCCTCGCTGGGCGCTGTGAGAACTCCTCCAGGGTGCTCAGGTCGGAGGACACAGAAGCAGTGAGGAATTTGCCTCACCTGAGTCCCTACTTGTTCACTCTGTGTCCTCCAATCTGAGCTTGTGCCGTGCACTCACGCTGGAGCCGATTTGAGCTGACAATCCGAACTCGGGCAGGAGAAACCCACACCAGGAATGGACATACCAGTTTAGTCTATAGAGGGAGGGAGCTGGTTGGAGATGCAGAGATGTGTTCTTCACTTCAGCCAAATTTGCTGTCCAGACTCAGGCTTCCTGGGATGTTCTGCAACAAAAACGTAGAGGGAAGGAGTCAGGGGAAGGTTTCACAGAGGAAAACTGGATCCTCTTTAAAAGGGATTGCAGGCTGGTTCCAATTCAACTCTGTCTTCTAACCCCAGCAGTTAACAGTGAGCACATGGCTACAGCTCTTCAGCCATACCTAACTCAGGGGACTTCCCTCCCATCAACTGTCTCACACAAACAACTCCAAACACAAAAGCACAATTCCTCTAGCAAAAAGCACAAGGAGCTGAATTCCCCTTAAGTGATTACCACGGCAGGAGCAGAAGGTGCTGCCAGTGACACCAGCAGAGCCAGGAGGGGCTGAGCCCGCAGTTACCGCAGTGCTGAGATTCCTCGCTGAGAGAAGCTTATTTTTAAACATGAAAACAGTTTTTAAAATGGACCAGATGCAAAACATCGGGTATTGCTCCCATCCATCTCCCCCACTGCTGCAGCCTGATCAAAGCTGCCTCCCTTCAGGAAGTTATCTGATGTCAGGCAGTCACACTGTAGCAGAGATGAGTTTGGTCTCCGGTACCTCAGTTGACTCCGTTCACCATTAATCAGCCCCTCAAGAGCAGAGATATGGAAATGTCACTGGCAGAGGTGTCCCTGGCAGAGGTGTCCCTGGCTGCTCGGAATAAATTACCCCTATCAGCCAGCAGGTTGGATCCTGGGCTCAGAGTCAGACTCCAGCTGAAGCACGGAGAGTGTCTGGAGCTCGGTGTCTGCTTGGTTCAGGCAGTTGCAGAGCTTTGAATCTAAGCACAGCACAGATATGAGATTTCATTCAATAAAACCTAAGCAGCAAATGAAAAGGGAAATACTATGGACAAACATGAGTCTGTCCTGGTGAACTGTAATAAATCTGCTCAGGGAGCCTCAAAAGACATCTTTACATGACAACTTCGTTTCTGTAGCTCACTAGAAAAGCTCAGGCCAGAGATGCTTATCTGTGTGCAACAGCTGGAATTCACAATGTCTCCGGTTCCGGTTTGCCAGCTTTCATGGTTTCATGACAAATCTGCTGATACTTGCTGCTGTTATTATTTTATTTAGTTGCCTTTTTAAAGCCTGGCTTCCTGTGACCACATCATCATGGGAAAGTTTTCTCGACATAAAAAAAAATAATTAAAAAAATCTCTGTCCCTCATGATTGTTGCAAAACACCTCAAACCCCAATCCCTTATAGGCTCAGGAATTAAGAGACAGCAATGAAAAGAACTCCCTCACACACCCCACAAAGTGAAGCAATTTGAAAGCCAGTCCTACTTCTAGCAGGGACCTGGCTTGTGGTTTGTAGGGCAGCCCTGTGTTTGGTGGACCACGGCTCACGACACATTTGTGCTGAGGCTGGTGAGTATTGGAACCATCAAAGCACTCTGCAAATTTTAATTATTCCTCACTTCTGTTCTACGCCTGTCATTACTTCCCTGACCCAGTCATGGGATACTGGTGCAGGGAACGTTTTGGGACAGCTAGAACTGGCACACGGCAGCAGTCATCCTGCCTTTCTCTGCCTCAGCACTTTGGCAGGAGCTGACTTTCCCACAATACCTTGAGGAGACAGCTGTGGGACCTGATTACTTATAGAGAGGAGGAAGAAGTTGGATCCACAACCTTGATTTGACTCTAAAATGGTCCCTCCACCAGCATCGTTTCTCCCAAACATTCTCCCCGTGTCTCTGAAGTTTAGAAGAAAGAAAAACAGACACCCATCTACCCCACCCTCTGGGAGTGGGCAAAGCTCCCTTTGCTTCCTAGCTGGCACCCATCTACCATATTTGATACCAAATAAAGGCCCACTTGATTCTGACTCACTCTATCTGCTCGTGTTGCTTACTTTTCCTGGCCAGGCCATAACCCAACATCTACGCTGAAAAATCTCACCATCTGAAATGAAACCTAAATTCAAATCGTATCAGTGTGGTGCCATCTCAGATAACAAATCCAACCAAACCTTACCAGGACTTATTAGATCCTTTCTAGATTGCCCACCATCTAGGTCAAACGTGTCAACCTACGCCTCTGCCCGCTCAGCGAATGCAGCGAAGCGGTTTGCTTGTTGCCAGCCTCTGTAGGGGTGCAACTCCCTTCGGGGGCAGGTTGTTGGTAGGGGATTAAGAGAAAGTTCACTGCAAGGTACCAGTTGTCCCATGGAATGGAAAAATGTCAGGTAGTTTTGCAAGACTTAAAGAGACGCACCGAGAACGTCCTGGGTAGCAGTTAGCACAGAAGGGCTGCGGGCCCTTAGGGCCTTGGGGATTTTCCTTCCTCATCGAAAATGCCTCCTGCAAGAAGCACATACCTGTTACAAAACAAACTGTGGCTTTAGCTGTGTTAAATAAATCAATCAATCTTCTTTTACTTCCAGATCTGAGAATCAACCTCCCTTCCAAGCGGACACTTTGGTATTTTGCCCATAAACATTACAGGGTGCCCAAGGACCAGGCAGCGAGGGCCTGAGAACGGCAGCTGAGCTTCCCTGAGAACCCCTGACGCTGGCTCTGAGCTGCAGCAGGGGCACCCATGGCCAGAGCCTGTCTCTAGGGCGCTGAGATGGAAAGCAGGAGAGCAAAGCGCCGCTCACTGCATGTCGGTGTGCCTGAGCTTTGCCTCTCCCGGCCTTTGTGCCTGTTCCAGCTGGAGGCCTGTTGGGGCAGTCCCACACGGAGCACCTGGACACGTGCCACCCCTGGGATCTCATGGGATCTGCAGCCAGGACCGTACTGCGAGTAATTTTATGCGAGCCTTCGAAAAATTTGCCTACCTTGAGTGTCTCGTCACCCACGCAAACCACCAGTGGGGATGTGACTTATAGCAATGCATTTTTACCCCAGTTTGAAACAAGATCAAACAAATTATACTGCACCAGCATAAACCATGTCTCTACTGGAGCCGGAACTGGTAGTTGTGGCCAAAACCAAAGTACGGATGAGTCCTAAAAAGACACAAAAAGGAAGCTGCAATTTAACCTGAACCTGAAGGATTTATAACCTGGGCAGTGAGATTTTTTTCCCTGCGAGCTCAGCTCCTACAGTAGCTTCAGGATTAATCACTGCTGGTGAAATCAGTGTCTGCTGCTCCGATTTTCAGTAGAGGATGAAATCATTTTAGGATGAACTAGAAAGATCCAATCTGGGTCAGTTCCAGGAGCAGCCAGATTCAGAGCTCAATAGAGGGGCAAAGCTGAAGACTGGGTTCAGCTGAAGGGTGCCAGATGGTAAGAGAAAACCTTGTTGAAATAATTTAGATTAATTTTATCCATTCTTGGGGGAAAAAAAAAAAAAAAAAAAGCCAGACAAACGAGACAGGAGGCTCCCAGCTGGCCTACCTGCTCCTGCACGTGGTTCTTGAACTGGAAGGTGCTCAGCAGAGAGGCAGGGAAGGCTTACTCCTTGTCTCAGGTTTGCAGTGCCTTTGCCTTTCCAGCTGATGGGATTAATCACATTAAATTACTTCTTCACCTCAACTACATTTTGGAAGGAGTGGGAGGACCACAGATGGGGAAGACAACACAACCTAGGGAGTTTTCCTTGTGCCCAGCCACTTCATGACATGAGATGGTATTTGGGGAGCCCAGGCAGCTTGTCTGGAGCCAGTGTTGAACCTTGAGTGTAGACAAGTGCCAAGCGGGACAGTGTTGTGCCACTGGGAGCCTTCCCAGAGGAGATATTGGACTGTGGCTTGTTCTTCTCTTCCACACAAGGAAAAACTGCTCCTTAGCAGAGCCTTGGTGGTGCAAGCTGGCATCGCGCGGCAGTGAGCAGGAAAGGCTCTTTGGACACTCTTCCCCCTTGACCCGAGCGTGACATTTGGCTGACATTTCTGCAGAGCCCATCCCTGCAGTATCAGATCCTTTCTCCCTGTGATCTCCCGTGTCCTAAAGACCCCGGGCAGCTCCCCTGGCTAACAGGAACCCAGATCGACTTCTGGCCATTCGCTGCCTGGGGTCAAGCTGTAAAATGAACACTCCAAAATTGCCCTGAAAGGCAGATGTACTAATTAGAGAAACCCTGGGTGGCAGTTCCGAGTGCGATGCTTTTAATAACTGCAGGGATGTCGAGAAGTTAATAAATTATATGATGAAAGTCTACCAGGCTGCAGAACCCAGATATGTAATAAGCAAGACTGGCACCAAGACTGAAACTTTGCCCCCTGGGCCTGGCATTTTGTCTGCCTGCCTTTCCAGATGAAAAGGTATCTGGAGCTTCCGGTCCTGCCGACTACTTGGCAGAAAGGTATTTCTCAACAGCAAGCTGGGGAATCATCCCAGAAGGCTGGAATTAGAGCAGCAGCACTTGCTGGCACCCAGGGAAGTACTCAGGCCAGGTTTTCACCAGGAAAGAGTAACCGAGATTTCTCTCCTGCTTCTTGGACTTTAAGTGGACATAAACCATACGGGTACTTTAAATGTGCTTAATATAAAAAGCTTGATGGATAAAGCCTTCAGTTCTTCTTTCTGCCAGTGCTCAGATAAAAAGGCTACGGCAGCCCCAGGGGTCGGGATTGCTCCCCATCTGTCTATGGCCCCTGATCCCATCAAGCACCCCACACTCTAATGGTTTTTTTTCCCAGTGCTCTCGTGAAGCCGGGAAAACCTCTCCTCTCTTTGCGCTGCGAGATGGGTCTTTACCTTGCAACACAGCACCACGCAGGGTTCCCCATGAAAATGGAGGCACAGATGTTTGCATCTGCAGAGTTCAGCCCTCCAGGCCAGGGCCCCACACACTCAACGGGGTGGCAGTGGGGATAAGAGGGACGCCCACCTTGCTGCTTTTGCCAGTCCATGGCATGCAGTAAGACTCCTTGAGTCACTTCCCTCCCTCCAGCTCAGCGTGTTACACCCTCCCACACTTCCTTTCATCATTCTGTGACCTCTCTGTGCCCTACGTCAAGGCTGTCTGTGCCCACCTTCCAGTTGTGCCATCCCACAACAGCCTGGTCCACGCTCCTCCCTTGGCTGGGATGCACACGCACCCATTGCCTCACACCAGGAGCAACTGTGGCCTCTGCTGACCTCGGGCTCTTCTCCCATAACCCCACCTTTGTGGCTTGACCAATAGCTCCAATAAATCTTGCAAACAAGGGTCCCCAGTTACAGGAGGTTTGTGGCCTCCTGAGAGTTTGCTTAGACCCATGGTTCATCACAGCCTTCCCCCAGGGTGGACCTTGCTTGAAAATAAACTCCCACACACGTACAGACCCCACTTCAGATATCTAGACCAGCAGAGACCATTGCTGACAAGCAGCAGGACAGGCTGGGGTGTTTGCCCATCCCTAGCCCGTAGCTGCCCGAGAAAGGAGGGCACCAGTGTCTGCATCACACCTATAAGAGCTTCCATCCAGGCACAGGCTGCTACATGTTCCAGAGGAGCCACACACAGTTATTTTCAATGGCAATTAAAGACTGCCTCTTGTTTCAAGGGCTGGACAACGAAATTGCAGGAAAAGCTGCCCTGACCCAGCAGCCATTATGTCAATGAATGTGCTGGATTGAGAGATGCTGACGCTCGTCTCAACTCCAATTCACTTTTCATTCTCCTGGCCTGAAACGCTGCTCGAATAAAACGGGGAGCTGTAGCCATTGCATGGAGATTTGGGAGCAGCACCTGTTTTAGGAATAATCAGCCCAGCAGGATGAAAGTTTCTCTCTGCTGGTCTCCCAGTATTTACATTTTTGACCCAGTCTCAGCATGACAATAGTGCACTTTGTCAATCTTGCACAAAAGCCCTTGCTTGCCCTGACTCCCATGGCTCTATCATTATTTTTTCAAAAGACCTCCCATAAGGGTTAAATGACCTCACATTAGTACTAATTTGGGGCTAACTTTCCTATTCAGCACATAACAAAGCACTTGGTGTTTACCCAAGTCCCATAAAGCGAGAGGGACCACACGCAACTACCTGCACTCAGCCTGGACACAGCCCAACTCCACCCCGGCCGCTCACAGGGATCGGAGGGAGGGAGGGAGGAAAGAACAGGAGAGGCTGATGGAAAGTCTTCATCCAGCCTGTGCCCAAAGCACAACGGCCTGAATGAAGCACCCAACAGCCGACCTGAAGCAGCTCCCCTGCCATCCCCAAGGAGACTCCGCAATAGGAAGAGCCAGCGGCCACCCCTTCCGCTCCCCTGCGTGGCCTAATTGTGACCAGCTGCGTCACAGACCCACCAGAAACACGGCTGCCTCATTTCTTAGCTGCTTTTCTCCTCCACAGGCTCCTTGTGAATTTAGTTCATATTAGTTTGATGGCTGTAAATCACCCTGCGTGGCTAATAAATTAACTGTCTCGCTGCCCTGCTGCGGGGAAAGGGAAGGTGGGGTGGAAGGAGAGCGGGGCGCAGGCTGCACAGCGACGCCTGCGTGTGGCTGTCACCACGGGAGGAATTGCCCCTCGGTCCCGTCTACCTCCCCATGATTAATGAGAGTGCAACGTGGGGCAGGCTGAAAATAACAACAAACCCTGATGGATGTTGCCGAGCGCGGAGCAGACAGGGATCTCCAGCCACGGCCCAACTGGTGTCAGGACTGGGGGGGAGCAGCGGATCTGACACCAGCGGGGCTCGCGCTGCTGTGGTGCAACAAGACCCAGCAACACCAGCCCCGGGTTTACTCAGGGCATCGTTCCACTCCATCAGAGGCCGACCTGAAGCACGAGGGCTGGTGTTTAGCCATAGACTTGCCCCCTTCCCGTTGCAATTAAACAAGGTCAAAGAAAAAAAAAAAAAAGAAGAGAGAGGGAACACAAACATGTTATTGGGCGAGTGAGTAAACAGTTCAGGCTCTTTTGCAATCATTAATGATAGTACAAGGGGTGTGTGGACTTCCTGAGCACCTACTGCAGTTCATTCCCAATTCACCAATGCAATTAGGGTGTCTTTTATGCAAGAGCTGAAATTCGCCTAGATTGATTTAACGAGTATAATTTCCTCTTTGGAGCTGCTGGAAATTAATCATCACTTCTCCAAGCTCCATCTGGAATTCACTCCGTCAGCACAACGCAGAGCGATGCTGGTGGCACCTGAAGAGAGCTGCACGGCGACGACGCTCCTGTTGACTTTGCTCGAGTATTTCCTACCCTTAGAATGGGAAACATCTCAAACACGCAGCAAAGTCAACCACCCCGGCACAGCGCACGCCGGTTTTCCCTCAATGAGCAGCCACTGTGCAGACAATAAACCCAGTTCTCTTCTTGCTCTCACTCGTTTTCAGTGGGGCAACTGCACCGGCTTAATTGGATTGACCCGAATCTGCAGCAAGTGAAAGTGGCAGAAGAAACTGAGGGAATGTTTTAGAGAAATGAAATAAACACACCTAAGTAGTTGCATCTCTAAGAAGCTGCATTTGCACATAAAAATGTCAATTTGTGCATGCAAATCAGGTAATCAGCCACTTAATTCCCTGTTTTCGTGGCTCCCTGCCCGATTTGGGCGTACAGCTGTAGGATTGTGAGAGCTGAGAGCAGTGGATGCCCCTGAGCATCTACCAGGGACAGAATTACCTGGACTCCCAGAAATCTTTTTTTGCCCATTTCAAACTCAATGAAAATCTATAAATGGAGTCAAAGGAAAAACAAGGGCAACCTCATAACATGCGGGGCCACCGCCGAAGTGACCAGTGGCTAACAGACTAGAATGCTCTAGAAAGAAAACTGTTTTGTTTATTAAAACAATTAATACAGCTTACAAGGAAGAGCACTGAAGTAGGTGTGAACAAACTGCCCTTCTCAAAACTGAGGTGTGGCTGCTCCAGAGGTTTTCCCAGCATTTTGGTGCCTTTTGATGTAAACCACAGAAACTAAACTATATGAATTAAAATCAGAGCTCCTTAAAATTCACTAGTTCCAGGATTATTCTTAGGACCTGACCCATCCCTAGAATACCCCACAGGTGTACAGTCACAAAGGAACTCACATGAAAGTTCGAGCAAGCCTTTGTTGACTTCTTCCACCCAACTGTTGACCCATTTCTAGCCATCAGTAGTCTCCAGCATTTTTGGACGAGAAGCTCTATAAATTTTCCTTTCTTCTGTATAGAATCCATTTAAACCAACTGACAATAAGCTTCCTTTTCTCTACCATCTGCAGACCCACTAGAAGTTGTGCTAATCCCCTAGGAGTCTGTGGTTAAAAAAGGAATTGATCCCCATCCCTTTATTGCTTCTCCAGCATGTATCATACCCCTTGCTCAGCCTCTTGGGAAGAGCCAGGACTTATTCCAGCATACTTTTCCTCTGGACAATACCAGTTAGCTCTGCCACAGGAAGCTGCATATTGGAAGTACTCTACAGGGACCATCTAATTAAAGATTACTGCGTCGCTGGGAGACATACCCAGCTGATTCTGTCTATTGATAACTGGGGAAAACAGACTCAAAGATGAATTATTTTGCCTGAGAACACAGCAGAGCCAAGATCACAACAAGCACTACTGATTCCTGCCACACAGTTTTCAGATTCTGGTTGGGACCAGGAAAAAAAGAAATCCTAAATCTTCCTTCTGCTAAGTTTCTGCCTCTCTGTGGAGCAAAGACAGCTGGAAATGAAATGAAAATATCTCCTCCTACAAGACCTCCATCCGGTTTTGCAAATAAATAGATAAGCAGCCACCCAGTGGGGGAAAAAGATAATAACTAGCTGGGCTCTGGGATGCAGAACGGTGTGTAAAAAAATAATAAAGCTTTCAAGGATGGCAAGATGGATGTGTAGGATATGAAAATGTCTATTCAATCCTAATAAGGCAAAGGAGAGTTTGAACTTCCTGTGAAAGAAGAACCACAAACAAACCTGGGAGATTCTCAGAGCCGGGGAACAAGGAGTAGGGAGAGGAGAGGCGGGGTAAAACTGCACAAAGTAGGAAACTGCCACAGAAAACTTTGAGCTTTAAAAGTCTTCCCTTTTATCTTGAGAGCTTTGGGGTAAGAATGGAGCAAGAGGGAGTAATAAGCATAGGTGCTAATTGCATGGAGCATCTCCATGGAGCTGTAGATTAAAGACTCCAGCACCTCGGGGGGTGAAGGAATCTGTTGATCTTGGAGACAGTATGTGGGGCAGGCAGCTGCGCCCTTTGTTACTAACCTGCCTCCTTACCCATCTGATCATGTAAATGAGAGCTACAAATGCTGGAGTTTACAGCATGCAACATCTGAGTGGGGATCTCTGGAGAGACAGGGATGGCTTTATTTACATGTTCCTACTTATCTCTGCAAACGATCTAACAAGGGCCCCTTCACATCTGTAGAGTCCTGATGAAAGTAAAAACATTGTGCCCGGGTATTTCTGTTTGTGTTCCTGGCTCTGAAGACAAAAAGGCCAGATTCTCTGCCTGGTTTACACCCCCTTAGCACTAGCATTCATTGAAGTCTGCTCCTACTAAGTATAGCGTGTCCTTGACAATGAATGTGTGTTTGTCAGGGCCAGATTCAGTCTGATTTGCCAACTCTGCTTCAGCTCAGCCTCAGGTCCTACCCAGATGCCAAGCCAGCATGGCTGCTGACCCTGACACTCCGAGTGAAGCCACAGGGCAGTAATAACATCTTTGGCAGGGATCTCTGCCACAGCAAAAGGCTGGGATGGTCGAAGAGCAGAGGTCAGTCCAGATTAGCCCATACTCCAGTGCTCCAAGGTATGGTGAAGCTCCCCTGCCATGCCCCTACGAGGGAAGAGGACTTTTCCACCTGCAATCTGAGTGCGGGTGCTTGGCAGCAAGGCTCAGCCTGGGTAACTGTAATGCTCTTTGGAGGCAGGAAGGAGGACAGCAGCCCCTCTGCTCTCTGCCAACAGCAGAGGGAAACAATAAGAAGCAAAGCCTCAGGTGCTGGAAGAGCAGAAATAGTTTGCCTCCACAGACACCGGGCCCAACTTGGCACAACACCCCTGCTCTGTGCCTCCACTGCTCTTCCCCAGGAAATCCCAGCAGAGGAAAAGCAGCCACAGCCTCAGACATGGTACCTGTTCTGTTCTGTGAGCTGCCTGGCATGATTAAGTACCTTCTCTTGCCGCAGGATGATGGTAGCCCAGGCCTGCTGAATTCACTGCTCTTTCCCATGCTTCTGTGCCTTCTATGCTGCTGACATTGTGTCTGCATTGCTGACAGATGCTGGTTTTGAAGAGTAGAGGCTCATACACTGCCCAAGCAGTCCTTCCTGTCAGTACAGCAAGCAAACTCAGCCAGTCCGCTCCCTGCTGTTGCCAGAAGGGGAGTAGTGTGGGGAAAAAAAGGAAAAGGAAAAGAAAGCATCAAACACACCAACCCCCAACTCAGCCTCTGGAGCTACTTGTGACAGAGGTACCGGCAGGGGAGTAATTGCCTTCCTACCGTTATCAGCTGGAGCTCATGCAGCCCCACAACCACATGTAGCTCTGCAGCAGGGATGCCCAGGGAGCTTTGGCCTCCACCCCAGTGGGCCCAGCACCTTCCTGTAATTAAGTGTGGAGCCTCTTCCAACCCCAGTGCTACCCTGCAGACTCAGCACTCCCTGCGAGAATGAACGTGGTTGTCACTGAGGTCCAGGGCTTTGTCTTGGAGCCACAACGAGAGCCACGACACAGCAGTTTCAGTCCCTGACTCTTTTAAATGTAGAGTCTCAGGAGACAGATGGGAAGCAAATCTTTGGATTCCTAGAGCTCTGGATCTCTTCTTTTATAGAGCATCCTGTTGCCTTCCCTTTCCTGTAAGTTACTCCAGAAACGTATCTACTCAGGGACAGCTTGTGTCCTTTCCTGCCCTATCTGTGACGACTGTCACTGACGACTTACACATACCATGTTGTGCAGAAGCAACTTGTGCTTTCCATTTTTACCAAAGCAGTCTGGGGCACCTTTGTAGATGGTTTTGCTTTCAATAGTATTCTTTCTTTGAAATAAAAAGATTCTATATGCTTTCATACAGCCCCAGAGCCTGCAAACCTCTCATCTTGGAAGAATGTGAGTAATTTGAGAAGAAAACAAAACAGGAAGTTCTTACCCTTACTTACTGGGGAAAAAAATCTAGAACCAAAACCCAAATGAAACTAATTGAACCCTTCAATTTCTGCTGCTCATTTCCTGACTTCTGAATGCACAGGGATCACGTAAAGAGCAAACAGAATGGGTGAGGATAGGATGAATTTCTTCGGCCTGTGCTATGGAAAGATGATTCAGAGAGCTCTCACCGGGGCTGTCCTGCTTACGGTGGGCATTGCAAAATCTGCAGCCTTTGCTAACAGAACTGTGGGGACCAGCAAAGCAAACAGCTCCTGCAGCCTAGCCTTGCTATGGGGAGGCCATCTGCCCCAGAGCTGCGACTCCCATCTGTACCTGTGCATCTCTCGCTGAAGTCCTGCTAACGTGGAGGCCATCCCTGAGCAGCAAACCCCATCCTGGGAGGTGCTGAGCACCCTCAGACAGACCCTATGAGAAAAAGCAGGCTCTGAGTGAAATTAAAGGGCAGCATATGGCAGGCTCCTAAAAGGAAATGTGCTGTGTCCAGTGCATAACACAGCAGAGGAATTTGCAGCCGCAGGAAGGCGACTGAGACAAACAACGTTGACTGGGTTTCAAACTTGAGTCGGAAAATTTTATGACTGCAAATAACACTGTCAGTCATATAACCCAAAGGAAAAAATAGGGGTAATGACACCTTCTGCTTCAGGCCATGAGCTGGTGGCCTCTAGGGACCACGGTGGAATTTTTCCTCCCATTCACACCATTGCTCAAGTGGCTGGGTGCATTCTGTGGAGTTTCATCACCCATAGAAATACCAGGCCTCGACCGCTGATGGTGAAAAGAAGATCCTGCACTGGACAAGCCACTGGCTTGACTTGGTACGGACGTCGAGCAGGTAAGCCAGGCAGCAATACTGCCGTGAAAGAAAAGGGACAGTGGAGGAGAGTCCAGCCCTGGGCTCCTAACAAACAAATCAACAGGGATGCTCTCCAAGGGCCAGAAACAAACACATTGGATACAAAGAACAAGAAAAATGCAGCCAAACCGTTGTGTTTTGACTGCGAGCTGGAGCAGACTCTCCAATGCTGTTATGCTGGCCAGGAAAATAATTTGTCTGTGGAACTGATTTTAAATTCTCAACTTTGGTGGCTAAAGACTGGGTAGCTGGATCTGTGGTTCTGTCTGGGCTCCTCTTCCTCCTGAATGCTGCCAATCTACCGACACAGGGAGGGCAGGAGGTGTGCTGGATCAATGTCTCCAAAATTTGTTATCTCTAGCGGGCAGAACTGCCTCCTCCTTGTCAGCCTAAACCAACCCAGGGCCGCTTTAAACTCACTGATTATTATGTCTGTATTGCCCTTCCTCTGAAGCAGTTTCCACTTTCCCACTGTTCACCCTTGATGTATTTGCAGTGATTGACAATATTCCTGTTCAGCGTGGTCTTTGTTGTGTCACACAGCCAGCTCCTGCTGTCCTTGTCCTGGGACCCCACTCTGAACCTGTCCCACTGTCAACCCACCTTCCTCTGACCACTGATGGCCACACCTAATGTTCCTTCTGATGAAGCTTTCCCTGGCTTTGTGCAAGGGCCCTTGTCCTGCTCTGGCTCCCTTGGTGATACTCTCTGCGCCCCGTGCATCCTGATGCCACATTTGGCTTTCATTTTTTGCCTAGTTCCCGTAGCTCACGGGTCTGCTGTGATCTCTTAGCACACCTAGGTCCTTCCCTTCTTTTGTTAGCTCCAAATTAAATGTCCCCTGTTTATAGCTGATTAGTTATTAATCCCCAAATGCATGAATTTGCATTTTCTACTTTGAAAGTCATCTTTTTTCTACTGCTCTGGTCCTGAAGGTCACACTGCTCTTTCTGTAGAGCACCCTGACCCTCTCCTGCTTTTGATGATAAAGTCTGGATGAGAGTCAGGAGATTTCATCAGTACAGGCTTTTTTGTTTATTCTGAAAAAAAAAAAAAAAAAAGGAAAAAAAGGCTAAGATTGATAAGATTGAGACCCAAAAATAATTCAGGAATTAACCTTCCTGCCTTCAGCTTTCAACACTTACCTATGGGGTAAGTCCTTGTGCCTCAGTTTTCCTGCCTGCCCCAAGTGAGTTATCATGCCCAGATAGAATCTCAGTTTTACGAGGGCCCAGGCATTGCTACAGACACACAGGCACATATGCCTGCACACACGTGTGCTCACTGAGGACACCTGCAAGGAACCCGCTTCTCAGCAGCAGAATGATGGTCTGTGCAGTCCTGAAGTGGCACAAACCTGAGCTTCCAGGAAATCTCAGACCTGAGCTGGCTCTGAGCCACTTTGCAGTAACGCTCCCAGCTCCCCCATAATAAGTAGCTTAAAACCCCAGACATCAGGACTCAGAGTCTCACAACAGCATCCTCTGCCCCACAACACTTCCAGCAGCTCCAAAGGCACTGGGATCCAAAGGCATTAGGAGGTCTTTAGGAGCAAAGCTCAGCAGGTTTCCCTCCGGGGCCCCCAGCCCTTTGCTCTGCCGGTCATCATTCCTGTCAGGCTAGTTCCGAGCTGGCTCTGCCTTTGCTCTGAGTGGATTAAGGGGTGGTTGAGCGGTTATTTTCTCCCGCTTTGTTGCTCGGAGATGGGACTGCAGAGGGGAATGAATTACCTCAGACAAATACATTAAACTGAGAATTAACTGGAAACCTCAGTCCCTCCAGGAAAACGGTACAAATGGCAAGAGAAGAAGGTGCCACAGAGACATCTCCACTGTCATTCACCTGGATGGATCAGCACAGATGTAATTTTTCTTCCCAGTAATTAATTTCAGTGTATTATTAATTGTAATAACCATCAATTTCTAATGAATACACAGGGCCTCATCAAAATCCTGGCACTCACAATTAGAGTAACTGTAGCGTTACTGATCAGGGGGCTCAGTCCATCCATCCCCTCCCGCTTGGGTCACAGTCCTGGCACCTCGTGGCCAGGAGGTGACGGCAGCATTGCCCCAGAACTCGGGGCCTCTGCCGCAGGTTTGCTGCAGGACTTTGAGGAAAACTCTCTTTACCTCCATCTCATGCAGTGATAACATCAGTCCTCTGCTGCCCTCATTTCTTTGGAAGGGAGCTTGTTAAAAACGCAGGGGTGATTCAGGTATTTAGATAACAGGATCCACAACAAACTGCCTGCTGAGAAAAAACATCCAAGGGAATCGTGCTAAAAATATCTGAAAAGAAAAAAAAGGACCCATTAGGTTCTAGGTGTTGAGGTGTTTTAACCAGTACAACTCGCCTTTCATGTCAGGAGACAATTACACTAGCTGAGAGCTTAACCCAGGCTCCAGGAGCGACAGCAACAGGAGTGTCTGCCATTCCCTGCACACAACTTCACCAATTAAAACCAAACCATCGGATTGCTGCATGTGCCATTAGCCTTCCGCTGCTCCCATCGCAAGCACACCCTGATCAAATATAGAGAAACCAGTGTTAATTGCGGCACCAACATCTCAGTCACTGTTCTGCTCAAAACAACCCAGGAATGTTATCCTTAAACACTCTTTCAAATGCGAAGCAAGAAAACGAGATGGAGGTCCTGGCGACACGTCCCATCGTAGCTGTACTCTCCCCTGTCCCGACGGTACAGCACCTGGCACAGGGGGCCTGGGATTGCAGGCACTGCTACAACAGCAATTAGGTTCCCATTAAGACACACGTACCGTATCATCAAGAGGTACCAGTAACCATTACTAGAGCAAAACACTCAGAGGCATGTCAGTTAACGTATCAATTAATTGCTTTCTTCCATTTCACCATATTCCTTAAAATAATATATTCTGAGAACGGCATCGAGAGCTAAAGCGGTTAAAGAGATCGATCGTTTTCAGGTCAGAGTCCAAGACATGAGGTGACACTAGAGCACACTCCTCTGCAGAGCAGAAATCCTGACTGTGTGAAGCCGAGTGGAGAGCTCCTGCCTGCGCCAAGGCTTCCCAGCGTGGGGAGCCCAGGCAGGATCGCAGCAAGGGGCAGCATCCCCCAAGGCTTCCCAGCGTGGGGAGCCCAGGCAGGATCGCAGCAAGGGGCAGCATCCCCCAAGGCTTCCCAGCGTGGGGAGCCCAGGCAGGATCGCAGCAAGGGGCAGCATCCCCCAGTGCTCCGGCTGACGGCAGCGCAGCCGGGGTGCCACAGCCCTAAGCACGGCAAAGATTTACAGTGAGAGGCGTTATCTTTTATAGAGCAGCTGTTACAGCTGAGAAGCAGCCATGCTTCGGGGTACTCAAACACGCACCTAGATCTGACTCAAAAGCAACAAATTTCAAGCTATGTTCAGGCCAAGAAAACTGTCTTTGAATTTAATGAAGTTACGCTAATCCATTAGACAATCCAAGAGAAAAAGCGGTTGATAGCTGTGCCAAGTTTGACTTGTTAGCACAAGTTCATGTGATCTTGATGAGGCTAAGGGACTTCCAGGCTGAAACACCTTCACGTTGTGTTGGCCCAGGGTATGGACAGATGAGGCTCGTGATTTGTGCCTGTCCACGTAAGCAGGGCCCGGGCTGCGGGCAGTTACTGACTTACTCATTTCCCTGCTCTGACGAGGCCGTGAGTACAAGTCATGTAAGCAGGCAGAGCCTTACCACCCGGCAACGTGGGGTTTTTAACACAATTTTTTGGTCTTGGACTATGACCCAACCGAATGGTTTAGAACAACAGGTGAATCTCAGGATCTCGGGGTGTTGAAACCTTCAGCCTCCCCTGGGAATCTCCTCTCCTTTGTTTGCTGCCATTCTCCAGCCCTTGTTCCAACTGCGATAGGTGAGCAGCCGTCTGCGCCCCGCGGGAGGCTCACCCGACCCAGCACTTGCTCAGAGTGGTGGGATCAAGACTAAATACATTTACATACATGTAAGTTTTTTTGTCATCTGCTGTGCAAAAAATACCCTCTCTGAGATACGGGAAAATATGGTTCTGACTCAGAATTGATGCTATCTTTCCAGTCAAGATTAGAGTCTAAATTGTGCAATCCAGCTTAACTCACAGTATCAGTTGCTATGCAAAAGACAGTGTCTCATGCAGAGGTGTGGTCTTTGGTGTGTTGTAGATTGCAACAAACCAGATCAGAGCTGGCTTGTCAGTCAGACCCAATACGATTGGAAAGAGCAGCCAATTTTTCAGGTTTCATCTACAAGAAACGGATTATTCCTCGTGAGATGCAGCCTGACCTTAAACTGCGGCGCGAGTAATGGGATCAGGAGCTTTTGAATGCCCGGGAAGAAGCTGTCCCTGAAGACAAACAGCAGAAAAGGTGAAAGCACTTAAAAAAAAAAAAACACACACAAGAAGTAAAAAAGCTTTTTTCCCACAGGAAACTTCCATCACAATTGTATTTTCCCCAAGGACATTTCTGTATCTGTCACTAAAAATTACTGCTGTCAGCGGTAATGCATCAGCACAAACCAGAGGGCTGGGCTTTGGTGGTCTAAAAGGGATGTAAACCATTGCTGGTTTTAACCACCAACTCACCTTGGCTGCAGCAAAGATATTTGTTGTGCAATAAATCCCATTTTGTCTGGAGGAAAACTGATGCTGGACAGAAAAATTGAGTGCTGTTTTCGCAGGCGCAGGCCTGACGCCTCTCCACGGCCGGGGGAGACGTTCCGCTGACACAAAGCTGAGCAGCGGCCGAAACACAGGCAGGAGAGAGGGGAACGTCTGCAGAGGGATGCCAAACCCCGTCAAACCCCCACACCTGCCCTAAACAAAAGCCTCACAATTTCTGGGGCAAAAGAAACAAGCCTCAAACAGATTTCCTCCATAATGTGAAATAACGCCCTAGAAAATTGCACTGCCAATAAAAAGCTAATGAAAAGGTCTGCTGGGAACAGTTCTGCCCCACAGATAACTCGTCCCTCCTGATCTTAATGAATTCCCTTGCAATTCTGACATGCTTTTATTACAGTGACAATCAACGCCCTAGAAATCTCAGCGTGAGGTGCTGTTCAAAGAGATGGTCTTTGTCCCAGGGAACATGAGGTAACTCTGCAAAAGGCAACCAGAGAGGCTGCTAATTATTCATTGTTTGCAGAGGGACTAAAAAAGGGGGTTTATGGAACTAACCTATGGGCAGTGTAAGCATCATTAGTAGTAATTACAGTAACTGCCTCCATGATCCTTCGCTGTTGTATCTGAGGCACACTTCATTTCAAAACTACAAGCTTGTCTGCTAAAAACCCTCTTTCACAAGAGAGACCCATCGTGAGCCGATGGCGGCTTTCCCGTGCCCTGCCGCCCCGGCCGGGAGAGGGGTCTCCTCTGGGCTCAGGCTCGAGGAAAGCTGCAGCGGGCGGGTGCTACGATTCTTTTCCCGGCGTTGCCCAAGGGCTTTGGATGGGGGGATTTAATGAGAAGTGTGTGGGTTGTCAAATCATCCAAAGAAAGGGCCAGTGCAAAGGCCTGACTTTTTTATGCGGGCAAAATATCGTCTCGCTTCAAACCAGCATTTGACTGGGGAGCGGAGACGTGACAGAGGGTGTCTTCTGTCCAAGAGGTTGTTGCTGGGTAAGGGCAGAACTAAAGAGGATGAAGAAGGCGTGGACTGAAGATAGGGACTGGGAACTTGTGACGCAAGAAGCATCTTTGTGTAATGGCAGAGCCCAAACCGCAGCGCACAGGCCGTGTCCACCCAGGCAGAGGTTCACCCCAAACCCCTGCCCCACAGGGAGAGAGGGTTCCTCTCCTGGAACCCAGGAGAACCATGGGTGAAATGGATTTTAATCCCTGCTGAGAAAACGCAGTGGTAGAAGTCCTCTGCTCAGCATGTGCTCCTGGCTGAGCCCACGCAGGCGCCCGGGGCGGGTCTGTTTGTCTCTTCAGGGCCACAGAAACCAACAAACAGCAGCGGGGAGAGGAGTTACCCTGGCCGGATCCTCATCACGCCCACGCTCCCGTGAGTGGCCTTCTTTCTGCCTAATGAAGTGAGGATTAATTAGAGGAGGTAATGGGCTTCTACGGCGGGCACTTTGGAGCGCTGCTCATTGCTGTTTGTTGATTCAGCCAGGCGTTTTGTAATCCCTCCCGCTGTTTCGCAGTGACTACGGCAGCAGCAGGAGAGACACCGCTGCACCAAGTCCAAGGCACCTGCACAGGCCCTTCAGAAATTAAGTACTGAGCAACAGCAGACTCATACCCAATGCTTGGATAGTCCCGTTCATCTCCAGAAGAAGGGGAAAATTTGAAGGGGATTTGTCTTTAGCACTTCTTTTAGACAAAAAGTGATCTTCCCTTAAAATTTTCTCACTGACACACTGTTTATATAGTGGGGAAATACTGCTCAGTCAGTGGGGTGACCCTCAAAAACAAAATGGGGAGCAAACCCAGTGGTTTTTGCTTGACTCCTTGACCCATACAGGGTACAGTACACCTCAAAGCCTGACTTTTCTTTGCCCTTTGCCATGTCCAAGCTTCTGTACCCATAAAAGGGCAATATGTAATGGTACTAATCCTCAGTAATGGTCAGCATCCACGCTGCCTTACGGTGGTGATGCCTCAACACCTATGGCACCGGCAAGTCATTGCTCTCCCCATGCTTTCCATACAGTTCTGCTTTGGGCTTGGTCATAAACTACTACAGAAATGGGTCTTCTGAAGTTTTCCCTGCAGAAGCACTTGGCAAAGTGGGGTTGAAATAACTTGTGTCCCTGGCCAACCCACCTGGATGTTAGCACTTGCTCTCCTGTGCTGTAACTCGGCCTGGAGAGTATGAACAAACATTAGCAGGTTTAAACTGCCCCGTGTCTCTCTTTGGGCTAAGCAGAGCTCAGGGCAGAGATCCAACCTGTCTTTGTGTGTACAAACCCACCACAAAAAGTAATCAAACTACCGAGTCCTGATTTCTCCCCTTAGTTTCTCTCACAAAAGGTCAGAACTTCACCCATGCACTGAAAATCTGAGGCCCCTTTAAAAACTCCTGGGTTTTATTTGCCTGCCCAGCAGGACAGATGACACATTAGATTTCATTTCATTTTCTCAAGACGTGACATTTTTGTTGGCTCGTGTAAGGGGAAGGTAGCTCATGCCTTTCTAAAGTTCTTTGCATGCATGAGCACACCGGGGAGCAGACAAAGCCTTTGCCCTTCCCAAGAGAGATATTTTGAAGGATGTGCTCTGAGCAGGGGGACTGCTCTCTAGGCAGTGCCCATCATGAAAAGGGAGCAGTCATTGTGGTAAGGGCAGAGCATTTGGCTACAAGATCCCGTGGGATCTATGTTGAAAACAAGAGGAGGGGGTGAGTAGCTGTGTCTTGTCCCGCAGGGACAGCCTCTGCAGTCCAGGCTGCCAGTCGCTCAGGATTTCAGGCGGGAATGTCCAGGAAAAGACTGGTTAGTGGGCTGGGCTCCTTCCTTTTCCTCACTTTTCATGCCTTCACCCCACAGCTGGGTGGTGCCAGGGAATACCCATAGCTTAACACAAACTGCTAGGGCTTGGAGACCAGGCAGTGACACATCTGGTAGAGGCAGCAGTTGATATGTCCCTTCAGGCCCGTGCCTGAGTCAGCTGGGACACGGGCTGTTCCTAAAGGACAGGCCCGGGAAATCCCTGCCTGCTCTAAGGAACCAGGAAGAATAACTTCCATTCATGGAGGATGCAACAACAGCTCCTGCCTGCCTTCAAACAGGCTGGGCAGGACTCCTGCTGAACTATTGCTCCACGCTCTTCACGGCACACAGAGGCCAGAGGAACTGTCCCTTTCCTTTCGCGGTGAAGGAAGGGTCACTCTTTTGAGGTATTTCCTAATGGTCATGCCAACAGCCTCCTCCGCTCACTGCTTCCTCGCTCCTCTCCAGAGTAGCTGAAGGCTATGAAAAGTGCTGGAGGTCTGGTGGAGTCATGTCAGACTGATGCTGAAACTCCTAGAGAGCTTGGCTACGTGGCAGAAATTCGGGGAAATCAATTTGAGTTCATGAATAGTAATAACTTAAAATAGGTCAGTAAAACAGCAATGAAGTCTCATGCAGATGCTCGGGTTCAGAATCAGATAGCCTCAACCAAGTCATTTAATCTGAAATCACTTTCAATTACAGACACACAAGAGGTCCTCAGTTCAAAACCGAGACTGATGCCCTCTCCGCTAGCCCAGACTGCACCTTCCACTAGCCCAGACTGCCTCTGTCTCACATTCACAGGACAAATGGCCTCATTTCTTTGCTCTCAGTGCACCTCCTCTGCTCTATCATAACCGTACCAGGACTTCACTGGACCAAAGTTAATGCCTTTGCTGCTTTTCCTTAAGCCTGGTTATAAAGATTATGTGTTCCCACACCCGCCTCACCTGGTAGTTAAACACTAGACACAGCCTGCACCATCCTGCACAGAAAAACCTGTGTAAGAAACATATATTTTTAATGCAAACACATTCCTAAGAGCATAAAGGCACCTGGTGAAGACATTTCCTCATTGCTGCGTGCGTGTGCCCAACTGCCATTAGCACTAAAGAGAAATAACAACAGCCTGGGAAGACCTGTCCTCTTGGGTGGAGGCTTATCACGACGCCAGGTCACCAGAGGAGATTTTAGGATGATTCTCAGGGATTAAGACCTCCCATTTCAAGTCACTGACACCTGACATTTCCAGTTCTGCTGTGAACTTGTAAAATCACTGAAGAAAGTGAAACCAGGCCACGTTAGTACCAAAAGAACCAGAATGTATGCGCAAGTCCCCTCTCAGCCTTGGCAATGCCCATGCTCTCAGTTAAATGAACTCTTGAGCAATTTTTTTTTGTCTCTGACCATTCCCAATTTGGTTTCTTACAACATCAAAACCGACTACTGACTTTCTTTCAACTTATCTGATAGAGTTAAAAGAAAACACCCTGGCAATGCCACGGCATCACAAGAGAGGCTTTGATCATCGGGAACTGCCAACGCACCTTGAAGCGTGTTAAGCACATACATACGGCGTGGCTGAGCGCATCTGCCTGTTCCCATTAAGTGAATCTGCCAGGGAGCCACCCACTGGGAAGGGGCAGTCTGAGGGAGAAAGGACCTGGGGTTCAGGTTGCTGCATAATCCTAGACGTTTTTCATAGGAGGAACTTCTCACACTCTGTGTTAGCCTGTCCCCAGCTCGGGTGAGCCGAGGCCAGCTGAAAGTGCCGACCAGCAAGAACCGACCTTTCCACAGTGCTTGCGAACCTCCCAGCAGTAAAACACCTCCAACAGCTCTCAGGGGCTTTGGGTGCTCACATAAACTCAGCGGATGAGGTTCAAGTCCCTGGAGAGCAGGTGCTTCCAGTCCATACTGGTGACCCAGGATGTCACACTGGACTCTGCTGAGGGATTCATCCCTCCCACTCTCTGCCAAAGTCTCGCTGCACACAAAGGCCCTCCCAGCTGAGAACAGCTCTAACTGCTCGGCTCGAGAACCAGAGCAGAGATTTTAGACCCTGCTTTTAAAGACTCAGATTAGGGGAGCAGATAGAGACAAATGCTGCAGTAGGAGACACACTGCTGATGAATTGTTATGGACTTTGACACGAGCTGTGTGGGGAGATCTCAGAAACCTCCTTTTTGGGTAAAAACAACAAAAAAAAAAGGCAACCCATTTCCACCAGCCTTTTATTTTCTACTAATGGTTCAGGACTCTTCCCAGTTATCCTCTGCAGCATGAAACACCAAGGTCACCTCATCCCCTGCCCCCTGGGAATGTGAGTCTGGCCTTGTAGGTTATCTGGGGTGGGGTGGGGGAGGAAGTAGGGGAGAAGAACGGAATGAGGGGGTGCCGTGCAGATGATTCTCATTAATTTTGGAAGGAGATATAAAAAGCAAGCTTTAAAGTCTATCCTAAATATAAGGATTCAGCTGATTGAGAGCTCATCTGCTTCTATCTCTTGGGTAATCGTGAATACGCTTCTGCTGTGTCACTTCAAAGGCAAGGCACAGCTGGGAGGGTTTGCATCAAAGCTCCTGCATGTCTGGGGGAGGTTTTCCCCCCCATGAATATACATCACTGGAGGCTCCTTCTCCCAAGTTTTCCCATGCCTCTCTCTGATTGATCCTCATTTCATTCAGATGAGCTCTTCCTCTCTGGATGGCTAAAGGGCAAGAGACAGCTCTCTCCAAAGCTTTCCCACTCGCTTGGATGCCTCTCCGAAGATTTTCCTCTCATCAGAGTGGGGGAGGGAGGGAGCTGTTCAGACAAGAGATCGAGCCTTTAAATTAAATTCTTGTCATCTGAGGGCCGGGCCTGATAGTGGCGGGGGTGGGAAGCATATTCTCCCAGTATCGGGACTCTGGCCAGATCGTCATCTGGTGGAAACGTGTGCCAGTGGACTGATCTCAACAGTCATGTCATCAAAACTACCAGCCTTAAACCACTCCCCTCTCTGCGAGGCAGCAGGTTGCTGGGTGAAACCAGCATCATCCTCCGTGTGTCTGCCCTGCCGACCGAGTACGTGAGCTCCACAAGCAAGGAACACTTGCCCAAATTGCTCAATTCCCCCTCTTTTTTCAGTGGGGAGGGAGGGAGGGACGGGCAGGTCGGTGGAATTTCAAACACTCACCCACCCTCAGCTGGGTTGGGATTTCACAAGAGCCCAGACCCTGTGCGCTCCCAGCACGTGCAAAGTGCTGGTGGAAATCTGGGCCCCTCTCCTCATCTCGGATGGGAGCTCAGCCCTCCTGGAAATTCTGGGCCCGGTGCCACTTCGTTACAGCACGTCTCCTGGCTGGTGGCCAGATCACAGGAGTCAGAACCTCATCTTAGCTCTCCTACCCTGCACCCTCTAATTGCATACTCCCTAGGGCCAAAATGACCCCGGCAATTGTCAGGTCAGTACACCGCTGAAGCGACGGGATGTACACTCTCTTATACCACTGGCCCAGTTGACCCACATGAATGATAACCTCTTCCTGTTGATAAGTTCTTCAAAAAAATGTTATGAATATCCTATGCAGTGACCCACCGAAAAATCACAGACTTGGAGACTATCAAGGTCTGCTTGAGTGAGATCTTCCTCTCTTCCAGTGCGAACCCTCAGCAGATGGGACCCTCACCGAGAGCAGAAATGTAGCCACCACCGACCACCTACCAGCAAGTTTCAGGAGCTCAAGTCCTTACAGCCTCCTGTGCAACCTCTCTCAGCTCAGAGCCCTGTAAACCCACATCTTGGACCTTTGCCAGGGAAATCAAACCAGGTCCCCAAGGACATGTCACCCTCATGGGGACTTTTCCAGCATCTTCCAACATGATGTCTGTTGGCACCTCTAAATCCTGTCCTCCACGCTCAGTGCCAGGCTGTAACCCTCCCCTTTGGAGCAAGATCTGTCCCTGGAGAGTCATTCAAAGCTGGATTGGTTGTGCTGGTGCTCTGTGTGACTGGAACGCTTCTTCCCCCCAAGACAGCGATGGGATTTTCCCGCACCAGTCCCCCGAACGGTTAATTGGACCTTGAATGCTTTGTCGCTTCTCTCACTGGGGTGCCTGCCTGGATTCACTTTGACACAAGCCCCTTGCTGAATTGCAACTTGGCAACAATAAAAGGGAGAAGTCTTTAATTAGTTATCTGGCTAATTAACTTTTACGGCACTGTATAGCTTTGGCATCCAAATCCTGCAATGCAAAACATTGCAAACATTCAAACAAGGACTACCCACCCCACCAGGAAGCTGCTGCCACCGGCGGCCGTGGGGGAATATGGCCAAGGTGTGTGGAAAGCCACCTCTGCTGTGCCGTGGGCTCCCTGCCCCTCCACTTCTGCAGGCAGCTCATCTTCTGATGATGATGGTCAAATTAAAGATCCAGAACATACATGGCTTCCCCATGTCAAGCTTCTCCTTCCCAGCATGTGCGCTCACTCTGCCACTGGGTGAAATACACGCAGGATAAAATTTATTTCCCACTTGAAAAGGGCATGCAGAGACACCCACATCCCCTGCCACGCAGGGCAGAGTTTCACAGTCAGGGCCAGCATCCCACAGTTCTGACCCGAGAGAGACCTCCCACACCAGGCAGGGTTATGTCATGCACACAGTAAGGAAAAGCTCTGGAAGAGGGATACTCTCAGAAGGGGGTGGGATGACCCCCAGGAGCCCAGCTCGGCTCCGAGAGTACAACAGACAGGCTGCTAGAATCCAGTCTCTCTCTCTGTTGGAACACGCAGGGTCCCCACTGCTTTTCCCACGCTGATCGGTGAGAGCTAGGGGTTTCGGGAGGCACGGTGCCCCCGGGACGTTCCCGTGTTGTTGTATCTGCACCCTGTGGGCTAGCACATGTTTTACTCTGGGTGCACCGGAGTTTCGCCGTTCCTGCGTGTCTGGGCAAGCTCCCTAACTGCTTTCAGCACGGAGAAAAAGGCACTGTAAAGGGGAAGGGACAGGTTTCAGGAAAAGCAAGAGAAGCAGCGTAAAACGGGCCATCAATTTGAGCCCAGTGGCTAATCAGTACCATCCCACTCGTCTGCCCCGCTGCCCGGGGAGGCACGGAGGGCAGGGAGAGGTCTGTCTGAGCTCAGGCTTTAACAGATCTCTTTAACTGCCGCCTTGCATTTATCTGTGGTGGAAAAGGACTCTGCTTGCTGGCAGGCCCAACTCAACCAGGTAAAATCCGTTTGGCCCCTTCCCGTACCAGTGTGGGCAGTGGGGAATGAGCTGGAGGGGCAGCTGGCAGGAGGGCTGCCTTTGCTGCCCAGGGGGGTTGCTGCAGGAGGTTTTCGGTACAGCAGCGCCGTGTTTGCACACCACGGGGCACACGACAAGCAGGTCACAGGGAAGGGAGGAATGAAGGCAGCTCCGAGCTGCAGCAGGGTAACCACGGCTACAACCAGGGTAAGGCCCTCTCAGCATGCCATAAACACGGACATAAGTGGTTCTCCTCCTCATCCGCTTGCTGTGAGGGAAATGACACCTTCGAGGGAACGATTTCACTCGGTGAGCACAGGGCTTGTGCCTTGTTCAGTAGGGGCTTCCTTTCCTTTGCTGAGGAACAAGAAATCCATCTCTGCAGATTTGCACTTGCTAAATGATAAAGCAGGGGATGGCACAGGAAGGATGGACTGAATCACGGATACAGGGGAGGAGATGAGGGGAAGGTTGACCCTTCTGGGTACAGGCGTGCATCTTGCCAGCTACCCATGACGAGGATCTCAATCTGGAAGGGACAGAGATGGTTGTGAAATCCCCCTGTCCCCCTTCTTCCTCCACTGGCACTGGCCCATCCAGTCTGAGCTCTGCCAGGGCAGTCGTGCAGCCCTCCTCCCCCAGTGTCCCAGTGACATCCAGTCTGCTCGACTGCTATATGGGTTACAAGGGAGGAGAGTCCTTTGCCCTGTAACTGCACACTGCTCCTGCAGGTCTGGAACGGCTGCGAAAAGCTACGCGCTCCTTCAGCAGTTGGTAAGGCCTTGCCAAGACACCCTTAGTACCTGTCAGAATACCATGGTCTGGTGAAACCATGACACAGGTACAACCCTTAACACAAAGGCTGGCCTAAAGGGTCCAGGTACCTCTACAGAATCACTGCATTCTGCTCTAAATCACACCCCTGCTATCAGGAACTGTCAGCTACAGTAGCTGTTTACAGGCAAAGCCACGAGCTTTTAGAAACCCTGCCCCAGAAGAAAAACTAAAGGACGTGAAATGATTCATAGCACTTGTATGGGGAACATTTAATCTTTTTGGTTTTTTTCTTTTGCTTTTCATTTTAAGTCTTTTCAGACTCAGCTTTAAAAACAAATCAAGCCCATTCTCTTCTCTTCCTCCTGGTGACAGGTTGCCCAGATGCCTGTCTGGGTCAAAGGGACACTGCTGCATTTTATTTTACTATCTGAAAACAAACAGCTCTGCAGATTTTTTTAACCTCTTAATTCTCAACAGCTTTTGCTTTTTGCAAATTTGCCCATATTTGCTTTCTTAAACTTCCAAAATAATTCCCATCAAATCCAAACACCGAGCAGCCTTTCTATCAGCCTAGTTCCTAAGCACAAAGAGGAAAGTATATTTGGGTTGGTGCTGCAGAAGACCAAGTGTCCCCCATTCCAGCAGAACTAAACCTTCAACGAAAAGATCTTCCAGGGATAGGCGAGAAGGTTCAAGTCCACACAACTGGTTCACTCAGCAGCAGCTCAGGGCTGCTGCTAGAAATCCTTGGGGTTCACAGGCCCAGGCTGTCACTTTGATGCATGTCCTCCTCTGGGGGGCAAGTGCCTCTCACCTGGCTGCCAAAGCCACAGCCGCAGCCACTCTTGCAGGGGTGGTGGCTGTTTCCACACTCCACGTTCCTGGATGGTCCTTTGCCATACAACTTGTCCTACAGACCTACATAAGCTGAGCAGAAAGAAGGTAGAGTTGGGCAGAAGAACTGCCAAAGATGAGGATGTTGTCTGAGGTAGAGTGATACCTGCACCTCAGGTCCAAACTTGTCTTCTCTGTAAGAGAAACTTGGGACAGCAAAGGAAGTTTCCAAAATTGGTGACTTTTGAGTTGTTTGACAATTTGCTGCCCCTCCCTTAAGCGTAGGCTTCCTTGGAGAACAATATGTTCTCCACAGAAATTTGAGTGGTCTCCAGGGAAAACTTTGAAACCCAGTCTCACTTTCGGTTTCAGATTAAGTTTTTTGTTTAGTTTGGGGCTCACGGGTATTTTCTCTTCAGACACTGCCCTGCTCATTCATTTTTCCAAGCAGGCGGTGAAAGTGCTGAAGGAAAAATTCCTCTCCTGCCCTTGGATTTTATTCTGCCCAGCTCCAAACACAGGCCCATACTGCACACTTCTGCCATCACAGTTACATCAGCTCCACCACCTCCAGATAGGATGATATGGAGCCAAGAAAAGCAATCTTGCACTGATGAAGACTGCACCTCTTCTCAGAAGCTCTGCAGGTTGCTGCCTAAGTCAGACATTACTGTCATAGAATAGAATGATTTGGGTTGGAAGGGACCTTAAAGATCATTGAGTTCCACCCCCTGCCCTGGACAGGGACACCTCCCACCAGCCCAGGTTGCTCCAAGCCATTCCAACCTGGCCTTGAACCCCTCCAGGGATGGGGCAGCTGTGGCTGCTCTGGGCAACCTGGGCCAGGGTCTCACCACCCTGAGTGAAAAATGTTCTCCTGGTATCAAATCTAAATCTCTCCTCTTTCAGTTTAAAACCGTTACCCCTCGTCCCGTCGCTCCACTGACGGAGCCTTGGGCTCGTGCCTCTAACCTGCTATGGGGAAGTCACTCCTTTTTCCTGTGCCTCGGTCCCCAGCTGCACAGTGCCTGTGTAACAGCCGTGCTGAGGGACGCAGGGCTACGCTGTGGGTGAAGGCAGGACCCATCAGGCAGGGTGTGGGCTGCCTCGTAAGCCGTGAGGGCACGATCAGGGGGAGCTCGGCTGCGGGAGCGGGACAGATGGCAGGTGCTGCCAGAACCAGCTGCGCCATCACGCTCTTGTTAATTAAACAGCAGGAAAGGAAAAGGCCATTTAAAGAGATGAGTCTGGATGACTAAAAGTCTTAGTCACCCATTTGCTAAGATCTTGGGCAAAAACTCCTTTTAAAATATTTTTTATCTGGATCACGCTCCTTGCAGAAATGTCTCAGATCATCCAGTGAGAACTACCGGGAACGTCACCCGCACTCCCTCAGGATGTTTGTGACAACTGCCACCTCCTCTCCCTGTCTGCAACATTCTCCTAGGTCGAGTAATGTCACCTGGCACAGGGCTACGAGAAGGATGATTTTTTTCCTGCAGAAATTGAACATTTTCTTCCCCAAAAATGTTGAGACTTTCCAGTGTTTCAAAGGAAATCTTCTCCAAATACGGTTTCTTGCTTAATCCAAGGAAAAAAGCTCTTAATGTGTCAGAAGGAAACACAAATCATCTGTGGGAGACTCCACGTGGAGGCTATTTGAGCAGGCTATTTCCTATTTTAAGAAATACTGACAACATTTAGCCAGCCCTTCATGGAAAATGGTGGTGACAGAAACGTCAGGGCACACTGGAAGTGTGGAGAAGGCTGCTCTTGATGCAGCAGGGCTTCGGTTTCCCGTGGTGCCATTCATACCAGAAATGCCCTGTTCAATGTTTTCCTGTGTAGGGGTCCTCTCAATGGGGTCAGTGGTCCTCCCAAGCTCACAGAACACAGGACTCACATTTCTGTGGAACAACTACATGGATGGGGTAAAAGAAGGAAGGAGCTGGACTGATGGTACTTTATGCTGCCTGTTGCCTCCAAAGGTTTTATGAAATCAAACCACGGCCCAAACCCTGCCTTCCTCACGAGACTAAGACTGTACTTCCTGCAGCGCCCCTCCTCAAAAAAGCAAGGTGTCAGTCAGGCTGAGTCAAGAAAGGTTGCAGGGTTTGCCCTCCTGCTCTGAATCACCTCTTGCATGCAGAGAAGCAAGAGATGACAAATTGAGAGTCCCCCAAGTACCATCCGAATTACAGCAGCAGGAAAAGACCCTCCTAGAGATGAACTATTGCACTTAGGAAGGCAACACCATCCCAGTGTGAGAAAATCACAGGAGAATGTAGGCACAGTGGCACGATTTGCCCGATGATGGAGAGCGTTATCGAGGCCGGTCCTCGTGGCACCAGTATTGCAATCTTCACAGGGCTGCAGTGGGCAGCCCTGCCTGCAACCATTGACCCCCCCAGCAGGCTCCCAGCACATCGATGGGTGCATCGGTGACACAGGTGACGAGTCTTGCTCCAGCGGGCCGGGGATCCATTGCCTGCCCGGGCACCCAAAGCCAGGGACCGGCGGCGGTCGGGCAGGGGAGCAGACCTTCAGTGCAAACGCCGTGCCCAGCGTTAGAAGATGCCGCTGAAAACACTCATGTAGCCGCTGTGGAGGAGGGTGCTGGGCAACGCAGAGGGCAGAAGAAGTTTTACTGAAGCTTGCCAAGTTTTTACGTTTCTAAATAGGTCGAGACGAGAGCGAGTCGCTTGGGGAACAAGCGCATTTCGTTTGACAGGCAGCGACACCTCGTGGCACCAGCCTTTCCCCTCCTCCCCAGTTCGCTGCCAGCGCTACACTGGTTTTTCCGGGGGCAGGTTTCCCCAGACACGCTCAAATCAGGGGGAGTTTTGCCCGCAGTGGAGGGCAGATGTTTGACAGGAAACAATCATGATTAGAAGATTCACTTTGTGCAAAAGCTTACTAACAGTCACACATCAGCTTTGGGAGAAGCTGCCTGAGGGCTTTTAGCGAGACCTTCACGAGACTGGCCCTAGAACTGCTTCTGTTTCGGTGTCTGTACTGGTGCAGGCCTGTGTGGGTACTAGCTCTGCAGCCTGCATGCCAAAGTGGAACAGACTTAGGACCTTCCAGACCCTTAGCTTCATTTTTTTTCTGTAGAAAGGCTTATAGTTCTTTTTTTCCTAAGATGAGAAACTTCATAGCAATTAAACAGAGGCAGCAAAACAGCCAAGGAACAAGAAAAGCTCTGGTAACAGAAGCCCATGGTAAAAAGAAATGGAGATTTTGGGAGAAAGTTGTGACTGAAGAAACTTGTAGCTGTGTCTCCTCCTCCAACTTGAATCATACCGTGTTCAGGGAAGTGAGAGATTTGGTACCTTTGTGGCAAACACACAAGCTTTCGCCAGTACAAACCAGAGCTTATAGGCTCTTCTCCCAGAACCCAGAACCTGACATTCACAGGTACAGCAACCGGCTGTCTGCTGGGCTTGCTGGGAAAGACCCAGAAAGGCTCCTTTTTTCTATGCCAGTGTTACCAGTGTTACCATCTTCTGTGTGATGGTGTCATTGACCCATGGCCTTTCCTCATGGCACAGCCTGGATGGGACTGTGATGGGAAGAGCGGGAGAGCAGACGTGTCCAATGGCACAGCTATTCCAAGCACATATGCCTGGGCACATTGTACTTCATGTCACTTCATGGCTCCACCAGGATGTCTCCTGCTGTTTCTGACACACACAGAACGAAGGGCTGTCCCTGTGAGGTTGTAAGAACTGAGCTTTCCCCCCAGAGCTCTGGAGTTCAAAGGTATGGCGCGCCTTTAAACACCTCGAGAGTTTCGTGGCTGCAAACGCCAAGGCCAAGAGCCAACGTGCCCATCGATCAGGCAGCGCAGGGGCCAAGAACAACCCCTGTGCTGGCACGGTCCTGACAACCAGTCCTGATCTTGACTGATATTTTTGGGTGGATGATAAATAATTGACAGGTGGTAACTAAGGTCTAAGGAAATTGCAGCACTGGCATTCAACAGAACCACAGTGTTTATCAGGATCTGTAGTGCTTTCACTCGCCCACACCGTGCGTGGGGCAGATCCCTGTCCCATTTCTGCACTTGATATCCCTCCTCTGTGGAGAAATTCCCTACTTTCTGAAAAACATTCTTAACCTGGTAGCGTAACTCAAGAGAAAATCCTTGATCTCTTGTAAACACGAGACTGTCATGTAGCATAGATTGATTACTGGTTTTATTATTGCTAGGTTATTATCAGACAGCTCGTGCAGTAAAACCTTATTTGATTTCTATTAATATTTCACAACCACACAGGTAAATTCCAAAGGTCAGTGTTTTGACTGTGGTGCCTCCCCGCGTTCCTGGAGCAGGCAGCCTGCGCAGCGCCCGGTCAGGTTACGCTGGAGGGCGCAGGACCGCCATCTTCACAGCCTTTCTTCCATCAGCAGCGCTCTGGCATCGGCTCCTGTCCCAGCTCAAGGCGCGGAGCCACACTGGGGCCCAGCCGGGAAGCCAGGCTGTGCGCATGTGTGCAGCTCGTTCCCCCACGCTCCCCGTCACTCACACCGCTTCGTACAAGGGAGCAACAGGATGAAAAGGTAGCAAGAAGAGAAATATCTCACAAGTGGGAAAGTTCTGGTCGGCATGTCTGCTTGGAGAGTCAGAGTCCTGATGGCGCTGTGCTTCCTGCAGCGGAGCAGAGGTACAGTACAGCTCTCTCTTCCTTCTCCCTTTGGCTGTGCTGTGTGGCTTTGCTTGTAGGAGGAGAGATATGTATTTAAGTACCTTTTAAGGAGTTTAAATGGGAGTTATCCACATAAAGGGAAATATTCCACTGTACAGAAACGGCAGTTCACAACCTGTCTATGGAATGTGTGGCTGAACGTTAGGGATGCACCTATTTCCCTGCCAGGAACGGTAAGCAGCAGGAACGTTCAAAGGCAGGGCTGTGTGCCGCGTCCTGCGCTGGTGGTAGGATCTGCCCTAGAAGAACTGGGGCTGAGTGAGCGGTGGGAGCCAGCGCCGTCTGCCTCGCCCAGGGCTCAGGAGCTGGGAGCACAAGGGATTCAGGTTGGAGTCTGGGTGGCTGTAAGCCAGGCCACAGGGGAACCCAGGGAGACCACAGGGGAAGCCACTCTGATACAACAGGATGGTTCACACAAATGCAGGTCCTGATTCTACACGCTGTTGAGGCTAAGCTGTTGTGTAAGAGATGAGGAAAACACGACTACATCACAGCCATTCCTGCTTCCACAGCCAATTTCCAGCCTTTAGTGAAGTTTTGAAACGATTCTAGTCAAAAATGGATGATATTTCCTATGCCCAAAGATATTTTAAATCATTCAGATAATTTTCCCTTTCAACCAGGTCATGTTCAACTCCCCTCCCCTCAAAATGTTACACTACTGTCAAAGGATTTTGACATGATTTTGGCATGGACTCCAGGAGAAGGCTCTCCGCCAGATGTGACATACACCGTGAGGTACAGAAGGTAAGTGCTTCCAAGGGACGCCTGAAGGAGAGCATGGCACAGGGCAAACGTGTGCCTCTACTGACCAGTGACCTGGCTGCTGGAAAGTGCCCCAAACTCTGAGCAAGGTTCGGTACCCACCCTCCAAAACACTTCCTTCTCTTGCTCTCCAAATGATAACAAAACAGGATGTTTAGTATTATGGTATGCTTGTTTCTTCTTTTAGCCAGGAACGCATGGACAAATGGATAAAGGTTCCTCATTGCAAAAATATTCACAGAACCTCCTGCAATCTGACTTGTGTGCTTCCAAACTTCTTTGTCAAAGTCCAGGCTCGAGTAAAAGCTGTTTCTGGAAGACTCCAGTCACCATGGGTAGAATCACAATTGAAGGAATACCATTTGGATGGTGAGTGTCTGTTGGGTTACAGCCTGGATGAAAGGGCACCCCAACAACAGCATTGGCATGAGAGATTCGAGTGAGCACAGACAATGAGCCGTGAGATCACTTGAAAATACATTTTGTAGCACGTGTCAGAATTCGTTCATCAGTGCCCTCAGTGAACAAACCGTCCTCAGGCTCCCCACGTACCAGCAGAGACGTGTTAGACAAAAAAGAGCTATTTCTTTGCCTTCCTCCTTTCTTCACCTCTGTAACAAGGTGATGGTTACAAGTGTAGATCAGTCACAGAAAAACATGACTCTGTGAAGTTAGACACTGTGAAGCTCTATTCTTATGTCTGCTCACTCAATTACAGTGGAACTGGCTCCCCCAGTGCTAAACGTGAATGTCAAGAAGAACTTAATCCTTGCGAATGCCTCCTTCCCTATGGCCACCTGCGTGGAGAGTTTACCTTGGATGTATGACCTGAACCTTTGGGAAGCTGGATCTGAAGACAAGGTCAGTAAAAGTGACAGTGCTTAGATGAAACGGAGGAACGATGCCCAGCGTGACTTAGAATCATAGAATCACAGAATCACGTAGGTTGGAAGAGACCCCTGGGATCATCAAGTCCAACCATCAGCCCTACTCTACAAGTTCTCCCCTCAAGAAATAGCTTCAGATTTCTGGGCAGGGAGGGACCAGATCCAGGGCCCGGAGAAAAGGAAATGCCCAAACCTGAGCTAAGCAAAGCCAGAGAAAAAATAGCAGAGGTGTGTGTGTGTGTTCATCCTTATTTCATAGGTAGCTCCCTGCTTTTATCAGGAAGATGTGATGGGGAGGGTACAATACAGTCAGTGTACCAGGGCAATATCTGAGGTTAAAAACAACTAGTTCAGGTACCTCTAAGAGCGCAATGTGACGGAACAGAGCACAGCACCCGCTGGAAATCCCACCCTGGCATTCCTAAGCCCTGGGAGAGATGCTACAAACAGCAAGACGTGAAGGGCCTCTCCCTCTGCATGCGCCTTCCAACCACACATCATGAAGAGAATCAGCAGAGAAACACCACTCAACTAATGAAAGAATCCTATTTCCAACCCTTTGCTCGTTTTGTTTCTGAACAGAAGCAATACGAACGTAACTTCAGGAAGAACACAGTGACTATCGACACCACTGCGCTTAAAGGCAACTACTGCTTCAGTGCCAGATCTTCCGTCCAAAGCATTGACTTCAAGTACAGTGAATTCTCCCAACCCCTGTGTGTGCTGTTAAACCACAAAGGTATGGCCCTGCTGAGAAATTAATGGGGTGAGACATGGAACGGGATTGGGGCAAGTCAAAGATTTCCACCCAAATTAGCTTTTCACTGAAAATAAATGGGATTACCTAGTGAAAGGTTCCTGACTTCTGTAGAAGCATATCCATTAAAAAAAATTCAACCTCGAAATATTTTCTGAAAATCCAGAAATACTGCACCTGAGTCATGCTCACAATGAATTTGGGGGATTATTAACAAATGAAAAGTATGTGATTAAAGCCTCGTTTTTGACCTGCTCCGAGTAAGGCGCACTCTTTATCACCACTCACTTGTGGCTGTCACTCTGACCTGGAGTCTGACCTGTGGCAAGTCCGTTATCTCTGCTCTGCATCTGTAAATGTAAGGATCTTCAGCCTAACTTGTTCTGAGCTTTCTGAAAGAAAAGCTGAGTATAAAAGCCCGTTACTGCTACAAAATACACCGTCAGCGGGAGATGATTGCTGTCTCTGTCTTTCCCAGCAGCGGAGTGGAACTTCCTGCTTTACGCCACGATCCCTGTGTTCGTCCTCTTTCTGGCAGGTGCCATCGTCTGTTTGCTGGAGCAGGATGCGAAGCGAAAGATGCCTCATGCTTTGGTACGGCTCAAACGCTGGGGTTCCCTCCTGACTTAAAGTCTTGCTGATTTCCAGAGGGTAACTGGGGGGGAGTGGGGGAGTTCTGTGCTTCCTAAGTCCCATTATAAGAAAGTTTTCATTCTGGCACGTCCTATTTCCAAACCTTTCTTTTAAAAACATCCCTAACTCACTGATCTGCATGTCTTGTTTCTTCTCCCTGGTAGGATTTATCTCGTGTAAAAGCTGCTGGACCATCCTTTCTCTGTGAACCCAGTGAAAAGGAATTCTTCAGGGACTATCTTCTCTGCACAGAGAAGCCACTGTCACAAAGGAGGACAAGCCAAACCCTAGCGAGAAACAATCTACCATGGATGGCTTCTTTCCTCTCATCATCATCAGAAGAAGAGGAGGAGGAGGAAGAAGACAATAGCACTTCCATCCCATACATTGAAATGCCTCACTTTCCAAAAAGACATCTCAACTGTCCACCATCCAGAACAGCTCAGAGGGAAACCAACTTGGACTCTGGAACCGGAGGTCTTTCCGTGGTTAGTGAATCTGTGCTTCATCTAAGTACCTTGGGCTTCTCGTTCTTTCCAATGAGAAAGAATAAGGTGGACACCTCAGGATGCCAAGGAAATGAGAAGGCATTCCTTTCTCATGGCTCCTTTTTGGGAAGAATATCCCTCACTGATGTGAGATTCCCAGGTCCCGGGGAAGATGACACAGACAGGGATGAATGCCTGGAAATGACCCCTCTTCAAACACCAAGGGAGGGGATTTGTGACAAACTTCCAGCTGATGAGCACTACCTGTGTAGGAAGGCTCAGCATTTCACCAAGTATTACCAGAAACAAGCTGATCTGCATGTCTGGACTGGGGAGACACCACAGCTCAGTGAGGATCCCAGCACTGGGCTGCTCGTGTCCTTTCAGACATTACAGAGAGCAGAAGATGAAGGTATTGCAAGTGACCGTGGCAGCGATCGTTTTACAGAAGGGACACCTCCTGTGTCCCCAGTGCTGAGCAATGCATTGGAGACCTCAAATATGGGGGAAACGTATGCTCAAAAGTTTCGATTCAAAGGCTACGAGCACACACATTACATGGGAAGGAGCCAGGGCACCCCACCAATCCTGTGGCGTGTCTGGAAAATACCAGAGAGCTCCAGACATCCAGGCAAGGATGCCTAGACAGGAAGAAGGACCAGGCAGAGCCTTGGGCCTGCATGACAGCTTTGAGGCAAGATGAACTGCTGACATTACATTTGCTTCTAACTGCAAAATTGCACCCCGTCTGACCGGCAGTACCACACAGAGATGTGAAATGTGGGATGAACAGAACTCTACCTCAACTGACAGAGATCCCCTTCTGTGTTTCAGTGCAGTGAACTGAAGTCAAAGTGATACATGTGAAGCATGTTTAACTATTATTTTTTATATAAGAGTATACTTATTGAAGCTGAAATTACCCCTGCTGTGCAGCATATCTGAAAGCTGCTCTGTTCAGAGGCCATAATATTTTGGGATATAACTCCACGTGTGTGTGTTTTTATGTTTCCCAGAATGACACGGGGTGAGGGTAGCTCATCCTGGAAAACGTAACGTTGTAAAACAGGACCCATCATGGGCTTCCTAACACTTTGGTTTGAGTGGAATCCTGTGAGACTTCCCAGCCAGGTGACTCTGGGTCACTGGAAGACCAGGACAGTGACCATCTCTCTGAGCAAAGCATCAAATGAGGAGGCCCCCAGCAAAAGGCACAGGAGGGAGAAGACCTCCCTTGACTGGGCGATACTGTCCTTCTTGGTGTATTTTTAATTTATGCTCTCCCCATCTCACAGAAACACACTCTCCCATTTTACTCTAGTAAAAGGGCACACAGAAGAGCAGAGCATTCAAAGAGGGAGGGAGATGCACAACAGCCATTCTCTGTATTCAGAGAGTTGTCTCAGATGAGGAAAGGGTGTTGATGGAGAGTATTAAAGCTGAGATCTTCAGAGAAGCAGGAGAAAGAGGTAGGGGGTAATGAGAGGGGTGGGGACTGCTTTGAAAGAGAAGAGCAAAATGTACTAATTAACGTACAAAAGGAGAGGTGGGAGAAAAGATTTATCCATTAGAATTATCTTCGTTTCTCTTACCTGTCCCCCACACAGTGTCCTTAGGTACATCCTGCATTGTAATCCCTCCAGTTCATTTAGATATAGCTCATCCAAACATAACCACCACCCATGTTCTTGTGCAATCAAGGAAAAATCCCCAGGCTCTGAGTTACAGGAAGCTCTTCAATTGTGTAACCTCTACCAAATTATTTTGACATGTCACACAGCCCTGCAAACAGGGGCTGGGATCAGTGTTTTGTCTTGTCCAGGTTTTCTCAGGAAAAGGGGAAAGGCAGCAGGCCAGGTGAGAGCTGCACTGGTGGAGGCTCCTGTGTGTTTTCTTTCACCAGAGCTGCAATCCAATCTCCTGCACCCCTGGATCAGCACCCACCAGGCTTCATGCAGCCCTTACAGAGTGGGGCTCGCCCTGAGCCCTGGAGCAGCTCAGAGGAGACAACCACCTGGATCAGTTTGGCCCTAATCTGCCATCTTCACAAATCTCTGGTACACATCTCCTCTTTCCCCGGCTGTGCCGAGTTATAAGCAGAGTTCTGTGGAAAATCTCTGGGTCTGGTTTTGTCCTTAGGAACTACCTTCTGACACAGGCTCAGGCTCTACAGTTTGGAAGTTGGAAAGTCAGGTGGTTTTAATTTTGAATGTGGAACCAGACTTTTGGAGAACTTCAGGTACCTAAAGGTTGAGAGAGGTGTTTCCTGGGCTGTTCAAAAGGTAACGTCTCCCTAGAAGTAAGGGCAGAATTAAAGTTCTATTCTCAAAGCTGAAGTCTCTGGGGCACTACAGTTTCCTGAACCTATGCCCTCTCAGGGGTCATCACACAGCAGAAGCATGAGGCCGTAGAAAGGAATAGAATGGAAATATTTTAACAAGCTATTCAGGAACCACCCTAACACAGAGTTGGGCTTAATTAGATGTAGGCCATCCTGGCAGATAGGCGTGTCTTCTTTAATAAACCTGTGAGGCTTCTGCATGTGTCCAAGTGAGATGAGAAAGACAAAAGGACAGCTATGCATCAGGGCATGGTCTGAAGCACAAAGCTCTGTTAATATCGAAGCAGGGCAGGGCACAGAAACAGCTTCAGGAACAGAAAATCCATGAGGTGAAGAGGTAAGCAGAAGGGGTAGTAACTTCTATCCCGTTTGGTCACAAGGGTAGAACAGAGAAAGAGACTCCTGGAGTGGTTTGGGTTGGGAAGGCCCTTCGCAATCAGCTTCAGAAGCACACATGGCTTGTAGTTTGCTTAAACTGGCTGCAGGTGTGACTCACTTGTAATAATAACAACAACAAAATCATAATTTTTAAAAGTCTGGGTTTTAGGAGCTTTAAATAGGCTTAGACAATGTAAAAGCACTGCTCATAAGGAATTTGGCTAATGCCCAACTGTCCTATGTAATTTAGGGCAGATATTTCTGGTAAAGTTTTGCTAGGACTGGAACCATCACAACTGAAACAGTTCTCAGTGGTCAGGAGGTCAGAAGGCCAGTCCAGATGGTTTTGCTCTGGTGGAGCCTGAGCCTTATGCCACGCTCCAGTTAGTCCTAAGCAAGACTGAGGACAGGGTTTCCCTATTTTGTGAACAGCTACGAGCCAGAGACACAAAGCAGGGAGGTCATCCAGGCTGTGTCACAGAAACAGCTGTTTTATAAAAATTTGGAGGCAGCAGCTCAGGGAGGTTCCTAAGCCTCCAATGCAGCACCTGTGTGTGCAGCTTCCTCTGCTGAGAACATCTTGGCAGAGCAGTATCGCAGCTCTACCAATCCTTCAGACGATACACACATCTGGTGGCTCTAAATCCACAACTCCCGGGGACAGGCAGTTAGTTTTCACTTTTGCTAAAGAAGGAAATGATTCTCCCTCTTTAGAGAAAAGCCTGAAAATGTAACTTAACAGTACCCTGAAAAATGAAGAACGCTATGGAAAAGGAACTATATCTCCTTCTCATTTACATTTCACACAAACTCCCAGTTCTTACCACATGGTGTCTGTGATACTCAGAACAGAGCCTTATATTACAAGCAGGCACAAAAATAAACTGCAGGTGCATGGTGACCTCTGACAAAAGCCCCAGGACAGCACTCGCTCTTCCCATGGAAAGGCTCCGGCCTCCTTCCTGCGTCCAACTTGAAACCTCTGCAGCGCCCTGGTAGAGCAGAGACATGGCAGACTTGAGGAGCCCGTGCTCTGCCCAGTACGCAGCAGGTCGTGCTGGTCATGGTGGTCACTTGGCTCTCATCCAGGGCAAGTACCAGCAAGAGAAGAGCTTAAAAACTAGTGATCTGGCTGACTTTCATTTTACTACAGTATTTGAAGGTATTTCTGAAAGAAAGGGCTGTCTTGCTTGGAGGATGCAGAGCACAAGGTCTTCATTTCTAGAGTTTTAACAATCAAAGTTACCTGACCAGAAAAGCAAGCCCCAAAACTGAGAAACCTCAGCGAGGGCTTTCAGGAAGCTCTTTATCAGCAAAATGGCATTTGGCGCTTTTTCAAAAGCCGGGGACTTTCTAAGCCTCTGGCTTGTGCTCCTTCGTAGGGTGAGGTGTGCAGGCTCGGAAGGGGAAAGGTGCTCCTGCTCTCACTCTTGCCTTCGCTCTGACACATGCGCACACATCTTTTGCTGGTGAGCTCAGACTCGAATGCAGGCGGGATGGTGCAGCAGCTCTGCCGGCTGTTACCGAGCAACCAACCCAACCTGGCCTCACAAGCAAGAATTTAGCTCTTGTAAAAGGTGATTCACCTGCACACGGGATCAACAACTGCCTGTTCTCCCAGCCCAGCTTGCATAGTTATTCATGAAGCAATTTCTGATCGTCTGGGCTGCGTTTTCAGTGGTCGGTAAGTCCTGACTTCTCCTTTCCTGTCACTGATTGTGGTTGGTTTTCTTTGATCCTGGAGCATGGGAGGTAGTTCAATCATGTTTACTGAAAAAAAAAGACCTGAAGAATAAGCTTTTGTCTCGGGTTGTTGAAAAGCTCTATTCTGTTTTGCTCTCTCCCTTTGCTATTTTCAAAGTACTGTTGGTGTGCTCAGTGTCTAAGGATTAGGAGGGAGAAGAAAAGATTCCTTCACTTCAAAGAGTTTGCCATGGATGTGTTACAACCCAAATCCTACAGGAGTAAAGGATATTCATTGACTTCAGGGGGCTCGGGATCAGTCCCCCTGTGTCTTAGGCAGAGAAGCAAAGGAATGCAAGAGCAGTCCTGATTTGAAAAGAGGTACAAACAAATAATGTACTGCTAAAAGCCATTTAATCCTACTCCTGGTGTGGCAAACTCACTCCTGGGTGAACCAAGCATAAACTTGCTGTTTTCAAATGCCGGCTTTTCAGGAAGAAGCTGTATCATTGCTCTGCTCTTGTGTCCATGATCTTACACTACAGGGAAGGCACCTTCAGAAACTTCTAAAACAGAGGGACTTTCACACTGTGAAACATCCTGGTTCTTCTCTGTCCACACTTGACTGTGCTTGTGTGACGCTGCTTTGCATAACTGTGTGTTAGTATGGATAAATGTGGGAAGACAGATTTCCTACTTCTGATACGATCAGAGTATTGGTGATTCAGTTTTCCTGGTACCCAGACAGGGAAACCCACTCACCTTTCACTGGCTGCACCATTCCAGCCTCACCGGGAAGGCTGTGGCGAGTCCTGTGAGCCGAGGCGAGTGCTGAACTGCAGGTGAGGTCAGGGTGAAACCTGGACAAGGCTGGGATCCATTTCTGCTTCTCTGCCGAAACGCCATACCCAGCAGAGCTGTCCTCCCATAGGGCTGACCCGTTCTAACTGGGAACACCCAGGCCTCCTTGGTGGAGACAGCGGGAGGGAAAGCTTAGAGCGAGGATCCAGGAACTGCTGTGCTTTAGTCCCTGCTCCACCACAACTGCTCATTGTGATCTTGCCCAAGTCATCCCCGTTCTGGTCCTCAGTTTTCTGTAACACCTTTACTTGCTTATCACAGCATTCTTTCAGGGAGGGAGGACGGGGGAAGGGGGGAAGGGGCTCATTCATGTTGAGCGTCCACTTACAAGTACCATAATGGGGCTGTTCATTTTCAGCGAGCGCAGGCTGCAGTCCAGGCAAGTCCAAGGTGATGGTACTGCAAACCGAGAGCTGAGCGACGTATAAACCGTCTGTCTCTGAGGATGTGTTTGTAATTCAGGTGTACAGAGCTTATCAGCTCTGGGGCCTACTCTCCACGTTAGACAGTGCTGTGAATCAGCCCCGAGAACAGTTTGTACTGTGTATTCTCCAGACAGGAAAGTGCCAGGTCTCCAGGACACTCCTTCTGCACCGCCTGCTCGTAGCCAGCCTGCTGCAGGTGGATCAAGGAGGTGGCCTGCTCGACAGAGGCAGCTCAGACCAGGGGCACGTTTGTCATTGCCTATCAAAGCCAAACCCCATCCTCCCTGGGGAAGGCCTCAGGAAGCGGGGAGCTGAGCAAGTTGTTTGCCTTAACCCTGGCACACCCAGATCAGAGTCCAGCTATCAGTTCATCGAACGTTGTTTTGTACAAAGCAGTCTCCCTCTGATAAAATACAGTGTGAGAGATCACTGGCAATCCATCCACACTGATGTGCAACTCATTGCACTGTATTACTTCCCTGAGTCTGGGCAGAAAGCAGGGATGTCCGTAGACATAAATGTAGCCCTGAAAACAGGCTGTTCTTCGTTTTCCAGCCATTTAACTGCTTTAAAAGAAACCTGAACTCAAAGATTTTTGTTTCTGACTGAGTTTTTTAAGTCTTTCTGTAAAAATTCCTGACTTAAATTTCTTTGGGATGAGTCAACAATTGTTTATATGGTGATGTGTGCAGGGTTTGAACTCCTGTTCTGTTCAAGCTTCTGCTTTGCAGCCCATTCCTCCCAAACTGGAATCGGTCTGATATTTCCATTCACTAGAAGGCTGAGCAGCTCTGGATCCATACTCATGTGAGGGCTGAGATACCAGAACATGCATTTTAATCCTAGTTTCTTTGCTCCCTTAGGCATCGTGACTACAGAGAATTCATCCTGCCTGAAACATGCAACATTTTCTTCTATAAACTTTGACAACATTCTGACCTGGACACCTGAGGCAGATATTCCCCCTGGCACTGTGTTTGATGTCCAGTACAAACAGTACGTGAAATTTGCACCTTTCTGGAGTTCTGTTCTTCTTAGGGTCACTGTTCTCAGACAAAGAAGGGCCAAGAAAAGTAGATTTTGCTGTTTCTGCTGAGTGTCTTATTGTTACAGAAACGGTTCTGCTCAGACAACAACTCAATAAAGGATAGGATTATTTCAAAAATGGTAGATGGTGCTCAGTTAAGCAAATACTTTTGCGTCTTGGGTTGCCAGCTTTACTCCATTACTAGCTACTCTTTGCCTTCAGCAACTTCTTTCTCTCTATTCTGGAGTTTCCTCACTTGCAAATGCAGGCAATAGCAGTCGCTATTAGGTCAGTCACTAGAGCTCAGAGAATCAGACTAGTGCTACACAATAGTTTTATTGCCTTTGGGGAGGTCTGCAAATTGCACACAATCCCTCAGCGCCAGAGCTGGGCAAAGAGTTGCAGACTTACAGGACACTCCTGTGTCTGCCTTGAAATAGTCTGCACTTCCTCAAGGTGGTATCTGTGCAGGAGCCATCAACAGGAACGGATTAATGGCTGTAAATCCAGGAAAGTTTCCCTGCCATTCCATTCCATTCCATTCCATTCCATTCCATTTCCTAGTTACAATACTGAATTAAAAAAGCCACTCAGAGTTGGTGAAACAGCCTGTTTGGATCGTTCTGGAGAAGGGTTGTATTGCATCCCTTCAACTAAACAGACTGAAAGCCTTTTTTTGTCCCAAGGTATGGAGAAAAATACTGGTTTAACAAGACCGAGTGCCAGAGCATCACACAGTATTCCTGCAATCTCACCCGTGAAACAGAGAACCTCACGGAGCATTACTACGCCAGGGTGAGGGTCTCCGGCCAGAACCGCTGCTCCTCCAACTGGGTGCGCTCAGAAAGGTTTGAACCCAGGAAAGAGAGTACGTACCGCTGCTGAAATCTGTTCAGTCCTGGTCCCTAGGGATTCATTCCGAGTCGTGCTGGTGTTTAGGAGGGCACTTTCTCTGATTTCAGTCATGCAAGACTGTGCTTGATAGGAAGGGAGCGAAGGCCTGAAGAAGGCTTATTACTATTGGGAAGGAAGCAAATGAGCGAGCGGGCAGGGCCTTCTCCGAGATCCAACACCAAAGTGACATTAGAGGAGGAAAGGAAAAGCCAGGTGTCCTTGAAGGAAGAACTGCTATTATGGCTGATGAGAGGCAGGAGGAAACTAGTAAGAGACATGATGGGGGACCCGAGGACAGCCAGTAATACAGTCACCAAAGCTGCGAAACGAGACCTCCTGAAAATCAGGATGTGCAGCCAGTGGATACCTACTGTTCCCAAGCCCTGTGTGAGCTCTGCCACAGACATACAACATAGCCTTTGGGAGCCTCCTTGGCTCTGTCACTAAAATTTTCCCACTGTGTATATGCCAAGAATAATTTCAGGTGGCATTAGTAGCCCCTAGTTATGAAGAGCCTTCAGATCTTTGCACAGAAGCAGCTATGAAAGAGCCGAAGGTTGGTTGGATCATTAAACATCCACTTTTCGTTGCCACACAGGCTTTAGCACACGGGGTGAGGTTATCCTACCCCCCACAGCCACTCTCTTCACTCTGCTGTCTTCAAGCTACATAGCCTTAGAGGACACCAAACGCTGCTTTTCAATACGCCGTTCTAGGTTGGGTTAAATCTCTGTTTAAATGTGGGGTGTAGCATATGCCTTTCACTGAAGATAAGTGCAGATACAGAAAGGGTGCAGTGAAAACCTAGAGCCCAAATCTGCTGCAGGATGGCAAGCAATTCAGGCAGCAGTTACCCGCGGGCTCGGTGGTGGGGTTTCACACTCATCACACACGTGTGAAGGAGGATGTCCCTGTGCAGGACAGGAAAGTGACAGGGAAGCGACACGGAAGCGACACGGAAGCAGTGACAACACGGTCCTGAGGAAAAGCTGGGGGTGAGAATTTCTAGGGACAAACACTGGCTAAGGGCAGCAGCACCTCCCGTGGCCTGATTTTTCCTGTGCTCAGTGAAATACAGCTCAAGTACCTTTTTGTACATAAACAGAAGTAATAATTTACAGTGAGCCTGGTGTGTGTGTTTGAGGTGCATCTATGACATTCTGATAGCGTATCGGCTCTAGGCTAACAGCTGCCTGTTCTATCTTTTCTAGCTGTTATTGGAGCCCCAGGTGTGGAGTACATTCCTTATGTACGGTCCATAAAGTTTCTTATACGCCCCCCCTACACTCCACTGCGAGGGGAGAATCACCGCCAGCTAACCGTAGAGGACATTTCTAGCAGATTTGGTGCTGTTGATTATCACTTAACGATGTTCAACCAAAAGACACACCAAAAGGTAAAGAACAAGCTCAGCCCACCAGCCCACTGACTTCTGATAATCACATTTCCTGTAGGACAGAGAAGGATCTCTGAGTTTATGGATGATGGATGAGATTTCTGATGTACAAGAGACAGTCTCAGTCTCTGACTCTTGGTAGACAAGATTGAATCTTAAGCATTCCTCTAAAAGTCTGGAAAGGAAACTGCATTTTCCTTTCCCAGGGGACTGTTTAAGTACCAAAAAGTAAAAGCACTGGTGACTAAAACAAGAGAACAACTAAATTAGTTCAGGTCTTAAAGAACCGTAATGCAAAAATGAAATACAGTAACAGTAGAAAGCAAATTATATGGTTATAATTCCATATACACAGAACTGCTATAGTCCTATAACACCTTATTAGTAAATAGAATGTTACACTGGATTTTGCCATCTGATCTGAAGCAAATGTGTGCATTTGATCTTTCTAAAATACAGAATTTGCCTTTATTTTAAACAGTGGACAAAGAGTGAGCACAACAAAGAATTTGAAATTTCCAACTTGGAGCCAGACACTGAATATAATGGAACAGTATATATATATCTCCTCCAGAGAAGCAGCAAAGCTCAAGTATTTTGTGTTAAAACACTAGCAGGTAAGGCTGTTAACTCTGCTAATTTAAAACTCCAGCTGGGATACTGGATGCACAAAAGAGTCCAGTTTTCAGCTGGTACAGAATGCCTCCAAAGATCTTGACATTTTCCCCTTGTTTTCTTCCCCACTAACCAGACAACACGTGGCTTCTCTACTGCTTCGTGGCACTCCTATTCTGTGCTGGACTGGTGTTCACTGCAATTAGCTACGTGATCTATAAATACATCAAGCAACACAGCGCACAGCCTATGTCTTTGGTAAGTGTTCTCAAACCATCACAGCAAATCTTTAAAATGCTCAGGACTATGTGAATGCAAAAGAGAGAGAGAGTTTGTTCACTGGTTACTGTCTTTCACTGATATTTCTCCAAAGGAAATTTTAAAGAATCCAAAGTAAACCTTTGAAGTCTCAGCTTCTTGTTAATTACTGATGTTCATCTATCTACTTCAACAGGACTTCAGAGGAATTTCATCATTCCAGCCCCTTACACTGACAGTGGAGCATATTATAAAGCCCATAAATTTTTCCAAGCCTTCACTTCTCATCCCTGAAGTGCAGTTACCACAGATCACCCAACATTCCCAACATTTAGACAGAGCACTGGAGCCACCCTGGTCTTTCCATCCACCACAAACTGCCTATCAGCAACAGAGGGATGTTCTGACACTCCAGCTGCCCGCTCAGCCACCCTGCCTGGCAAGCCCAGCTCCTCAAGGTTATGCTCCTCAAATAGCCAAGCAAAGCCTTCCTATGGCCACGTCCAGCAGAATTCTGCCCCTAACCTATGGGGTGTGTGTCAAAGGCACAGACTATGTTGACGGGAAGAATTTGCAGCCAAACAAAATGCTAAAGGAAGCTCCTCCAGATAGTTCTGTCGATGGAAAGCTCATAACCCAGGTGCTGGACAAGAGCTGCAGCCATTGGAATTACAAAGAAAAGCAGCCAAACTTGGCATTGTGCAGCAGTAGTGACAAAAGGAAGACAGTTCTCTTACCAGGGAGCCCCGGGGAAATACAGGAACTGCTGTTGCGGACTGATGGGATGGGAAGTGAAGTGGATGTCTCTCAGCTGCCACTGTCTCTGCTGGAACAAGGAGGATGCTACAGACAACAGAGAGCAGATCTGCCACTGTTGTCTTCAGTGAAAGTTGACACAGACTATGTTCCAGAGGATGAATCACTGTCACCTTTGTCAGCAACCCTCATCTTCTCAGTCGGTACCAGTAACAGCTTCCCTGGAGAGAAGAAGACAAAGCGCTGGATGTTGCCAGATGCATTCTCACATTCTGCAAATGCACGGCAGTTCCCAGAGACTCAAGAAACAGAAAGGCCAGCAGCGACAACGGAGCTAAGCTGCCCCAGACTGAATAAAGTGCTGCCCCAAGATGCAATCTCAGACCAGGACAATGGCACTGCTCTTACAATGCTCTTCAAAGACTTGGATTTACAAGTACTGTGGGATCAGGATTAAAACACAGAATTTTATTAGGAGGACAATGATAATAAAATCCAAATTATGTTTCTTTGCCTGTCCTGCAAACAGTGCAATGCAAAGAAACATACCTAATCTTGGATACGTTAACGTGGCCCAGACTTTGTCTGACCGTTTCCACCCTCGTCTGTCCTGGAGGAGGCCCTTTACTCATACTTTGCTTCTCGGTATGCTGCAATACCGCGTCTTTGCACTTAAATAATGGGCCTTTATTTCTTGCATAGTCTTCAAACTTATTATGAAAGGGACTACTTTAAAAGCTGAGTTAAGACTCAAGTTCAAATTCCAGATTCAGTTTACTGAAAATTTAGCAAAATTCACAACAGAAACTGTATTTGCTCTTTTACAAAGACCCAGGTCCAAGATACAGCCATCCTTTGAAGAAATTCAAGTGCAGCTGTATGGACCAATAAAAGAATTAAATATATTATGGCACAGTAAAAGAATAAAACATATATTGGTGTTCTACCCTTGGATATATGATTCATGCAAAAAAATAGGCTATTCCACGAAATGGACTTTGTCTTTAGAGCAATCATTGAAACTGCAGGAATAGCTCCTGATGCAGCAGTTCTGTGAAACTCCCTGTCCCCTGGCCTGCTGTGCTCTTTAATCCCTTTGAACAATAAAACCTTTTCCCCATCTGCAACAGATTAATGCAGTCTTGACCCAGTTCTGACAGATTTCTCAGCTGCTGCTCATTTCTTTCTCTGAAATGGTCAGAAATTCTCTTTTACTCTTGCAACGCCCAGGGAGGGAGCGGCCAGGAGGCAGGAATGTGAGGATTTACACTCATCTCAGTTCAGTCCTAAATCTCAGTTTACACTGATCTCAGTTCACACACTCAACAACCTACTAAGGAGTCGAGGGAGGTCTTGAGCTGCCTCCTCCCACCCTTCACCGACACCGCACGAGGACCATGCTCCATTTACACGGTAGAGGGAAGTCTATGACTGCAGAGCCCTCCTCTGCTCCTGTTACCAGTGCCCCCACCTCCAGGGCTGGAATGAACCAAGCCAATGCAAACCGAGGGCCAAATTCCTTTAGCACTGCACCTTTACAAAAAGCAAGCTGAATGGTATTTATTCAGGGAACAGAGGAGGAAATTGGTTTTATCGTTATGAGGAAAGCATAGTTCAGCCTGTTCATTTCCACTGCGCTGGAAAAACGTGAGTGTCTGACAACACCTCTTTTAAGAACTGAACCCATTTATAGGAATACAAAAGGCTTGGAATGGCATGGGGAAGTTCTCACTTGAAGAGCACTGCCAGCGAAAGGCCAACCAGGAGCAAAACTCAGCTGTTCTCACCATGAGCACACTTAGATGTTTCCTCATCCAGGGAAGCCGATTCAGGCTAAATTTCACTTGCTTTGGTGTGATTTTGCAAATAAACCATAGCCTTATGAAGTAAAGGGATTTTATGATCCAATCCAGCTGTAAAGGAATAATCTTGGAAACTTTACAGGCAAAGGTTCAGCTCTTAGCTGCAGCATCAGTAACAAACAAAGCAGTATGGCCCTGTTCTATGAGGCCAAAAGGTCAAAGTGCCAGATGCAGTGGGGAGGTGTCACAGCCCAGGGTATGAAAGGTAGGAATACGTGCACGGCCTGGGCAGCAGCCTGGAAGGACATTTCCATTGTGAGAGCTTCACTTCATACCATTCAGTATCACTGGTTTTGTGGAATGTTGTTTGAGCCTGTTTCATGTACTCTGTGTCTAAACTACAACATCAAACCCAACATGCACAGAAGTACTGCAGTTACAGGAGCTGCAGCAGCCCAGCTCCATGGCTTCCAAGGATCTCCAGACCCCAGGAGTAACGTTCTGCTCCACTGACCACCACCCCCAGAGATGCTGCCAGTTACCTTATTCAGAGTTGCCTGTGGGCTGCATATCTCGTGTCAACAATTCCCAGTGGTGCTACTCAGACAATGATCAAATGCCACAATGTCAACATTTTGGCTCATGTTGTGAATCACAACCCTCAGCAGAGAGTGAGTATGAGCACCATAGTGTGGAAGGGAAGGGGGCCTTAGGAGAGCTTCAGATGCTGCTAGAAGTCTGGAGCTGGACTCTTCTCAGTGGTTCCCAGTGACAGGACAAGGGGCAACAGGCACAAACTGGAACACAGGAAGTTCCATTCAAATGTGAGGAGAAACTGCTTTGGTGTGAGGGTGTCAGAGCCCTGGCAGAGGCTGCCCAGGGAGGGTGTGGAGTCCCCTTCTCTGGAGACCTTCCAGCCCCACCTGGATGCAGCCCTGAGTGCTGTGCTCTGGGCAATCCTGCTTTAGCAGGGGAGTGGGATGGGATGGTCTCTAGAGGTCCCTTCTGACTCTGACAACTCTGTGATTCCATGATAAAAACCACAACATTCCCTGTTTAAAAGCCTTTTCAAATCCCTCAGCAGACGCCCTGCCACAGGGTCTGATCATGTCCTGCCCTTAATAAAGGTATCATCTTGGTGCCCAAGGAGGACAGAGAGGAACTGAGGCACAGAAAGCCTCAGGACCACATTTTTACACCAGAAAGTATGTAGGTGCCTTAAGATACAAAGCATCCCACGACTGGGATGTTGATCTCTTCTTCAAGCACATTGAAAGCTACATTGCCTCCAACTACGCTCAAAGGCTGCCCTGGCAGGAACGATCTCAAAGGCTTACAGCCCAGCTATTGCCCCATCCTGTCCTCATCTGTTCTACCCTGAACAGCAGTGACTGCAACGACGAGAGAACTCGGTCAAGAGAGAGCCTGTCAGCTGTGTCTCAAGGAGGTGGCTGACAGCAATGTTCTCAGCTTTCTGCTCTCACCACAGCTAAGTCAATATTTATCTATTCAGCCTCCATATACTAAGCAGGAGGAGATCAATTCTTGTCACATGAGTCACCTCTTAATTTTAACAGAAAGATTATCCCTTCTAAAACTATTTCTCTTGGGAAAAGCTTGGAAACAGATGTTGATGATATCAAGCTTTACAGTAGCTGTGCAAGGAAAACGCTTGTCCATCCCCACCACGAGCTGACTTGATTGCCTTCTGCTTCACTGCTCTTCCTAATCAAACTGAGACGCCTATCTGCTTCAAAAAGAAGTGCAGCAAACAGCCCCAGTGGGATCTAATGATCTCATTCTGTGTAAGGCCATTCTCTGATAAAGAGCAGGATTGATTTCAACGTTGTTTGAAAGGTCTTCCCATGCAAGCCATCTGCACCTACCACCAGACTGCTCCAGACTTATCTTCCCTTTCCCAGGTAACAGTTCTGATAGCTCGAGGTAATAAAGCCTAGCAGCTTTGCCTCAAAGATCGTGCTTGTTCCCAAGCAGATGTCAGGCCGATGACCGGTGAGCACGGCGGTTCCAGCTGTCCCAGGGCTCTCGGGGGAGCAGGTGGCAGCTGTAACCCTAGAGCCAAGTATTACTCTTTGTCTTCTCGGCTAAATCGGGGAGCTGTCGCTTGGCTGCCAGCAGCCCCCGTGCCAGCAGCCCTGCTCCCAGCACACCAGGGGTCCCTGCGCTGGGAAGGACACCTCGCTGCAGACTGAGCCTCACGTTCTCCCTCGCTATCTGTTTTGGCACTGAAAGACTGTTTGAAGACTATGAAAAACCATCCATTTTTTAACAAGCCCTTGGAGGAAAAATCTTGCTCAAGGAACAAATTAAAAGCTCCAAATTCTGGAGACAGAATGAAGCAGAGCTGAGGGGCAGCTCGGAAAATATTAGGGACCTTGATAAAATAGACTTTATGGTCTTCACTCTGGCGTCACACCGTCGGCCGAAGGGGGTGGCTCTCAGCGGTGGGCAGGTTTGGTGCCGCGTCGCAGCGCTAAGCAGCGGCCTCCTCCTGCTGCTGAGGACTTAAAATGTCAATGTGCCTCTTCCTTCCTCCCAGGCTGAGATAATGAGAGCCATGAGACACAACGGTAGGATAAACAGACAGTTGGTATAACAAAGATGAATGAATTATTAATATTAAGCAGAACAGATGATAAATACTCGTTATCACTTGTAAGACAAAAATCAGGAATGCACTCAAACGGCCATGCAATTGCCCAGACCAATGAAACAGGAGCGTTGCTCAGCCTATGCCTGCCCAGTAGGACCTGACTGCTTCCGTCTACCACACGGAAGTCCTTGCAGCTCCGGAGCTGATCCTGTGGGCTTCAGCTCTGCTTTATTTGGATGGTGAAGCAAGCTAAGGATCCTAGACACGGATCCTACTGATGCCAAACACGATGGCAGGATTCATTTCCATAAGGCCTTACGGAGACCAGAATCAGAAAGCGTTCACAATGGAGCTAGGCAGTTTAACAGGGGTAGGACTACTGGTCCCAGTAAAGCAGTGTCCAGCCCAGGAAAAGCTACATGCTGCTCTCAGAGACGGGGCTGAACAGACCCTCAGCTTCATCCACTGTGGCAATCTCACGGCCTCTTTACACACTTGTAGCAGCTCTGAGAAGCCCGTTACTGATGTGATGACTCTTCCATTAATAAAATGTGGCTGCAAACATCTGGCTCACAATCTGGGAGTGCAGCCACAGCATTTTGCTACTTCAAAACCTTCATTTCTCCTTATGACACCACAAAAACCATCACCTGCTTCTCACATTGCTGAGAGGGGTTTATCCTGACTGAAGAAACTGCCAGTCTATCTCAAATAAATGGAAAACCAGCAGCCTCTGTTCCTCTGCCTTAGCCCAGACTCCCAGGCCGTGCCACAGGCAGCTGGAGAGATGAGCTGCTGTGGCCTTTGTCTGTCTGTAAGAAGGACAGTGTAATAGTTGTGGCCAACCGAAACACGGGAGCTGCTCTTAGCTCCTGGTCTAATTATACTCTGACAGAATCTGGCTGGAGCTAGCACTCACTAAAGAGATGTCAAAGTAAGTGATTTCACTCTATTATGCAGCAATGGCAATCTTAACCCAAGGGAAAATGCTGGAGGAGATTAAAATATTCATCATTCACTTCAGATGCCTAGTGAGCTTCTATCCAAAATGAGCAGAGGATAATCCAACGCTCCGAGGCTTAAATTTTGGAGACACCTGTCTTGCCCTATATCATTTGGCAAAGGTAGTAATTTGCCCGGTCTGAAAAAGAGTTTGTGACTAGTTGCCATCGCAGTAAACAGCTCCGACTGTGCAAACCCTGCATGGGTCTCCCCATTGTCACCGCGATGGCATGGTAGGATGCTATATTTAAGACTCCAGGATGGGCACTCAAACATGGGGAACATTCTTTTGGTGAGAGTCACTCCTAGTGTCATCAAGAGGGAGAAGGAAACGCTCCTTTGTCCCTTCTCTTCCACGAGGACGGGCGCTCTCGCTGCAGTCTTCACACGGGTGAGTCTGGATTACCTGTAAATAAGCCACGGTTTACAGCGAGATTCGGTATGAGCTTCCTAGCAGCACCAGCTATCGCGTGTGATCTCCTTATTTGACTTGCACTTCAGAAATAGACTGTGCTTCGTGATTGCATCTGCCTTAAAGTGTCGTTACTGTCTTTCCAGTGTTGTTCTTATGGAGATACTCTTTTATTTCATGTGTTCTCACAAGACTCTATTCTGGTTTACTGGTCTGTTTAGAAAAACAAATTATACTTGCATTGGAAAGCGTAGGTTTTAGCAGACCAGAACTCTGTAGGTTTACAATAAACACTAGACTATAAAGCCCTGAAAATTTTCTGAGGAAGAATAAAAGACACTATATAGCAAAACTTACCCGGGATCAGTGCCTGTTCATGAGAATGGAAACAAAGACCCGATGCCCAGTAGTCATTCTGCAGCTGAAACTGTCCTGAAGAGAACAGCATTCTGTGCAGTTACAGAGATACCTCTTCCAGAAAAGCCTGGTTTATGTTCTTTCTCTTACACTCGCCAACGTTTATTTGTTTCTTCCAATGTTAGTGTCTACTGAGGAACCATTATCATGATAAACCTGTATTTTCGTTTGCATTTCAGGATATTTTGCATTTACCACAGCTCTGCTTTTCCAAAGGACTCTGTTTCTCTGGGGACTGTTTTTAAGAAATGTGTTTACATTAACAGGAAACTGTACTGCTGTTTAAAGCTGAGGGGGTTGAATTTTTTATCATTTTAGGATTAGAAAGCAGTAAAAAAAGCCCAGGTGCAAAACTTGCCAAGGGAAAATTTCAATAATGGAACACAAGGGAAAGCTTTACAAGTATGCTTTGACAAGTTATTATTCAGCAACAATTACATTCCAAAGCTGTTCCTATAAAGGAACCTAAGCTCCTAAACTTGAAAACAGTTTAAGGATCGTGCTGTACGTTTCTGAACCCATTGCAGGAGAGAACAGGGTAAGCAGAGATATCCTTTTAAAACTGACTTTTGTTTAATGGCCACTCATTAGTCAGTGCCTAAAAGCAGCTCACTGCTTGTTCCCAGAGCTGCAGCAACAGCCTGGTTCTCCAGCAGCTAATGCAGGAGAGGGATGGGAGCCAAGAGCACTGATGTTTGCTCCCCGAGTTTCACCTGTAGGAGAGGGATCTCTCTGGAAAGACTTCTGTGGTCACTCAGGGGAAAATCCTACCGTTAACTGAGCCTTTAGGGCTTATGTTTTGAAGGATGCTGTGTTTTTATCAACCTTTTTCTAAGACTTAAGACTAAACAACTGATCTCTCATCATGCACTCAAAGGACTGGCTGCAGCATTATCCTCTCAAAGTACTGAAGTATAACTGTCCTTGTCAGCAGCCTAGATTTGCAGATGGCAATAGAGGCTGAAGAAGTGCTCTGTTTCGGCAACTGCAACTTGTTAATTCTAGAAAATCCACTTGGATTTTCCAACAACCACTGCCACCAAGGGATCCCTGCAGAGCAGCCCATGTGCTTGGTTCAGCAGCCTTGCCTTATCTAACCCTGGCCCCATCCAGGCAGGGGCAGAACAGGCTGCAGTCACAATCTGGCTGGCAGGTGACAGGCTATCTGGCATCACGGCCACCCCTGCAATAGAGTTTCCAGACTGCTTATAGTCTAACTTTTTCCTCTGTATCTCACTATCTGATGTTCCATACCTTATTTTGTCCCTTCCCATGGTGCTCCTCATTTGCCTGTGTGCTATATTGGGGGTCTGATCTAATGGAACTCCCTGGAAGAATATCCCCCAGATTTAGAGCTCAAGATCAGCCCTAGGAAACCAAATCTACCCAGAAAATGCTGCCACCTACCTACTGTTCTCTTACAGCTTCGGCTGTCTTTAGAGACTTCAACTTCTTCATCTGACTCCATTTTTCACAGAAGCATCACAAAACAAACCCTTCTCATAGTTGAATGCCAGAAGTCAGTTTACGAACTTTTATTCACAGCCCTTGAACATCAAAGCAAAGCAGAGACTTAACGATAACTTAAAGAGATTCTGTTCAGGTGTCTTATTTGAAAGCCATTCTATGTTCTTTTTCCAGAAAAAAAATTCATATTTGACTTCCCAGCATGGGAACCCGAACCTTCTTCCATCACAGAGAGGAGGAGCAAAAGGAGGAAAGGCAACACAGCTTGCAAATGACATCCACCACGAGAAAGAAAAAGTTCAAAACCAGGTAAGCCACGGAGTTAGGGACAGGCCAAGGAAGTCAGGTCCAGACAGGACTTTCTGGACTCGGTACTGAGCAGTCAGAGATTGGTAAAGCATTGAGCTTATGAAATTATGCAACCTCTTCTGGCTTCTTTTATGCCTGCCTGCCTCTGGAAGCGAGGAAGACGAGACTTTCAGCCTTTCAGAGTTATCGATAGCAGCTGCCCTGGCCTTGGTCGCCGAAATACCACAGTAAGTCAGAATTATAACTCAAATACAACCGTTGTGTGAATCATCGCCCTTGTAGTACAGGGGTCACGGGTTCCAACTCATTACACTGGAGGCAAAAAGAGCAGGACAATCAAGAGGTTCTTCCTTCAAAAGAAGAAACTTCCTAAAGAACCTGTAAGGCTCGCTGTTTAAAGAAAAACTCCAGACCTCAGCTAAAATGAAGGAAATAAAATTATATCACCTTGATACCTGTGATAAAGAGCAATATTGCCCTACTCACAAGCAAGGGCTTCAGAGAAACCAGGTTTCCTAAGAAAAAATAGAAAATGCCGCCAGATACTTCAAGGTACTTTAAGGATCTTAAAGGTACTTAAAGGTACTTAAAGGATACTTTAAGGTAAGGGATTGAGCTCCCCCTATTTCCTAGAAAATCTTGGCAGTGATCCTGAATTCCCTCCTTCTGTGATGGCTGAACAACCTTAGTTACCAACATCCCTCCTCCCTTTAATCCTTTTCCCAATTCCCTACCTGGGATTAAAAGCAGTCATATAGTAAAGCCCCTTCTTGTGCCTTTTAAGTGTTATATCTCAGCAGCACAGCTGGCTGCTGCGAGCCGTAATTGCGCGACATCAGCACCCATAACGCAAGCAAGCTGCTGCCTCTGTCCTTAGCACTTGTTCTGCTTTAACCCAAAATACGTGCTATAAGACAACAAAAAAGAAAACTAAACCAAAATAAAAAGCATAATCCTAACTTTTGCTGGGTTTATCATCCTCTCTTGCAGGGATTACAAGACAAGAAGAGAAGCTGCCATCCTCGAGCTAGAACAGAGGGGGCAAAAGAGAGTTCGGTTTGGGAACGACATGGAAAAGCTGGAAAAGGAGGTTATTCAGAACTGCAGGCTGCTGCGTGTGAGAGCCGACCGGAAGGCCCTTCGGAGGAAGGTCAGATCAGACTCTCTATTGGCAGCAGAAATGCCAACAGGATTAAAATTGCCAAAACTAACTAGCATTCCGGAGAGGACACTAAACCTAATCAGTTGTCAGGACCGCCGCAAACCTATGAGAAATAAGGCCTTAGACTCCTGGCACCAAAGCACTGTCACTTTGTAAAAGAATTTGGGTGGTTAGAACATAATCCCTTTCTATTGCCTTTATTTAGTCTTTCCTTGTCCTAGGCTCTAGAAAAGGCACGTGAGGAGAAGGAATACATCGAGCTGCGTTCCGGGCGACCACCTATGTTCTGGATCCCCCTGAGAGTCCACGCGGTCTGGGAGAGGATGGAAGTGACACTGGCCTGTACAGTCCTGGCTTCCCCACTGCCGCAGGTCACTTGGTAGGTCGGCCGATGGCAATGACCCATGCCAGCCCTGTGGCTAACTGATTGTGTTTCGGGAAGCTGCCAAAGGAGTAACGTCTGTGTTCTGCCAGAATGAAGGAAGGGAGAACTTCAGAAAGCACAGGAAACACTTTCAATTCTCCAGCTCTGCTGTTAGTACCAGTAAAGATGTGAAGGATTCGATGGACAGTCCTATGGGGCTCCTTCTGGGATAGCACTGACATTCATGTAGACTTCCCTCCTCCCTTTGGCGGTGTCCCCCGTCCTGCAGCAATCACGGGATTTAAGTCTCAGAAAGCAGAATCTATTGCCAGCACTAAAGCATCACACATGCACACACCATCAAGGCCTGGCTACCTTGGGTACCATGCAAGTTTTAGCATTAAATTGCGATTGTTTCTACAATTTGTAAAGCATAAACCGACTCCTTTACTCAGCTCTGCATATTTATCAAACCACGGAAGAGGAAGTGTTACGGACTGGGCCTGATGGCAGCATTCACCATTAATAGCAAAGGGACAGGAATAAATGGAAGATCACCTCAAAAAACAATCCACAATGTGTACTTTGATCAGCTTGTTAAGGCGATTGACCGCTCCACGGAAGGTCTGAAGTATGCAAACATTTGGATTACTAATGACTTCGTAGGCAGCTCACTCCACTACTGTCAGAGCTCCTGATGTCCCGTGTCCTTCCAGACCAGGCTCTTTGAATTATTTAAAGAGCAAAGAGAATATGAACCTCCCACAGACTCCCAGTGAACACACAGAAGCAAGAGACATCTGCTCCAACTCCCTCACACAGCCTGCAAAGCAGGGAGCGTAAAGTGAGGAGGAAGGGAGAAGTGGACACTAAGCTGGCTGTGGGAGGTCTGCAGGGAGCCCTAGGGGAGGAGGAGCCGCAGGACCCGGGGAGGGGATCCAGGCGAGGACCAGGCTGCTCTGGATTGATGTGGGAGAGCTGTAAAAGAGGGAACTGTGTCTGCTCCTCACTTCTGGTGTGCCTCTGTTGTGTTTGACGTGGTTAACTGTAAAATAGTGTTCATTTTACCGATTTCTCTTTCCTCTCCTAAGCAGTGTGTTTCCTTTGTGTTCAACTAGGTATAAAAATGGAGTCCGTATTGACCCCCGCCTGGCCCCGGCAGGAAAATACCAGATCAAAAACCAGTTTGGGATGCTGACCCTGCACATCAGCAGGTAAGGTATGCGCCCCCGTCTGAGTCGTGCTTGCGGCTGAACGGGGCCTGCCCTCCTGAAACCCCCAGTCCGTGTATGCTAAACACAAAAAGGAGGACTCTTCCGGAATATGACCTTGCTTGACAGAAGAGGTCCTTGTAATTGAAAGGAAAAGCAGCTTTTGGATGAAAAGCAAATACCTACTTTTAACTTTTGGGACTAAAAGGGAACCCCTTTGAGTTTGTCCAGTGAAGTATGAACAGTAACTGAAACCTAACTGGAGGGGAAACGTGTTTTCCAGATGCTCCATGGAAGATTCTGCTGAGTACAGTGTTGAAGTCAAGAATCAACATGGCGAGGCTTACTCCTTTGCTACAGTTCTTGTCAGGAGTAAGTAGAAAATGTTCTTTTGGTTTTAAATGTACAAATTCTTTAGATTCTTCACAATATTTCCAATGCTATATATTCCACTATAGAAACATAAAGTACTCTGGAAACAAACAAGGAAAGAAGTGAGTGCTCTGTTAATAGGAGAGGAGAATTTCTTTCAGTTATTAGTGAGGGAAAAGCACAAGTGGGTAAAATAATCCTTAGCTACCATTAACTCATATGGAAGGCTGAAAGAATGGCTTCTCTTTCTCTGTCCCTTCTGGAGTCAGGCAAAATCCTTCAGATTCCATATGGACACAGCTGTGCTGAAATTGTCCTAAATTTAGGTATTTATTTCTTCTGGACTGATAAGAAACAGCCAGAGTGAAATACGTAACAGGCTTAGAGTCTGCTGCCTTTCTAAAGATAAGCAAGGAATCAGTTAACGAGTGCTGTGGTTTCAAGGGGATTTCTCAGCTCAATATTGCATAGAATACCCGATTTCTCTCTCAAATCAGTAACCACCAAGAGAAAATACAAGATTGTCTTCTTTGGATCTCTGCTGTTCTTGAAATAACTGGCACAGACCATAGATACCCATTCTGCACAAGCCAAATCCAGACATATTGGTGAAGGAAGTAAATCATCAGTACTTAAAAGGAAAATTATACCAAGCTTTAAGAAGTATGTAGTGCAGTATCATAGTTCAGGTGTTCACATTTTGTATATATAGATACACATACCTATAAATAACAATTTTGTTGTCAAAAGCCTGAACAGAATAGACCCACAGAACTGTAAACAACTAACTACTGTGGGACTGACAGAGCCGAGGGTGTAATTCAAATACTGGCAGAGGAATAGGAAGGGAACTCATTTTCTCTGGACATCTTACTGGTCATGAAGAGCTGGGTTCCTCCGACTGGCTGAACTGCAAAGCCAGCTTCAACTACTTCTTCAGAGAGAAGGGGTCTTCTTTGGTTTAGACAGTATCTTTATTGTTAGTGCTTTGCATGGTTACGTTATCATCATTATTCTTTGCATGCCACATTTTGATCACATCTGGATTCCGATTGGGGATACATCTGTGTACAGAAAAGTGTGACTCCAGAATTGTAACACAAGTGTATTGTTTATGGTATCTTTCAGACCCTTTAATTAAACAATGTCAAAATTCAGCCTATCTGGAAACGCAGCACAAATCAATTCGGAAGGGTTACATATAACTGCTCAGAAAATCTTGGTTTGCAAGCCTTTCCAGATTCCTAAAGCCCCCTTCTGTAACACAGAACCACAGAGAAAAGTTACCATGCGTGTAAAGCTTCTCTTCTGGAGAGGTTCTTACAGCACTGCCGGAGATGGGGAACTGGGCCTCTGCCATAAAGCAGAAGCAGCTGGCTGAAAAAGCATTCCACGACAATAATCACATTCTCCTCCCAATTCCCACCAGCAGAGCAGGCATGATGGTAGAGTAAGAGCCGTGGTCTGCCACAGAACGCTGGGGTGGGACTGCTCTCTTCACCTTTAGGTGCCTGATTAAACTGTCCTTCATCAGGGCTGACCAGCACTTCAAACAGCTCACAAACGCTGTTCTTTGTGGTTGCGAGTCAGCAGCCCACACCGTTCCTTCTCCCTTGGCCCTGTCTAATGCCATCCCAGTAACATGACTCTTCCTTTTGCTATTTGCATTTAACCTTCTGAAAATAGAGACCACACCAAGGCTTTAATCCTGACTCCACTGGAAACATTCCTCATCCCCCAGGCAGGCCGATGGTATCTCTTCTCCTGGCCCCGTGCTGTCTGGAATGCCCTTGATGCCAGAGGAGGGTCTTTGGGATCCATGGTTCCCACAGGAATTCACTGTCCCTACAGACATGTCCAAGGGTCTCACAGGACCAGGGATGAGGCTGTGCTTTGCATTTTGTGCATTGTTTCTCTCCTCTTCAGCTATCACTACTCAGTCTTTTGTTGATGAGTGAGCTCTGCTACTGCCAAGCTGCATTCACTGAAAAAATAGGCATTATTTAAGTGCCTTTCTTGAGGCTTATAAAGATCAGAAAGTATATCAATTCCATCTTGTGTGCATCGGTTCTTAGATTGCAGCTCCAAATCATTTCATTTCATGCTGGATGCCAGCAGTTCTCCCAGACTAGAGCAGATGAAGCAGGTCAGTGCTCACGGATGAGGCCTCCAAGGAACCCACGGCTGCTGAAGCAAGTGATTTTGGAGGGGGAACACTTCCCTTGGCTCCAGGAATTACCTCAGTGTCCCAGGACAGATATTCTTTCTTTTGGTTAAAGCTGGAAGTCCCAGTCACTCCTAGCCTTCAAGAATCCCACATCATCCTCTGGGAATGCTGCTTAAACCCTGGGGTTTGGCCAAATTCCGCTTTCAGTAATGTTTATGACACTGACACTTTTTTCTTTTCCTACACGTAGCAACAAGTCACTGCCACGTTGTGTCTCCAAACAGGGAGATAACTGAAGGTGATCCATCTGATTTGCACACAACCGCATCGGCAGACTCGCATGACAAGAGCTGTAGCTCTCTGTAGGAAGGCTTTTATTCAGCATAACTTTCCTCATGCAGCTTAAAACGACAGAAGCCAACTTGGAGAACCCCCAGCCCTCCGTAGCTAAACCTGTGCACGAGAGCATTCAAAGCAGTAGGACTTGTACTGGCACAGCCAGGAGAACGACTTCCTGGGATGCAGCCTCAGCTGCTGGTGGAGCTCATCCGCTCTCAAATGAATTAACATTTTACCACATGATGATACTTTGCAGGTTCACAGAAAGAGCTGGTTTGAGGGAAACGTATAGTTGGCTGAGCATCCTTGTATGATTTTGAGGGGAAGAGAAACACTGGCATGAAGGTTACTAAATGTATTTTCCTCTTGTCTTGTAGAGTACTATGGAAAGGAGTCAGGATTTGATTCAGAAATATACAGAAGTGAGTAAATGATTGTTATTATTATTTCTGGTATTTTTATTGCCTGAAGCAATTTGATTCTTTTTTTTCTGAGCTTTTCCTATTAGCCTGACCGCACATGAAAGTGCAAGGCTCAGGCACCACTCTAAATATTCAGTAATGAAAACATTACAGGAAGGAGGGCTCTTTACCATGCTGACTTCTACTCCTGTTTCACAGGATCCCTCATGGCCAGAGAAGCAGATTTTGCTTTTCCACTGAAACCCTTATTTTCAAGAGAAAAGGAGCCTTTCACCCTCTCCTGTTACTTCTCTTCTGATTTACTTGAACACCAACGAGATATTACCTGGTTCAGAGATGGTTTGTATGCAACACATAGGTTTATATGCATTTACCCCTATGAATATACAATTTGAACTCAAAGCTGTGATCTAACGTTCACAGAAGAGAATCAGAATTCAGGATTCTTGAGCTGCTCTCAACTTTTCTCAAGCTGCAAATGTTATTATTTCATTTGTATGTTTTCCTCATCTGTAAAAGCTTGATACCACTAACATGTTTTGGAGCTACTGACGTATTTCTGTTCATAAGAATAGTTTAAGAGCTTTAGTTCTACACAGTGAAAGCTCCAGGTTGTTGTTAATTCACGGAGAAGCCAGTGGTTCTCTAGTGAAAAAAATACCTCCTGGATATTCTGTGTTGTTCTGCTGGCAATCAGGATGTCACACTCAGCCAAACAGGGAGTCTTTGTGTGCTATTAAGCTGTGGAAAGCAGAAGCAATGCAGTCAGACTGCTCTCGCCAGTGCGGCGCTTCTGCCAGGATCCGCTGCGAGGACAGCAGGACCCACTGAGTTGTAGTGACTGGAGGAGAATTTGGGCAGTTTGTATGTCGGATCTGATAGATATACACAAAATGCACAGTATGGGCCATTCCATTTCTTGGTTTTGAGCACTACTTTGACAAGAGATCCTAGAGCTGAACAGTAATGCGTCCTCAGTCAGAGCTGGAATGGCAGACTTCACAGCATCCAGTTACCTGGTGTGAAGAGTACTGTTTACTCACTAATTCATCTGAAGCCACATTTTAACACTCTTTTTTTGCTCAGACTGCAAGCTCTTCAGGACAAGGACCATGCTTTTTGCTCTGCATTTGTGTACAAAGGGAACAGAGAGGCACAGCAACGCAGTAGGATATATCCTATCCATGACTGTAACTTGGAGGCAGAATAATAATATCAGGAGTGTCTACAGATCTCTCCCACCTTGCTCTGTGGGGGCTTTTGCGTTTGGAAAGATGCCACTCCTGGCTCTGCTGGCTCTGGTGGAGCTCTTTTACCCCTTCTCATGCTTCACAGGTGAGGTGCTGCAGAGCTCTGAATGTCGGGAACTAAAGCAGCAAGAGCGGGAGGCTTCTCTGACGGTCTCATGTGCTTACAAAGAAGATGAGGGATTCTACACCGTCCGTGTCCCCTCTCTGGATGGATTTAAGGAGCAGACCACATACGTGTTTGTTAGAGGTATAAGCAGGCTTCTGTCCTACTTAAACAAAAGGTCCTTTCCTAATACTCTGGCATAAAAGAATTCACAATCTCATTCACAAGATAATGTTTCCCAGTTTTGTGCACGGACACATTATCAAAGTGTCCCAATCTTATTTTCAGTAGCAACGTAAGTATTAGAAAATATGACTTAAAGGGATGTAGGTCCTTACACACTTAAAATCAAGCTATTGAATGAAAATGTTGGTAGAGAGAAGAAAAAAGCCAGAGCCATTATCACTGGCTGTTTCTATAGATGCTGCAGCAGAAACAGCTGGCGCACCTGGATCCCCACTCAGCGTGAAATGCCACGATGTAAACAACGACTGCTTGACTCTTGCCTGGGTAGCACCTAGTGACAACGGAGGAAGTCCGATCCTGGGATACTACATTGAAAGGTCTGTATGTCAGTCACCTTCCAGCAAAAAAGCTCATGATCATGTTGTAGAAAAACCACAAAGGAACTCCATGGGCTGTGCTTCATTTCAGGTGTCTTGCGGGGTCAGAGGACTGGGTCCTGTGTAATGAGAAGCCTGTGAAAACCTGCAGGTACCCTGTTCTGGGCCTTGTTGAAGGCCAGACTTACCAGTTTCGAGTAAAGGCTGTCAATAAAAAGGGCATCAGTCATCCTTCAAAAAACAGTGATCCAGTTACAACATATGACCCCAGCAAGGACAAGAGAGTGACAGGTTTGTACTAAAAACAGGAAAATGTGCTCCTTATGTACAATGTGAGGCTGCAGGTGTAACTGAATGCTCTTTGCCCAGACTCTCCCCATTCTCACAAATATCACTGCAACACAGAGCCACGCTGTGCTTTTGCTGAACCCACCTTAGTACTATTAGTGTTAGAAGGACAAAATACCAGTGAGGACATTTCACTGGATGTGTAATTAAATGTATATAATGATGCATATAATGAAATGACACAGTCCTGTGCTCTGGCTTTTCTGACAAGCCCCAGGGATCTTCTCTTAGTGGATAACACTGCCCTGTTTGACATTACAGTTATTCCGTACGACGAAGGCAGGACAATAGAAATTTTCAAGGATGACCTGGAAGGTAAGTTCAAATTTATACTGAGCCATTCTCTCGGAGAGAAATGATTCTTATACGACGAGATCAGTAACAACGTGACTCTGGAGAACACACACTAAGGGAAATACATGTGAAATATCACTGCAAGCTGCATAAAGATCTGAAACTATCCTAAATTCCGAAGCCTTTTATAATAACCTTGGTTTGTCTGTAAGTTGCCAAAGGGTTTACATCTCCTCCTTTATATTGAGGAACCTTATCTTACAGTAGGAAGGCATCATCCGTTGGAAACACATTTTTTCCCTGCCACATTACAGCTAAAGCACAGCCTATTCTGCCTTCCTGCAGGACATATCAAAATTCCCTTGCCACCCACCAATGTTCACGCAAGTGAGGTCAGAGAAGATTATGTGGCTTTGGCCTGGGACGAACCAGATCCAAGAGGCAGAGAGCCACTGAATTACTATGTGGAAAAGGTAAGAAAAGAATATCACACAGAAGGGCAATTGCAGAACAGAATCACTTCTTTCCCAGCTGGTCTAGAGCAGAGGCAAGGCTATTCCCTCTGTCGATAACTGGAGAACTACAGCCTCAAAAAAGGCTTGTTCAGCCTCTCTCCAGCTCTGCGTTTGACTTGAGCTATGACCCCGACTCTTGACACCAACTCAAGTAGTTATGATTAACAAAGAATAAACAAATAAGTTTTACACCACAGAAGAGTAGCAGAGCTTTAACAGGGAGGCTGTTTCTGCCCCATGGGCCCTTAAGTGTGGAAAAGCCCTGGGGAACTGCACAGCGCTGCATTTTCTTGGTTCCCACTAGTGATGTTGCTGATTAATTATTATCTTCTACCCACCTCCTTTCACACCTCCTGTACCATTTCTGCTGCAAAGGGGCCCTCTCTTGCCAAGGAACAACAGTTTGGGTATATCAACAAGAAATACATAACTTACATTTTTGGGTTGGTATTTGTTTGTTTGTTGGTTGGTTATGAGTTTATTTTCCCAAAACTACTTTCTGGAAAAGATCAGCTCTGTTATTGTTCAGGAGAGTTTTAAGCTCAAGTTACAACAGGAATCGTAAATCATTACCTTTTTTGTTACAGTCGCTTGTAGGCAGCAACTCCTGGCAAATGGTTAATCTGGACATGCCAGTTAATTCCCCAAGATTTGCACTCTTTGATCTCATTAAAGGAAAATCATACTGTTTCCGCGTGCGATCTGTTAACAAGTATGGAATCAGTGAGCCATCCCTGCCCAGTGAGCCTGTAACAGCTGGAGCAAAACTGGGTAATTATCTCACTAACATGCTCTACATTAATGATGTGGAAAAGGAGATGTACTATGAAAGTAACACGTGGCTTCCCCTGTCCCCCCTTTCCTTTAAACTTCACGGGATATGATTACACAGCAGTTGCTTTGATATCAGGAAATCTCTTAAAGCCTTAAATCCTTGTTTAATTACTTTGCAGTTGGTCAGTGCAGTGTCAATCCAATGGAGCAACGATGGGAGAATTAAACTTAATAAAATAAGAAACAGTTGAAGCCTGTGTTTAATCCAAGTATGCTTCCAGCACCGTGTCAGAGCCCAGTGTCGGAAGGAATGATGCAACTGGTGAAGCAGCCAGTTGCTGGGGTTTCAGACAGAACAGAGGTCTTCGCAGTGCTGTTTTGCTTTGTTTTCTTCCCAGACTCAGCTGGTGACTGTAAAAGGAAGGTCAAGTCTGCAGAATCAAAGTGCTGTAAAGGAGATGAGTATGAGATAGAGCAAACCCAAATAAAAAATACAGGCTATAGAGTGGGACAATGTCCATGGTATTTTGCTCCAATTTGTAAATGATGCTCTGGAAAAGTGAATAAATCAAACAGGCCAACTCACTTATAATGTTTTTTCTAATTCATTCATTTTAACCCCCCCATTTTTCTCTTCTTTTTTTTAGCCACTCTGCCTCCACCATCTCAGGTTTTAGCTTTCAGAGACACCAAGACATCTGTTGTTTTGCAATGGGATAAGTTAAAGGATGGTTTGGAGCCCCTTGGTTACTACATTTACTGTCGGGAGACTGGGACAGAGGAATGGCAAACGGTCAATAATAAGCCCGTGACGGGTAATGAGTGAGTACAGCTTTCCTGCCCCGCCGAGAGGAGACAGGGCGCCAGCTTGGATTCTCCTGTTTATGGCTGGAGTCATATTTAAGATAAGAAAAGCACTTCCTTCACTGCTCACACAAACACCTCCTCCTTTTTTAGAGTTAAGTATTGCTCAAAGTCTCACTTGACTCCCAACGCCAGACTGACAGCAAAGTCTGCCTGTATCTCCACAGATGGGATCTGCAGAGGGTCCCTCCCAGTGCAGAGGGTTCCGTGACTCTAAGGCAGATGACCCTGTGGTACCAGCAGAACCACATTCCTTCTTTTTGCTCGCTTTCCAGTAGAGGAAGTTGGTGTCTCTCACACACAGGATTTAGAATACCTCTCCAGCTGGGGGTGTCACTTGTCAAGCAGAAAAAGTCTATTAAGAAAAGTCCTATGTATTCTGCCAATAATGCCAGCCCCCAGTGTGACAGCTCTCTATCTGATCTACACTTACTGACTTATTGCTAGCCATTTTACCTGACACGGTGCAATTTAATTTGCAATGGCAAATAATGATCATTTAAGTAATAATGCCTTATTAAAATGTACTGCTGACTGTTTACCTGCACTTTGAACAAACACAAACATGTTAATTTGCTCTCCTAGATTTACTGTTCCTGGGCTGCAGCCTGGAAAAGAGTATGTCTTTTGTGTGAAATCTGTCAGCGAGGCAGGACTAAGCGAAAGCTCACCAGAAACAGACCCTATCGTTGTGAGGCCAGCTATTGGTAAGCACTAACACAGAGGTGCACACACACACAAAAATTAAACCCCTCAGAAATGTATCCATCATTCATTGCTCTTGTTCCATGTAGTGGTAATAAAGTGGAGCAGATACGCAAAGCAACAGGGAACTGACATTCTTGACCCTGCAGCTTCTGCCATCAATTATACTTGTCAAGGGTGGACAGAGCTAATTAGCATTTGGACTCAGCGGTGTGTTACATTTTCAGTATTAATTTGGCACTGGTACAAGTGCTCAAATATACTGGTATCTTGAAATCTGCGTTGTGAATTACTCCAGGGCACTTTCACAATCCTACCAACCCTGTTAACCCTCCATCTTCTCCATTTTATTGATCCACCACTTCCATCTCTTCTGGCAGACAAACCATAAAGCAACAGGCAAGAAACATCCTGAGACACATCCATGTCTTTTGCTGACTTCCAAATAAGAATCTGGTCATTTTCAAATATTTTTACACTGCAGAAGTGATATTAGGGAGTCCTAATACAAACAGAACTTCCTCAGCCCAGTTTATCCCATACCAACACCTTTTTTCCTGATCCCTAGGTCCCAAACCTGCAGTGAGTAACACCTGGGTTTCTCTCTCCCTTTGCCGCGCAGCTTGTCCGTCAGCCCCGCGCGGGTTTGTTCTCCTCAGCTGTGGGAAGGCCGCCATGACCATCGGCTGGAAACCACCGAAGCGCAAGGGAGGAACCAAGATTCTGGGCTATTTCCTAGATCAGCATGATACCTCTGAACTAGACTGGCACGAAGTCAATATTCAACCAATTCCTCAACGAGTTTACACGGTATTCATTTCAGATATAAACCTGCCCTTCTTCAAGCACAGAGGGAACCGTAGTTATAACAAGGGTTCAGCTCTTTTTCCTGTACTTCCTCTCGTCTAGAACTCTCTTCCCACCCTCACAAGACCACGACCACACAGGGCTGTACTAATAATCTGTTTGCACTTCTGAACCCAAAGGTCAGCAGCCTCGAGGAAGGTCACCTGTACCAGTTCCGAGCCTGTGCAGTGAACATGGCTGGTGTTGGGGCACTCTCTGAACCCAGCGACTCGTTCAGGTGTGAGGAATGGACGATGCCAGAACCAGGTATCTCTCATGTGAAAACAACAGCCAGAAAAATATCCCCAGGTATACAAGTTACCTCCTCACTCCTCTGTGAATCCAAGGCACTTTGGAAAACTACAGATGTGTATACGGGTGGCTCCCTTATACACTTCTGTAAGGGTGTGTAAGGGAAAAAAGCATAGAAGAGCACACAAACTTCTAGGGACGACCCAATTCAGACACAAGGAATTATTTCTGCAATACACAGATGCAGCAATCAGGAATTTTTAATAGTGTTTCCAGGGAATGAAGACTCTCGATCTAATATCTTAACATCCCTGTATATTTCTCCAAATCAAATACCACTAAACCACTAGGTGGATGCTTTTTTCTAGAACCTACCTCTACAGTTAAATAGCATAGAGAGCATCTCCTGTGGACCCACTACTCGTTACCTTAAGGCTCTCTGCTTTCTGACCCCAAACTCAAACAAAGAGTGCTCTGTTTAATTTCCCATGGCCAGTGTTCGACAGCCTGCCCTTCTTTGCACAGGCCCCCCCTACGACGTGAAGTGCACTGAGGTACGGGACTCCTCCCTGCAGCTGCACTGGGAAGCACCGCTGTACCCAGGAGCCGGACCAGTCACGGGGTATTATGTAGACATATGTGAAGATGGGTCAGAGGAATGGACTCAACTAAATAAGCAGCCCATAGCCACCACCCATATGAAGGTCTGTACATGCACTTAGTATCCAAGTGTTCCTTCTCGCTCATGTTAATTGCTGTTATTGCTACCTGCAGGTTTCAGATCTGGAAAGGGGCAAATGCTATATTTTCCGAGTAAGAGCATTGAACAAGGCTGGAATTGGCCCCCCTTCACTCCCCTCAGACCCTGTGGTGGCTAAGACCAAACCTGGTATGAAAGCAAAAGTGATGAGATGGTGTGAGTCTGTAAAAACTATGATGATCCTGGTAAAAAACTGCTTTATGAAACATCAGCTACATGTTTCATAGCAAGAAAGAACCCCAGTCAAAATAAAGATCAGCAAACCGCCAGATGCCTTTACTCTGGCTGTACGTTCTGGGGTCTAGGGGCAGGGTGCTTTTTTTGAACTTTTTGGTTTGCTTTCTGTGCTTTTGAGTTAGCTGCCCAGAAGCTAACCCTGATCTGTTTGGGGAAAGAATGTTTTGTGGGTTTTTTGCTCATACAGGCACAAATGAAATTGAACTTGGGGTCGATGAAGAGGGCTTCATTTATATGGCTTTTGAAGCTCCTGAAAAGAATGATTCCTCTGAATTTATCTGGTCGAAGGACTACAAAGGACCACCAGATGCTGACAGAGTTCAGACTGAGGAGAAAGGCAATAAGTGAGTACATAACACACATAGAGAAAATTAATTGCGGACTGCCAAATTAAGAACACATTAAACACTGAGAAAAATGTGAAGACAAATGTTTTCCCTCTCCTCCCAGTATTCAGCTAAAACACATGGGCGCTGTTAACCGCAGATCTCTGTCCCCGACTCTCCGCTGTGGGGTCCAGGGGCATTCAGGGCGACCTGCAGCTCACAAACTGGAAGCATCAGTCATCATGTTGCTAACGGTTTTGCCTTGCTCCTCAGCACCACATACGAATGGCAATGAGTACTATAGTTGTTGTTCCAGGAGTGGCAAATATTTCTCGTTCTGTGACAAAAGGCGTTATTTTTGAGGAAACTATAATTTTCATTATTTTTATTTCTAAGATCTAAGCTTACACTGAAAGATCCATCAGAAAAGGATCTGGGTATATATTCAGTGGAGGTCACGGATGTAGATGACGACATCTCTGCCAGCTGCACTTTAACAAAGGAAGGTAAAAACTAATAATTGCCAAGAACAAAAATCTACTGAGCCATAATTTTCCAATATTAGATGTTTAGAGGAAAGATTCTTGTAGAGGAACAGTAGTGACTGACATCACTTAGGGGTAGAGGCATCATTAGAAAGATGTTTCCCATTCCTTGAAGGCTCAAGGGCAGTTTCTTTTACAGTCCCTTAGGAAAAGATTCCACGCTCCCAGAAGGTCATTTTTCCATGCCAGTTCAGGTTTCACACACAGCTACAGCGTCACAGTGATTTAAAACTCCTTTAACATGTTTCTTGAATTGATAAAACCAACATTGTATTCAGACATAACTAAGAATAATCTTCACCACCTACTTCTAGTTCTCCCCACTATTGCATGTTTTGTACTTATCTACTTCTTGACATAAAAAAAGCTCATTAACTAATTAAATTAAATTAATAACATTAATTCATTTTGGTCTAGGTGTACTAGTACAAATTACTTTATTCTTTACATTTCAGATCTGGACAAGTTACTGAAACGCAGCCATGAGATCAGGAACCCATGTAAGTTCAACCAGTAGGAAGCCACTACCATCGGTATCGGCTCTGAAAGGGGAACCCTGGCATCAGCCTGGCATCAGCCTGGCTGAGCCAGAGTCCGTCACCGCCTGTGAACTCCCCTCTCTGGTTCACTGTGTTTTCCAGTGATCAAACTGATATCTGGGTGGAACATCGATGTTCTGGAGAAAGGAGAAGTACGGCTATGGCTGGAGGTTGAAAAGCTGTCACCAAATGCAGAGCTGCATTTAATCTTCAACGACAAGGAGCTGACAAGCACTCCAGTACGGTTTGGTTTGGTTTGGTCTGAGTTCTGACTTACTTTCCCCCAGGACAGAGCAAACGTGTACATTCCCAGTTTTCTGAATTCCCCTCAGATATTTCGATGTGTGTTTTTGGCAGAGTCCAGGGCTTGGTTTTCCACTGTGCATGAACAGAAACCCAAACTGGCCGATTCTCAAGCTGCCTAGTCATAGTAACGAGCAAGGCTGCAGCACCGACACTGTTAATTAAAGACAGTGTAATATTCCTCAGTGCTATGGCCGGTCCCTCAGAGAGCACCCCCTCCTCAGCCAGCTTTCCTTTTATCCCCCTCCTTGAGAGGCTGCCCCTGACAATCCGGCCACAGCAGAGACTTCCTTTCTATAAGGGAACTTTCTGACAACAAACCTCATGCAATTCACCCGATACTACACAGGCACCTGCGTGGGAGAGAGAGCTTTGTCTTGGATGAACAAACCCCACTCACTTCAGTGGATGCTAAAGAAATCCTGTCTCTCACAATGAGATAGGATATTTTCTCCTGCTTTACCAAGCAAAGCTGCAAGCTTCCCACCCTGCCTCTTTGAACAGGCTACAGATAAATCTCATGAGTTCTAAGAGGAGATGAAAACGATTTATTTCTCAGTCTGAGGCACTGGAATTAACACTGCCTCATGTGGTGCAGTGCACTCCAACCTTCTGATACATTTCAGAAATGGTTCTAGCCTCTTCCTTGTCTTCCCATATCAAGTTAATATTATAACATTTTTAAAGTATTTGGAATGACAGGGCCAGAGGGGAGAACAGTTGAGAATGAAGAACAATATAAATCATCCGCCTGTCAGTTAAATGCAGTGTGGCAACGCCAAGATAACAGAAAGCACAGATATATCAAAGGGATAGGACTGGGCCAAAGAATTTCAGAGCTATCGTTGCGATGCTGGGGGTTTTTTAAAGCAATGTGTAGCAGATTTATGGAAGGCTTTGTCTATTCTCAGAACTGTCCTTTCTACAGCAGAGCACTGGCACGGTCATGCACAATTACCCAGTATTTGTCAAGCTCTGGGTAATGACAATATTTGCCGAGAGCAAACACGGCGGTAGGGCACGGTGATGGTATTTCTGTGTGAGCACCTGGCAGGTTTCGGGGTGTATGTAGAAAAGGTTCAGTAATGCTTGCATGATGTCAAGAGGGCGGTAATATTACCCATCATTGCCCAGATATGCCATTACACACCACAGACATGTAATTAAGAGCAACGCTTCTATTGGACTAAAATCCGTACTGATCCCAGTAAGGTGAAAGGTCTGCACGGTCCAACAGGAAAGAATGCATTGTGTTGTGTGGTTTTAACAGAACCTTTCTCCCAGAGAAAACTATCAATTCTACTATAGCTACACCCATAGACAAATAATAGATGAATCCCAGACTAAAGAACATCAGAGTGCATCAGCTTCATTACTCCATTAAGAGGAGAGAAGAATGTACAGAGACATAGAGAAAAGAACCAAAATGTCTGTGTTGTGGAAGATGCTGTGCCAGGATCTGACCTTAGAACAGTTTCACTGGGGAAAAGCTATTCAGTTTATCGTATGTCCTTTGTTTTTCACAGACACATAAAATCAATTTTGTCAAAGGAAAAGGTCTTGTAGAACTCATAATCCAGAATTTCTGTGCTGACGATAAAGGGGTGTACACAGCCCAGCTGCAAGATGGAAAAGCTAAAAACCAATTCACCCTGGTTCTCGTGGATGAAAGTAAGTGGACATTCAGGATCCGATGTAGACTGCCAGGCTCAGCGGAGAGTTTTCCAGGCACTTCAGGCCCCAAAGCATTTCTGAGACTTATAACAGCACACTGGGTACAGGGGAACAAATGTTTATTTTAGCACACATTTAAAGCCCAGGAATCATGTAAGAAATTATTTGAATTTCTCTTTAACACAAATTGAAGCTTTTGGTCTCATAAATAGGGTGCTGATGATAAAATGGTCTGCTAAGGCAATATCCAGTGGAATGCTTAGTTCTTGCCCTTGTATATTAGAACAGAGAGCCTTTTAAATTAATTAAAAATAGAAAGTGACAAGATTCTCATTCAAATACTTCCCCATAGAATGTCTATCTCTATTTTCAGTTCTTCCAACCACTTTGCTTTCAAGTGACCTTCTAAAGCTTCTGAACCTTTTGAATGGGAGGTGTCTATAAAATGCCAAGTCTACTTGAGTCCCTTTACAACTGGTGGAGAGAAATAAAGAGTTTACTGAGTGACTCAGCACATGCTAAATGCAGTATATAAAATAAGTTTGATGAATGCTGCTCTAGAAGTGCCCATTTTTCTTTATGGACAATGAAGCAAGTAGAGATCAGTAAAGTTTCATGCAGGTGTCTCAAACAGTGGGAAATTCTATGCTCTCTGCCTTCTGTGCTTCTTACTTTTTAAACATTTCCATTTCAGGGCTTCCAGCCTACCTTTTTGCTATTTCATTTCCTAAATGCACAATCGTCAGGTCTTCTGACTCTTTTGTTTTAATGAAAAGAAATCCTAGGCTGGAATGACAATACCTTTTGTGATCAGAAAATTCTCAAGTGGTCACCGTCAACAGTGGGCGGTTGTTGACTTTGACCCTTGCTGTTCTCACAGGTTTTGCTAAAGTTGCAGAGGAGGCTGATGCAAAACGGAGAGAGTGGAAGAAAAAGCAGGGTAAGGTTAATGACTTGCCAGAACTGTGCCAAGAGGATGGCAAAACCTGAGCAAAGCTATCTCACAGAGGGCTCTAGACACTGTTATCATCGATTTAAAGTCTATAATTTAAACCTATTAATACATTAGGATAAGATTCCTTATTTTAAGATGCTCTGCCAAGCTCTTAAAGATCAAAATAATTTATTTAAATAGTTTTAGCCATGCCAGCCAGAATCCTCACTATAGATCTGCTGCATTATTGCTGTAACACTGAGCATTCCCAAAGTTTACCCTCCCAGAGTCGGGAAGAAATCAGAAGGGATATGCCTTTTCCATTCTATTGCAATTCACCTGGGAAATATCTATCAACCCCTGCACCAACTTGACACGAAGCAGAGTCATAAAGGAGTGGTTAGGCAGCATCATTAACTACATTTTAAGATAGAATTCCTCAGCAGAGAGCAAAGATATGTTACCTAAGGACAATACAAAACCAGCGATCGTTATGTGCTCTAAACTGTGGTGCTGTACTGCATGCGAAGAGCAGCGGCATGAAGCATCCCCTCCCGCTCGCACGGAGGGGATTCACCACTAGATGGAGGCGTTTCCGTAGATAACACTTCGGAGCTGCAGAGATGCATGACTACAGACCTGTATTTTCTTTTATAGGTCCACATTTTATAGAGAACTTGAAATGGAAGGTTACTGAGAACTGTGAAGTACTCCTTACCTGCAAGGTACACACAGCGGTGTGACACAGCTGCACAGCCTGAACTTTTTAACATAAAATCTGAGACGTGAATTTTAAGGGAAGGGTATGAGCAGTCTGCAGACCAATGACAGTTAAGAGCTAGCACATCTCGGACAGATAATTTAATAAAAAATGAAGTTTCTACTATTCTGCAGCAATCCTCTAATGCAAGTTAGGCATTGTTTCATATTAGAAAGACACCCAGGCATTCAGATACAAAATGCATTTGGGACCCTGACTTCTAAATGTTTATTTCAAACAGGCAACAAACCTGAGAAAGGACACCAGCTTCCAGTGGTTCTTCAACAAGAAAGCACAAGCAGGCGGTACATTTGATCCACAGACTGGCACTGGAACTCGTCTTATTAAAAAGGTGAAAAACATTAAGCGACTCAGAGACTCTGGTTACCACGTGAAAATGCAAAAAATATGGGTTGATCTTTACTAAGGCTGAATGTGTGGTTTGGGTATTGCCCACTAAGCAAAAGAGACAGAACAAATGCTGAGAGAAGCACAACAGAAGACAGGACTTAACGTTCTAGCCAGAGGTGAATTGGAAAGAAGAAGGTTTCCACAGTGACAGCTGTCAGGAGTTCAACACGTTCTGAGGGGCTAAGAAGAAAAGTGGGGGCTTTTCAGGTTTTCTGATCGGGACTGGCTGCCCATTCTGGAGATGGAACTTTAGTAACACACACACACAAAAAGTTACTGAGCTCATTACAGAAGTAACTGAATGAAATTCTAAATTCTTCTCTACAGAGAAATTCTTCTCTACAGAGAAGGCCAGAGAAACTGATATAATGCCCCTTGAAATCTTAATTCCGCCTCACAGAGGATACAGCTGAAGAACGGGAGCTTGATGGTGCGGTCAGAGTTTTAGTGCAATCTCTGCAGGGCTAGTTTCAGTCTTGCTTGCATTTGATTTTTCATCTCAATTTAACACAGCCAAATAACCTATAGAAAACAAGCAAGTAAATCTATGTGAAGGGGAGTCTCTGCTCACATAAGCCTGAGGACCAGCAGGAACGCTGCAGGCTGGAAGTCAAGAGCTTTGGCAAAGCAACACAAGGAAAATTTATGGAGCAGTGGGTACTCCTCATCACTGAGTTCCAGACGTGCCTGTACCTTACACCAGTAAGGACATGCGGTGGTACAGGATGACTGGGGGCAAAAGCCAGGATGCTGACTCCCCCTAACTGACCGCTTCACAATGAACCAGGGGCCCCTCTAACCCTTCCAAGGAGACTTGGGAGTAAATTGCCTCTTATTGCCCTCCCTTCTGATCCGCCCTCCCATCTGTCTGCTCATTGGGAGGGAAGAATAAAATCTCAGCTCTCCCCCCTTTTCCGAATCCTGCCCCATTTCAATTATTTGTGACATTTCTGTTGGGTGGGGGTGTGTTTGAGGTTCTTTAAAATAAATATTACATATGTACATTATGTATTTGCTAGATGACCAAAGCAGATGAGGGCCAATACAAAGCACTTGTTTCAGATGACCGAGGAGAGGACTACACCCAACTTGATCTCACAAAAGGAGGTAAGAGAACCTTGTAACAGGCAATAATACATATGTACACAGCTGCCTGGGATTCATTTTGGATTTAAAAACATATCTCAGAACTTTCTACCAACTGTTAATTACTATGGTTCCTATATGTTTCTGTAGGGATTTAAACCTGCATTAAAAAGTCAAATTTAAAGACTTTTCTGATCTACTACAGCATGCCAAAAAAGAAAAAAAAATATAAATGCTGATCATTTTAAAAATCACAAGTATTTCACGTGGGATTGGAGTCATAAAATGCACTACGTGAAACAGTTTCTTCCTTACACAGAGCCCAGCGAGCAGAACAGAAGTCTCCTTTGTATCTGATCTCAGAGCTGGGTTTGCATTTGTCTGTACTGTACTTCATCTGATAAATCCACAGACAACTTGTCACTCCTGGAAGTGCAGCCAGTCCTCCAAAGCATCAGAACAAATTTCCATTCCACAGACTTTCCTTTCCAGTGCAAAAAAAAAAAATAATTTAGGCTGAATGACAATGACAGAATAGTTGTTAAAGACAACACCTCAGGGAAAAGAACTACGTGTTACTACAAATTCCTACCTCACTTTTCTGTGTTCTGAACACGCTCTGGAAATGGAAAAACAAATAAGCAGCTCTGATATTCTACTGTCATTTACATGTATAGTAATTTATCGAGCTATAAAGGCATTATAAATTCTGTCAAGCATCACAGTTAAAAGCTCAGCAGCATTTCAGTTGCCTCAACTCAGCATCAATCAGAAGTTTCTGCTTCTCAAAGATTAAATCCTACCCTGTCATCTGGAATCTATCATTTAAACCCAATAAATCTGCTTTCTGGAAGGCAGTCTGTTGCATATGTTGAGTGCTAAGGAAGATAGAAGCATCTACATTTAGGTAGAAATGCCCAGCATCTAAAAATAATTGAGTCAGTGGCAAAAACTCCATTCTGAGTAAGCTTTGCAACAGAAAGAGACAATGACTAACTCCTAGGTATAATCCATTTTAAAAATCATTAAATTAAGTTGGTAGATCAGGTGTGATTTGCTAAATATTGTATTTATAGACACTTAAATCATTATGTCTCTGCAGCCTTTGAAGACCTTCTCAAGGAGCTGTGTAGGATCAGTGGTATGGCATTTTCTCAGCAGCTGACACAGTAATAACCGAAGGGGAGAAAGGTGGGGGGTCACGATGACAGCAAACTGCTCGGGAGCCGGGTTCGGATCAAGTATGACACCACCCATTTACTATTGCTGTAGAACCCCCTTTGAACTGGCAAGGAGGATGGTCAGCAAATAAACCCAGGGCCATGAAACCCTCTGTGACCTTTACGTGCCAGCAGCCCACTCCTTGTCACATCGCTTGCTTTGTGAATTTGGGCAAGTTGCACTATTTCAGTCTGAGATGTGTATTCCAGAGCCAGGTCTGTAGAAGGGACGCAGACAGTTTTCTACCAGCTGTGGGTAAAAGATCCAGGGTCTTCAAGAGGTAGAATTCCATCTAGCTTTTACCTAGCCACCATTCTCCTCTTCCAGGAGAAATGCTAATAGGTTGCTTGGGCTTTTGTTTGTGTAACGTGTAAAATTGTGCATTCTTCAATGTCCCCAATTTCACTCTTTCAATGCCACTATTAGCTCTTTCTGCTACACCTCTGAAGATCCAGCCCACTGAAGAAGGCATCAAGATCTACACAGACGTGAAGTACTACACAGACTACATGAAAACAACCTGGTACCACAAGTAAGACCCCTTCAATGGGACTGCTCGGTTACAGACAAGAGAAGAAATTGGGTTTTGCGATTCTTTATTTCTACTACTTTTCACTTCCCTACACCACTATATTCCCCACTCTGACTAACAAATATTCCCAAACATTACAAAATTATTTCCAAACACTAGTTAATTTAGCTTCAGAATGTCTTCATAAAATAGAGAAATGGGGTTTAATTAGGTACCACCTACACGTGTCCATAAAGAGACCGATTTTTAATAACGTTTAAGGGCTAAATGTGTACAAATATTCAACATCTAAATCCTATTTCATTTCCTACATAAGAACTAAGATGTCTTTTTGCAGAGTTTTTAGAGCTTTGGCAATCTGCCTAAATACACAGCTAGATTTTCAAAAGTGACTGAGCACATAACTCTCCATGAAACTAACAGTGAGGTCCTGATTCCCGCTCTCTTATTCTAAGCAATACAGGTCTAAAAAAAAGTTAGCGCTCCAATTTATACAGCTCTGCTAAATACTGCTGAAATTATAACATCTGTTTACTCAGGGAGAAACAACTGGAAAGCCGAGACAGACTGAAAGCTGGGAGCACCATGAATCAGATCTGGCTCCACATACTGAACCCAACAGATGCAGATAAAGGAAAATACACCCTGGAGTTATTTGACGGGAACAGCTCTCGCAAACTGTCAACCGACTTGTCTGGACAAGGTAAGCTGGGTCAAACAATACTGCCTTAGGAATGAGACACACCAGAGCTGCTTTCCAAGATGCCTTCTAACCACGGGGAGTGATTATTCTCTGCCTTATTCGAACTGGAGCCGCAATTCCATGAGAGCACACTACGAAATTGAGTTCAGGTCAGCGAAGTGCCCATAGAAGTCAGAGGAGACACAGGGAGAGATGTGCAGAGCAGAAAGGACTGAAGCCTTTAGGGAGCCTTGCTGCTCCCGAAATCTCAAATAGTGTATGACACTCGCAGGGGCAGGATGAGTGGGAGGGCTCCTGGGATGTGCCCAGTTCTTCCACAGACCAATAGAGCTTACAGGCAGCATCTTGGAAAAGAGAAGGTGGCTTCAGGCTTATAAAGACTTTTGCAAAGTGTTCAAAGTTGAGGCTTTTCCCCGTCCTTTGGACTTCTCTTTGGAAAGAGAGTACCAGATCCCCCTATTTCAGTAGTATATAAATAGAGTCGTATTTCCTTAAGGCAGATATAGATACCATCTAGATGAGAATTATACATATCTGTGGGCACAAATACCTGTAATACCAACGCTGATGCATTGTGTTAACTCTACTAAGTCAAACAAAATAAACAGCAACTTTTCCTAAAACCTTTTCATTTCTTGCAGCCTTTGAGGATGTCCTGGCTGAGCACAGAAGGCTAAAGTAAGTTCTGCCTCAATATTTTCACAGCTAAATATCTTTTGAGTGTCATATTCTCTATTGAGAATACAATGCCTAATAAGCAAAACCACTATAATTTTATCTCTCTCACTTACAGGGAAGCAGCAGTAGCAGAACAGCGTGAGTAAATTCATTTCCTTCCTTCTGTGAAGCAAAGCCTAGTGGTGCACTGGCAAGTAAAACGAAAAGGTCATATTCCTTCATTCCTAGGTCGTGCCAGAGTTGTTCAAGGTCTGCCAGATGTTGCCACCATCATGGAGGACAAGGTAACACTGAGGAACTGTTGGTATAATGTGCCCTTGCACAGACATAGAAGAATGAAAATGAGAGAAAATGACCTGTATTCCTCTCCCGTATGGTCCCAACAGCTTTTCTGAGCTACCACGGTTGCCAAAAGTTGTTCTCTCCCCACTTTAGGCCTAGACTAAGTCCTTTAAGTGCTGGACCTGATTTTCCCATCATATAAACTTGCTGCCTGTGTTTCTGAGCCACATTCCCCTTTGAGGATACACAAGCAGAACAAAAATCCTCTAAAGTACTTGCAAACTCACCTTGTGCCTATTTAACCACCACTTTACAGTGTAACAAAGCTACAAAAAGGTAGTAGCACAGATATGAGTCAGGCCCAGTAAATTCAGTCAGGTTAATCCTGATTGTACTAGAAGGTAACAGGAAAAGGAGTGGTCATTCCTGGAACTTCACCTGTTGAAAATTTGAGAGAGATTATTTTTATTTTTCTTAATTTCTCATCAGTTGATTTTCCTTCCTCATTTGCATCTTCATAATCTATTTCTGCTACCTGTTTCACAACAGACCCTGTGCTTAACGTGCTGTGTATCTGGAGATCCCTACCCAGAAATCACTTGGTTCAAAAATGAGAAGGTTATCGTCTTTAAAGATCGTTACAAGATGGATGTGAAGGGGACAGTTGTTACAATTACTATAGAGAGAGTCTGCAATGAAGACACGGGAAAATATAGCATCTACGTCAAGAATAAGTATGGTTCTGAAACAGGGCAGGTTACTATCAGTGTCTATAAGCACGGAGAGATACCGATAGGAACGGAAGAAGAGGAGGTCTCGGGAAGGGCTATAACGAAAAAGACTAAATGAATCAGTCAATTATGTTTTATTGCATTTAAAAGGAATTTAACTCCTTTGGATTCCTTTCCGTGTCTCTGCCCTAAAACTCAGGCTCATGTCTCTATCTTTATTTTAGGAATGTTTTAGTATTTTTATTTGGGCAGTTGTTAGAAAACGACTCTCACGTGTGTGTGCATGCGTGTTACACACGAATGTTCACTTCACAGAGAAACTCTTTCCTACTCAATCTGGGTGGGAAAAGCAGCAGGTTCCTGTATGAGAACCAGGCTTTCAGAGGAGCTTTTTTGGTATTAAATCACCCCGTGTTACTGATCATCTTGTAGCTGACAAATGCTTGTGTGTGTGTGAATCATTAAACATATACCCTTGGTGGCACCTCAGCGCTGTTGTCAAGTACATCTGTCTTGAAATCAGTGGGCCGGTGTGGGGGAAGTTAGGAATTTTCCTAAATACCATGCTGAATCAGGGCCTTGAAGTCTGCATCTTTTCAAGTGGGAAGAAACCAAGGCAGTGACATTTTCGAGGCTTGGTTCTTTACAGAGTAACACATTCAGCTTCTTGAGGGCTGAGTGAATGTCTACAGAGGTGGACCCAGATCCTTCCACCCTACTGAACACACCTCTGTTCTTCAGAATTAAGGAGATTTTTAGGTTTAGAAGTTATGTTAGAATATTCTGAATGCAGAAAAAAGTGTGACCTCTCAACTGCTCAGAAGCCACAGCTATATTACCAGCTTCTACTAGTAAAACTGTCAGTTTACAGTGAAAGTGACAGTATTCCTAATACAGCCATCCAACTTAACATATTTATTCAGCAAAATAGCATCTTACACAAACTCATATAAACTGTCCTCACAGTAGCAGTATTTTTCCCAGTTATTTGAGGGACACTGCAGTCTCAGTGTTGACATAGAAGAGCACAGCAATCCTGTAGAGGATTGCCAATCTTTTGAGCAAAGGCAGTTACAATGCAAACCCTACTTAAATTAAATGTATAGAATTTATATTATTGAAATCAATAATGCTAAAAAGTGAGAGCTTTACTAGTTATCTATAATCAACTTCAGAGTGAATGAAAAGAAAAAAGAGGCCCTTTGACAGCATCACTAACATTAGTCTCTGATCTATCGACCGTGTCCTAGAATAACTCCAGTACAAACACACGCCTTTCAGAGTCGTGTGTTACACCCCACATGCAGCCTTCTTTGTTATCAGTACCTCATCCTTGCTACTTGGGTATTATCATACGTAAATGTAATTACAAAATTGGGTCTTTGTCTGAATTTTCTTTAAAATTACATTCTGAAAAAAAAAAAGAAAAAAAAGTTGTGAATTTGTAAGAAAAAGTCCACCATTGGCTTTCTATTTAAATAAAAGAATTCCTGATTGGTATGGAGTAATAAAAGTTAGCTTAGGAAGGTCATCTACCCCTGGGATACAGGGCTTTATTTGAATTAAGCAATATAACTGCAAGATACATAACCTAATGAATGTCTTCCAAAATCAACAATCATCTTGCACAGACAGCAAGGAATATCACTCAATAGCTCTGAGTGAGGAATTCTTAGTGCAATTGGTGAGAAGAAAGTAATATACCCCATTTACTTCTTCCATTTCAGTCTCCAAGCAACCTTCCATGTTATGTTATACCTTTAATTTTCTATGCATGCAGTGATTATTAAAAAAATAATGATAAACTGAATTTACAGACTTGTGTGCACATTACTGACATCTACTGGATAAAGTCATAACTGACTGTCCCATTCCAACAATATTCCCTGCCCTCAAGCAATTGGAGGCCCACGATTTGGGAAGAAATAGCTGTGGATTTTATTTGCACCATTTAAGGTCCAAGTGCCCATAGTAGAGAATATTGTGATAAATAGGAACTTCCTGCTGAAAGACAGTAATTACCTCAAATCTACTGTAAATTATGGCATTTTATCTGAAGAATCCTATCCAAAGCACAGAAAATTTATTAAACATAGAGTTGTGAACAAAAAGAAAACAAATTAACCCATGCAACACCTCAGAACAATTATGAATAATGACCCGAATTCAGTAGCTCACAATAAACATAACCCCCAACCCAGCTGGTCAAGGTAAGACTTTCTACAAAGCAGAATGAACTAGAGGTTATGATCATTAAGAACAAATAAATGATTAATAATTGTTACTTCACCGTTAATAATCAACCAGTCACAATTTGGGCTGTCCTTTCCCCTTCCATAAATAGCATCTGAATGAGCAGGGAGAGCCCTCGCTCTCCTGCTGGCATCACCGCCCCAAACCGCGTTATACTATCCATAATGGCATTCAACGGCACCTGGCAGGTCTACGCTCAAGAGAACTATGAAGCGTTTCTGAAGGCTCTTGGTAAGTGTCTTTGCTACTTCTGAAATCATTTGCTGAGACTGAAACACGTACTTTGCACCACATTTCTCATTACTGTATTTCTATGGGGTTTCTTTCTTTTTGTCTGTCTGGCAAACTACCCCTGCCAGGTAAGTCTGTAATTTGGAAACAAAAAGCAGCTGAAAATTGTAAAAATCCATGTAGAAAGGTTACAGATAACCCCCAAATCCCTACCTTAACATCACATGAGTCCCTCATGAAAGAACAGGTATATCAGAAAGGAACTTGTGATTACCATGTGTGGGAGCTGCTTAGTAACCTGTAAGGAATAGGTCTGGTGGCCATGCCTACACTGATAAAAACACACCTATCCTCCTGACAAAGCACACCGGGGGCTTAAAGAGTATAGAAGAGACAGTCAGTAGAATAAAATTCAGTCACAGAGTTGAAAAGCCTTGTCTGACAGTATGATGCCTGAAACAATCCCTCCACTGCTATGGATGATACCCCCAAATCACACTCAAGACGCCCTGATAAGGCAGTCTGAGCCTACTTGTGCTGTTGCAGCTCCAACCAGACAGAGAGCCCCTCCTTCCAGTCTCCCTGGGAAGAGGTGAGGGAACAAAATAATACATGTTTTTCATCATGGAGAAATGCCATCTCATGGCAAGCCATTACTGAAAGAAACAATACATATTCTGACACAAGATTAATGAATATATCAAAATTATACTGCATCTAGACGGAATGGAACGTTATGCCCTTAGAGAGGTGAGGAATCCAAACCATCACGTTCTATTATTGGTCTGTATCTTCTGCACCTTTACTGGAGAAAGAAATTACACTACTCATAAAAGTCCTTTTTTACAGCATTGCCAGATGACCTTATCAAACTCGCCAAAGATATTAAGCCTGTTGTTGAAATACAACAAAAAGGAGATGACTTCGTTGTGACATCAAAAACACCCAAGCAATCTGTAACCAACTCCTTTACGCTTGGAAAAGAAGCTGACATTACTACTATGGATGGCAGAAAACTAAAGGTAGTATATTTCAGGAACAGCTGCACCTCTTTACTCATCCTTATACTTCAGTTTCTGTGCATGAGGGAAACTTGTTTGTACTGCTTCCATGTGCATGCACTGCTATCATTTCAACAAAGAGAAATGCTTCTTGTAAAACTCTTACTAAAATGCTGTGGTCTCCCATCTAAATTAGCAAATATGATTATGAAACACCAGTATCATTTATTTCCTATTTATGTAGCCCTCTACTTATTCTAATTGAATTCCAAAATCTAAAATTTTCTGTAACTTTTAAATCTGCTTCACCAGTGTACCGTGAACATGGTAAACGGGAAACTTGTATGCAAATCAGATAAATTCTCCCACGAGCAAGAAATCAAAGGAAGTGAAATGGTGGAGGTAAGTGGTAGAAAACAATGGCACATTAAGAAAAACACTGAAGGCCAAAACGTTCTATGTTGATGGGCTCTTAGTGTAGGCTCAACACTTTAAACAAATCCTGCCCCAAAGGTACTACATTACTTGCAGAACTCCTTACAGGTGATTAAATCTGCAGATACAGACTTTTGGTCTTTCAAACCAAGCACAGTTCATGGAAAATACTATTCTTACCCTTTATTATTTCAGTTTCTTATTTAGACCAATTGCCTTAGATAGATCTCCTTTAAATATTGCTCATATATTTAAAGCATCCTGCTCAACAAATCTTTTTATTAATTACTACCCTGGGGCCAACTCTAGGCACTGAAGAGTGAAAGGCTTTCGCTGCTGAGCGTCTTGCAGAAAGACTCATACATTCCTCTAGATTACTAGAGCAGTGCTTCCACCCTTAGCTTTGTCTGCAGCATTAGCTCTGGAAAGTAAAGGCTGAGCCAAACCTGAACATTTGTAGTTGTAGTTCCACCTACAACTCTTCAAAGTTCTTTAGTTAGTTTTAAATTGGTACTGATAAAGAGCCTCTCGCTATAGAGTTGAGCTCATTCTGCCTCTAAGGAGCCTTCACTTGCATAAAGACTGCTACAGAGTGGCAGCTAACAGCATTAATGTTACATGGTTTGGACACACAATTTCCTGCCATCATCTGGAGTATCTCAAACTTCTTTGCTAACAGTAAGCAAAATACCAGGCAAAAGAACCCATTACTATTTGGGACAGTGGATTGCTGTTACAGAAAGCATAACTTTCTTATAGTATCTATGATAGCTTTTAAAACAGAGGGATAAAATGTAGTTGAATATGCTATTTGTATTTAGATTGTCCACCTTCAGAACTAGTTCTGTAAAAAAAATTCCCTTAGCACAGGTTATACACATATTTATAGCAGGTACTGTCATTGTGGGTTTTGTAGAATAAGATGGATTCACAGCAACAGCGAGCCATTTACCTGTAGAGATCTCCTAAAGTCTGAATGAAAAATACATTATGTGTATTTGTCTTCCACAGACTATGACTTTTGGCGGAGTAACTCTTGTCAGAAGAAGCAAGAAAGTTTGAAGACAGATCACCTTCTTTGTGACATCTTTACTTACCTAGAATAAAGCGCAGTTCCCACAAGGTGTGATCTTTGTTATCTGAAAAAACAGTACAGAAGATAATTACAGTTTCTACTCTCACACATACGTCACCAGCATTATTTTAAGACTGGGGTTTCCCCGAGAATGCTTTCATATCCCTTCTATACTCGAAGTGAAGGAAGCCTGCCTCCCAGACAACCAAACCTGGACATAAACTGGAACACTATGATTTATCATAATAATCCTTGGGAGTAGACAGAAGCTGATATAAATTCTTCCTCATTGCTTACACAAACAGTGAACACACTCAGCTTTACTTCCTTCGTCTAATAAAGTTTGGTCTTCTACTAAAAACCCTCTCTCTGTAACTCAGCCAGCAAAGAACAATTAGACATTTGTTTAGCTGACCTGCATCACGTGTCTGTAACAGTAATAGAAACAGTAGTATTCTAAAAGCTGTGAAGTATTTAACAGTCATAAACAATTACAAATTAATAATAGGAAAGACTGCTTTTAAGCTGAAGTACACAAGAGTAGAGTTAAACAAAAATGAGGCACCACAGGAGCAAAGGGAATTAAATGCTCTTCCAGCATGCAACGTACTCCCAATATCTGCTTGTCACAGTTCAAGTCTGTGAAGCTCAAGTGCAACGAGACTGTTTATGTTCAGATTATGTCTCTCTAATGAAGTATAAAATGCAGAGGACCCTGCAGAGGGACCTATAGAGGCCTATAAACTATTTCCCTATTTACTGCTCATTAGATCCTACTATTGTATTCCCAGTATACTTATTTCCTGCTTATTTAAGTCACTGTGGATTTGTTAGAACTGGTCATGGGAGTAAGACCTCCATGAAAAAAGTTGCTGGACTCGTTATGCCATTTAAAATCTTCACGGGAATGTTTTATTCCAATTAAGAGTTCTTAGTCTACATCTTCCTGCCCGAGGAGCAGGGCCGATTGTGAGGGAGGAGGCTGGGTCTTAATTAATAACACATGCAACATGATATAAGCCACCTGGGAAGTGCATTCTTGTTCTGGGATAAGGCTGGTCCTCACGGCGAGTTACACTGGCATAACCGTGCGAGTGTCCTTGTGTTCACTCTGCTCCCCAGGCAGTTCTACTGCTAAGTACACTTGTGCAGACTAAATCAAATTCCTTGTGAGTTACGCAGAAATAAGATCAACAGAACAGAAATCTAGACGCTGGTAAAACTCCAGCAGAAGGCTGCTTTACAGCATCTACTGCAAAAAGCCATATAAGAGCTTCAAACACTTCTGTTTGGAAGTTGCTGGGTAACTGCTGCTAACTACACAGTGAGGCACGACAAAACAGAGCACAGTTTTCCAACAGTAAATTCACTGCAAGTCTTCAGTGACCAAATGCTGCATCAGTAAATTGTAGGATACAAAATATGAGACACTTCAGGTTTATTTCTCAGCCTACGCAGAGATTCTTCATGACTCCGAACACTACACTTTTAAAACCTGTTACAAAGCAATTGCTTTTCCTACATTGTGACAAAATGGGGAGGATGTTAAAACCAAATACATGCGGATTTGGTTGCTTTTAAAAGAAACATGAAGGTCTCATTTTGGTTCAATGACTACTTAAAACATCCCCGGCTCAGTTGGCATCATCTGCCTTGCAAACTCGCTTCTTCCCTATTCAATCCCTGAATAAAGTTCAACCTTAATACATGACAACTGGTATACAAAGGTGGTTTAACTTCCATACTGTAGTTACTACATACTGAAAATACACTAATCCTATATAGAACTTAAACTGATACTAAGCCATTTTAATTTGAAAGCACTAAATATTCTTAAAAGAATACTTCAAACTTACTTCACAATTATGGTGAGTTAGTATTTCCAACAGCTGTGTGAATCTTTTCAATCCAAGAGCAATATTCTTCTGCCACCAGGCATCTCGGGTTTAGGTGAAACATTCAGTGCAGCTCCTTAGCTGAAGGGTTCGGATCAGACTGCCAACCTTGCCCCATCGCCCAAAGTAACCAATCCTTCCTGGATGACGAACTCTTACAGGCTTGGATGATAGCACTGGATTCACTTTTCCACAAAACCAAGTGATTTTTTTCCACAAAGGACTTCATGAGAGTATTTATAATCTTATTTGGATCTTGTTCAAAACTGTTCATTTCCAAATGGAAAAGCTCTGAAAGGGTAATACTGGCACAAAGTCTTTCTACCCATCCATTGTTCCATTGGTGGTTCCATTGTTTTTCAGAACACCTATGGAAGGAATTTGCTCTGTTTCAGCCTAGCTGCTTGGTGTCACACACTCCCACCATAACTTCAGTCTCTAATGTGCCTCCTTGGCTTGATTTTCAAGCTCCTTTGATGACTTGTGTAAGCAGATCTGCGTATATTATATCACATAAGGTAACAAACTCATGCTGGTAGCACACTTAGTACAGAATAATGTTAACTGTAAATATTAAATGCAGAAAACATTGCCAGACCCCCATCTCTTTTTCTGCAGAGTCCTGAACACAGACCACTGAGCATATAAATGCCCTCATATTTTTTTTTTTGTATGAGCACCATGTATGGCTGACACACACCTCCTGTGTCAGTGACAAAACTTGTCATTCAAAACCCATAGAAATGTCAGGCAATTCCGAGTGTGAGATTGCCAGGATATGAACAGCAGTGTCCACCCACAAGAGTTTTCATTCATATTCAGCCATTAAAATTAAA
>VZTM01035991.1:143272-172146 GCA_013400555.1 Jacana jacana
AAAAAAAAAAAAAAAAAAAAAAAAAAAAAAAAAAGCAGAAACACGCTAGTGACAGACATCAGGTCTTTCTCTTCTGTTCACTGAAAATCCCTCACAGCAGCAAAAATGGAAACATGCTGCTTTACTGAACCCTTCGACTCACCTCTACCTTTTCAGTCACAGACCTGTCGTTTATCTGCCAATAAACCTGTTGGTGAGTCACACATTAAAGCGCTAAGGAATAATCTCTCTACCAGCCTACTTTATTGTTCTCATCACACAAATCCCTTCAGTGAAAAAGGGCTGGTCCTTTGCAAATACCACCGCTCGACAACTGTCCAATGGAAAGTCCTGGCGCACAGCAACCATCAGTGACAGGGCCACAGAACAGTGATCCCTCAGGCCACAGGAAAAGGCCCTTCATAGAATCATTTATAATCTTATTTGGATCTTGTTCAAAAGGGTCCCATTTGCAATTGGAAAGGGCAAACCTGGCTGCAAATCTTTCTCCCAATCACCAAACTCCACAAACACCAACAGATCGCTGTGCTGTCCGACTGCCATGTTTTTCAGAGCCATGGCGCTGAGAGGCGACGGCGGGAGGCTGAAGGCACCCTTCTCCCCTCACGGCGGGTGCCCGCCCTCCATCTTGCCCGCGCGAGGAGCACCGCTCGCGCGCTTCCCCCTTTTCGGGCGGGAAAGGCGCGCGGCCCCGGTGGCCGAGCACGGCGCATGCGCGGGGACACGTTCCCGCTCCGGGCAGGGTGTGCTCTGCCCATGCGCGCGTTCCTGGGCGGGTAGAGGGCGCATGCGCAGTGAGGGCAGGGCCGCTTTTGGCGCCGGCAGCTTCTCCCTGTGTTTCCCTCCTCGCGCCGAGCTCTCGCCGGAAGCCCCGCGGGAAGTCTCGCGAGAGGCGGCGGGCGGGCGGCGGTGGNGGGCGGCAGCCGCCGGAGGGGCGCGGAGGCCCTCAAGTAGCGACAGAAAGGGAGGGGGCGAGGTCGGCCCGCTCCCTTCTGCTGCCTTACCTTTCTCCCTGCCTTCCTTTTCTGCGTCCTTCTCCATTTTCCTCTCCCTCCTCGCTATGCTCTCACCTTCCCTCCTCTCCACGGCCATCGGTTTCAAAACAGATGTTCCGAAAGCATAAAGCTGGGCCGGAAGAAACTGAAACTCTCGTACCTGTGCTTGAGTTTGTCCAGCGGGAGATAGAGGCGGGTTTTACCAGCCCGCTCGAGGGAGAGCTGCCTGTGCCCCTCGGCGATGCTCGGCAGCCGCCGGAGCGGGGAATGCTCCGGTGAAAGATGACGATTGTTACTCCGAGGGCTAAACCAGCGCCTTTGCTGTTGGTGTCCCCGAAACTCTTCGCGGCGTTGATTCCGTTAGTCTGGTCACTACTGCCGGTTCGGGTGGAACGCTGCTGCACTAACGGTTGTGTGTGCTCTTGTCACACTCGCGGTGGAGTGGGGGGGACACGGAACAACAAAAACGCTTCTTCTCCCTAATGACTTTGTTGTAGCAAGATTCCTTAAGGATTAAATGTTTGCAGCAACTTAGGGAAGTAACCGTTTACAGCCAATTAGAATAATTAAGCAGTGGGCACTGGACGGACTTCTATTTAATGCACAGGTATTTTTAGTAAACTGCTAAGATTTCTCCATTTCTGTTTTGTGGTTTATCCTGTGCCTTTTATGTGTTATCAGCTGTGAAACAGATCATATTAATATAGACTGCATATGTGAATTAGAGCCCTCCTTTTGTTCTTGGCCATTGTAGGATTGGTATGGGAGTCCCTGTAAGGTCTAGCTGTATGAAATGCAAGCATGAGGTTTTAAACTTGCTCCCTGGGCAGCTTGCACCAAAGCTGTTCAGCGAATGGCAGTACCATTGCCACGATGGAACAAATTAGAAATCTTGTCAAAAGTGTGAATAGCTTCCAATTTTGCTTATTTTTTAAAGGAATTTTTCTTTCCTCTTTCTGGTAGTTTATTTTACTGTCAGAACAATCAGGGAGGACTGTTGCTTCCAAACTTCTTAAAATAATGTGGGTCCTTTTGAGGCTTTCACCATAGCTTGTGATTAGATACTACATTCTTCTTAGAGATGGTTTTGTTATGAGATGTTGGTCATCAGAGTTGCCTTCTGCTGTCATTGACTGTGTGCACTGCAGATTCCTTCCCAGCTGATGGCAAAGAGAAATGAATAGCAGTAATTTTTATATCACATAAATATGGTATTGCATCAGTCTTTCTCATACAGGTTATTGTCCTCAAATGACACAAAAATACACGTAAAGAAGCTGATGTGATTGAGAAACCTCTCTGTCGAGGAGACAGTACTTGTTCCAAGTATAGTTACAGATCTGTTCAACAGTTTTTGTGCTCGGCTCTCTTAAAGCCACCTCCTTGGAAAAGCTACCCTAAGGGCATGAATGGTTGCTCACTCAAGTTTGTTCTGTTTGATGTGGTTGTAAGTATTGATTGTTCTGTGGAAATGGGTTTGGTTTATTCTCATGCTCTTTATTTGGATCTTACTGTTGATGTCTGCATATTGCAAAATGATTGTCAAGAGTTACGTGAGGTACTTGAATAACAATGGTTCTTAGATCATTCTTCTCACTTTCTGCCCACCTTTGCTGGTACATCCTACAATGAGTTGACTAATATTGGTGCTTCTCAGTTCCCACTTCTCTTGTAGAGTGAGGCTGAACGCTGGTTTCCAAATGCCAGAGTGTATTTCAGGTGTCTTGAGTGTTCCTTACCAATGAACTGCTCAAAGGCGCTTTTTCCCCCACAAAGGTTTCGCTACATGCATCCTCTACCAACTGCTCCCAAAAGAATGGGTGGCTGTATTGATCGAAGATTTCAAAATGTCTTAAATTGCTGTTGTTTTGTGTTCGATTGATGTTCTTGTAACACCTCAAGTAGTGAAGAGAACATAAGATATTTGTGGTGTTCTAGGTCTGAAGACTTGCGCCGGGAATTTGGTCGTTATGGGCCTATAGTTGATGTATACGTTCCACTTGACTTCTACACTCGTCGTCCCAGAGGATTTGCTTATGTTCAATATCCTTTCTTCAGATGGCTGATTAGTGAGGGGTGTTGAAGTTTGAAATTCAAGTTTGTGTAAGAGGTAACAAATCTAAATGAAAAAGCAGTTTACTTTTGTGTTGTCTCTAATAAGTGTCTTTCTTATATTGTGGTGTTTCATTATTTTTGAAGATTAACTTCTCTCAATTGTTCTTTGCTTTTTGCAAACTTAAGTCCAGTAATATAAAACCTTGCTTATGTCACTGAAATTAATACTGTTTGATTTAAATGAAAATTTATCACTGACTCAAAATTGTCTAGCACGTTTTTATTATCACTGGTATGTAAGAAAACTTGTGCTTAGCAAACTGTGGCTGGTATTCATTGTTAATTTAACAAATAGAAACTGGAATCACTTGATCAAAATCAGATTGTATAAAAAATGAGGTGAACTTCTTTCTTTAATATTGTCCCCTAATTTACTGTCCTCTGTTGTTGCCTCAGAATGTAAAGCTGTACAGTAATGGCGACCCCAAAGAGAAAGCATGAAAGAACCTTTAGAGTAGAGTTCAACAATTAAGGCAAGTAGACAAGCCAAAGACCTCTTAAGGATCAGGCTTGAAGAGAAGGGAGAGTTTGGGAAAAGAAAAAATAAAGAAAAGCTGGAAGAAGGACAAGCCATAATGGGAGACAAAGCTTCGCTTTATCTACAAAAGGGGGAAAAGGTTGTTTTTCAAAGTAAAAGATAAAGCCATCTGTCATTTTTGGCCAAGCATCTCATGACAAGTCCTTCTGACAAGCACTTAAAGAGTTAAAGGTCAAGATGAAGTTGAATGGTGGCCAAGATTAAAGGAGTCATACCTGATGTATCCTACAGAGTAACAGCTTTTCTTCTGTGTGTCACGTAAGCAGTAATTTGATGAATGATTCTGGTTTAGTCCATTGACAAAACCTGTAATATTGTGAGTGCTACTGTAACTGTGGTCGTGAGTGAAAGTGCATTCCTTCTTGGGTTATCAAGATCCATCCCTACAACGTGATGGTTTGTTTTCTGCTTAGGTGATGCTGATGATAAACTGAGTTGCCACGAGGAGAAAGGCAATTCATCTTTCGGGTCACGTAGCTGGAAGGTGTGTGAGTTACAGCGGTGGTCAGGCCTGCCGATGGAAATGAGTAACGTCTCTGTTACTGGCCATCTGACCTGACTGAGGGCAGGAGTTCTAGTGTATGCTTTTACCTCGGGCTGTTGAAGGTCTGCCTACGTGTCCATGGCATTGCAGAATTGAAACGTACAGTCAGTCGGTGAAAAAACGAGAGCTTTATCCCAATTCTAAAATGAATGTTAAATTTACTGTTGGCATGCCTGGTGTAATTTAAGAACTAGGGTTTAATTCTAGTAAAGTCAGCGTGGCAGAGAACTGAATGCCCGTCACCAGAGGTGTTTTGAGAAGGGTACGGCTTTTCTTCCTTGCCTATGTACCAGTGGGAGAAGGAACAAGTTCCTAGTTCTGCATAGCAACTGCTTGCTGGTGGATAAGTTCATGGTCATATTGTCAGACTTTAATTTTGTTGTAGGAGTTCTCAGATAGCTGGTGATTAAACTAAAGATATATTTGTTAGCGTATGTTGTAGCGTGACCAAAGTAACTTAAAAAACCCCAAACAAACCCAAATCCCCAAGAAGCCCTGTAAAATTATAAAATAACTTTTTTGTTTTTATTTTAAATGCCAAATCTGTAAACTACTCAAATTCCCAAGTACCTTAACACTCACCACATTTGAAGATGTCCGTGATGCAGAAGATGCTCTCCATAATTTGGATCGAAAGTGGATTTGTGGTCGGCAAATAGAAATCCAGTTTGCACAGGGCGATCGGAAGAGTAAGTGCTTTGTGTGACTTCAGCCTTGATGGGTAGTGCCAGGGAGCATCACACCTGTTATTAGCTGTTGGGATTCATTGCTGGGGTACGTTCTTACTTGTAGGTAAACAGTATGCGGATGTCTTGCTTTTTATGCAGTAACTATTAATGACTAGTTTGAATTAAAAACAGGTAGCCAAGTGTGATGGTCACTTACCATGGTCTTGCTGCTGGTGGAAAATTCCTAAGAGCTTTCTGTGCAGCTCTATTAAGCTTTTTTTGCAGAAGCACACTGTGGAAAACTCTCCCTGTCAAAAGGAGTAGCTGGGTTTGAGTGCCCTGCAGTGTTTACGTTGGGCTGAAGCGTGTGAGTGATCCTGTGTTGACGTTTTCCCAGTGCAGTCCAATTTCCAGGACTGAGCTACTGTCTTCATTTTCACTTGGCTTCAAGATAAAAGTGAACTTGGAGATGTCGATTCAACATGGCACAGAAGTCTTAGATTCCCAACAGCTAATTGTAAAGGACTTAGATCTTCTCCATCTGTAATTCATACACGTAGTGTATCGATACATGCAGGTGTTGTGGAGGAGCACAGCATGGTGTGGGTAAACCTAACACACACGTGTTAAGTGTTACAGTCTGGGGTTAGCTTATCTGCAATTGGGAATAAGAGCGTTTTAAAGCTCTTTCAGTCAAAGATACCAAAGAAACAGCCTAACTGTGCAGGTTTCCCCCAAAAGCACGCATTTAACTTCTGGTGAAGTCAAGGGAAACTGTATGCTCTGAAGGACCAGTTTTTGTCCTGTATGTAAACATTGGGATTTGTTCAACGTTTCTGAAGAGAACTCAATCTACTTCAGTGGTGTAAACAGCAGCACTTAGAATACACCCACTGTAGCTGTTGAGTGCAGATGGTGCTCATCGCAGCATGGTCTGTTTAAAATACTTTGCACATGGTCTTTGGGTTTGAATGAGAAAGGACTTGCATGCCAAGGGAAGATAGCAGTGCTGCTTAGGGGAGGTACAACAGAAGACTAACAAGTTCATTCATTCTTAATTGTTTTAATAACTAAGCCACAGAGTGAATGTGCATCGTTATACTTACTGGCTTCTCTGTGTGGCTGCTGCTGCTGCTGTATACACTGTCTTAATGATTAAAGATGAGTGTGGATCAGGTGTGATGTGTGGTGCTGTGTAGGCAAGAAAATAGCTGTTTAATTTTATGCATTTGGCCTGTCACACCAGTTCCCAGGTGGCCTGAAATCACCGTAGCCAGCTCTGTGTGCTGGTTGTGCGGAGCACAAGTCCTTTCTTACTGGATTTGGGGGCAGTTTATTTTGTGGTTGGGTGGGTTTTTTCCCCTAGATTTGTAATGCCCCCGAGGCTGCATTAATTCTTGTTCAGTGGGTAAAAGAGCATACAGCAGCCTCTGACCTGTGCTTCTCACAAAGGTCTCTGCTGGAATCGGGAGTTGGGCTTTCTGCTAAGCACCAAATACGTGGAGGAGCAGTGTCACTGAAAGGGAAGCAGGTCACCTTTTCAAACCTAAAAGGTGAAATCTGTCTCTTTCTTTACAGCGCCAAATCAGATGAAAGCCAAGGAAGGGAGAAACCTGTACAGTTCTTCTCGTTACGATGACTATGACAGATACAGGCGATCTAGAAGTCGGAGTTACGAAAGGAGACGGTCTAGAAGTCGTTCTTTTGATTACAGCTATAGAAGATCCTACAGTCCCAGAAAGTAAGTGTAGTGTGTGTTTGGCTTCAACTGCACAGCGGTCTGTTGGAGGAGGAAAAACTGCATTTCAAAACTGTAATGACTAAAGAGGCGTAATGCGTTCCCACACGCACCTTGTCATTACCTGTGGGAGCTGCGTGTCTTGCATGCTGCATCACACGGGAAACACTGAATGAAGTGATTCCCCGCTGCTTTGGAGAGTAGCTAAAAGCGAATGCAGGGGTGAAAAGCGCTGTATTGAGCATGTGTCACATACGAAGGTGTTTGTCACCGTTTACTTTTTCTGATGTGCCTTTTTAGCAGTAGACCTACCGGAAGACCTCGTCGTAGCAGAAGCCATTCGGACAATGATAGGTAAAGTACTTTTGACTCCCTTTAAACTGAAAGCTTAGATCACTGTATTCCTTTAACCTATAGGATTATAAAAAAAGTTTCTCCTGAAAAAAAACGGTAAACAATTTTTAATGTACTAGATGTCTAAGAATAGTGTGTTTACATTCAAATCTCCTCTCTCCCCTTTATTCTGATAGGTTCAAACACCGCAATCGATCTTTTTCAAGATCTAAGTCCAATTCAAGATCACGATCCAAGTCACAGCCCAAGAAAGAAATGAAGGCTAAATCACGGTCTAGGTCTGCATCTCACACCAAATCTAGAGGCACCTCTAAAACAGATTCTAAAACACACTATAAGTCCAGCTCAAGATATGAAAAGGAGTCGAGAAAAAAAGAACCCGCTAGATCCAAATCACAGTCAAGATCACATTCTAGATCTAGGTCAAAATCCAGATCAAGGTCATGGACTAGTCCCAAGTCCAGTGGCCACTAACAGTGTATCCATGTTGTTTTTAGGCATGTAAGATTCATTTACACACAGTTCAGTTTACTTAAATTATCAGGAATATGATGTTGCAACAGTGCTAAAAAATACTTTCTTTGTCAGTTTTCCCTGTAGCCGACAATGGTTAAAATTAAAACCGTGTTGAGAAGCCACTGAGAGAGAGAGAGAGAGAGTGTCCACTTGGTTAAATGTCATGGGCAGCTACTGATCTGGTTGTGGTGTCTCTATGTATATTTTTGTAAAGACTTGCATTTTAAAATGCTTAGATATTGGTGATGACTTGATTGATCGTAATTTGCAACATTGTCCTATTAAAAAAGCCTGTCATACCCGTAGAGAAAGCGGTACCAGTTTGTGTGGAACAGTTAAACTGACTGTTTAACTTGTTCTTTAATGCTAAACTTTAGGGATAAAACAAAAACTGGACGGCTGTAGTGCAACACTGGCTGCTGGGAGAGGCGGGCTGGCGCTTTCCCCTCCTTCAGAGGCAGGTTTCTGTGTTCTCCCAGCCTGCTGACACAGTAGGTTGATAAAGGGAGCTCTCTGGAGAGACAGGGCTGGGTTTTTGGCCATTTCTCCTGAACCCTGCCATCTGGAGGGATGGTACATACTGGTGGCATGGACTATGCGGGGAGAGAGTCGGTCTTGGGTGGTTCAGAGCCGGTGCAGCGTCGGGATGTGTCAGGATAGAGGCTTCACTGCCTTTGACCTGGCTGCTAGTACTGAATGTGGTGAGGATAGGAAAAACCAACACAACACCTTGAAATGGAAAACTAATTCCTCTTTCAGCAAACGGCAGAGCAACTAACTATTAGGTTGTGTATACATTTTATGCAGTTTTTGTATCTATTCTAAATTTTAGTGAACAGTTAACCATAAAATTACTTAGTTTTCCTGCTGTTAGATACCAGTAGATTGTTTGGAGTTGTGTGTGTACAGTATATAAGAACTAAACTTTTATGCCAATGACTCCTGTGGTTAGTTGGTGTATTCATAGGTATAAAACTGTAGCCATCTCTCTTCCTGAGTAACAAAGACTTGCTTTTACACAGCAAAAAAGGATTGGGGTGAGCAAGTCTGAACCACTTCTTCCTCAGAGCAGATAGTGGTCTGGTTAGGAGGTTTCCTTTTACTCAAGAACAAATGTTTGAAGTTGGATATGAACACGAGCTGCATCTCTAGCTATTTAGTTTATCACTAATACAGTATATTTAGTAAATTGAATGTGAAAAGTAACAAAAGCAGTGTGTAATCTTACCAGTATTTCTCTAGAAGGCAAGATACTTTGTTATGAAAACGGCTTTTGGTGGTGTTTGGGTTTGGGTGGGGAGGTCTTGGGTTTTTTCTGTTTACCTTCAACAGCCAGCAGCAAACACCCAGTGTTCCGTGCTGTCTCATGTAGTAGCGTAAAAAGACATCGATTTCACAGAATTCCTTTTTAGAGAAATATTTTAGGGGTTTGGGTTTAGTGGTTCCAGCAGGGCCCTTGCAGAAACGCAGAGGGCTTGGAAATGTTGGCGGTGGAACGTGCTTAGGGGCTTGATCCTGAAGCTTTGTACATTTGATAGTCTTTCTAACTTTTTCTTTACTGTTTGCAGTTAATGTTCATGTTCTGCTATGCAATCATTTATATGCACGTTCCTTTAATTTTGTAGCCTTTCCTGGATGTATAGTTTAAAAAAACAGCAAAAAGTCTATTTAAAACTGTAGCAGTAGCGTGCAGCTCTAGCAGAGGAAAGTTGTGGGGTTAAACTTTGTATTTCCTTTCTTATAGAGGCTTCTAAAAAGGTATTTTTATATGTTCTTTTTAACAAATATTGTGTACTACCTTTAAAACATCAATGTTTTGATCAAAATAACGAAAGACCCAGCTTATTTTCTGCTTGCTGTAAATTTAGCAAACATGCTGTAATAAAAAAATGAAGGAAATACTGATCCACTGGAATTATTGTAGCTTTAGAATTTTGACTCCAGAGCATGGTTAGGAGCAGAGCTATGCATCCCGTATGGAGTACAGTCCTTACTGTGGTATTTCAGCAGAGTGAGGAATTGACCGTTTAATGTCTGAATAAGTATCATTTCACGATTTTAATGGGGTGTGGGACAAGACAAGAATGCTAAGCCTGTGGTTTACTCTAATATATTGACTTTTCTTTTCCATTAACTCATTATTGCTGGATGAACTGCCCTGTGGTTATAATTCGGGTATCATTAGGTGGGTTATGAACTCCTTAAAGTCAGCAAGTGAGGAATGTTACAGAACCAAATTTCTAGTATCAGCCTCTGGAATTGCCCTGTCGAAAGCTGTGCCAGCAGGGGCTCTCTAGAAGGTGGCAGAACTTCGCTGGCGACGTTTAGAACCCGAGCTGCCTCCTGGCACTCATGGCATTTATTTACCACTGGTCCTCCTGCCACTGAACAAAAACAACTCTGAAAAGGGCTTGATAGCTTTGAGAAGCCCACTCTTCCAGGTGGAAGTTGAGCTGTGATTATCCTGTAGCCATCCACCAAAGTGGCTCTTAAGAGCAGGAAAGCCCAAAAGCCCACCTTTGTTCAGCTTGCATAAAACAATCTAGTCTTCCAGACTAAAACCCCTCCGGCCAGCTGCGGTGTGGGAAGGAGCAGGCCTGTGGTTTCGGCAGCAGCCTCCGAGGCCTTGCTGCAATTAACCTTCTCCTTAGTTCAGCCAGAATTGGAGCTGGATGGGTGGGGAGGAGGGAGGACAAACCTCTTTGTGTCCAGGCCGAGGTTCTAGTTTGAGACTGGGGAATGGGAGTTAACGATACCCTAAGTGTGTTGTCAGCATGTCCTTATATCGTGTGCATCGACATCTATGTATAGCACAGTTTAAATTTTTTCTTGGTTTTGTTTTAAAAATCCAGTTCATTGCAAGTATAATGTAGTATCTGACAGTTCTGATGGTTCTTTCTTTCTCTCCCAGAGGTAGGACTAAACTTTGACTTGACTTGTGTATATGAACAAGCCAGAAAAGCCGAACACAAACCCACGATGTTTCAAGAGTGCATGAATAAAGATGTTGTCCTAGTTCTTGCTCCCATGGAAAAATTGTGAAGAAGCTGTTCTGTGGGCCTTTCAGTTGGGGACGAGTTAGCAGGATGTGGCCAAAAGGGCAGGGAATGTTTACGCAGTCACGCAACCAAAGCCACAGCCCATCTAGATAAAAGCATCTCCCTCCCTCCAGGCAGGAACTCCTAATCCTGCCCTAACAAAAAAAACCAACAACCACCAAACAAACAGACCAGCCCAACCGAGAAATCCAAACCAAAACACGGTGGCCTGTTTTGTGCGAGCTCCCTGCAGGTAATGCACAGCTGGAATGCAAGAACACGCAGGCCCCAAAAGATGAGTGGTGCCTAGGCATCTGTCTTTTGGAGCCTCAAGGACCGTGGGAATTAACGTTTTGGGGGTTGGGGTTTTTTATTTTCTGTGGTAAACTATAGATATTTTTTTTTTTTTGGTCATTCCTGCAAAATTTGTAGAACTGGAGTAGTGTGTACATGCAAAACAAAACCCAGACAAAAACTGAACCCGCTTTGTGCTGGAAGCAGGGGCGAGCTCCAGGCTAGGCGCAGCGGCACGGGGCTCTGTTGGAACTTTGTCACCAAAAGTCCGCGCCCCCCGGGAGCGCTCACTAGAGTTAGTGGTGGAGGAGCTGGGCTTCACCTCGGGGCCTGTAACAGACCCGTCTCTGAGAGCTGCGTGTTATCCCCTCTGTGTCGTTCAAAGATGTTTAACTGTACAGTACCATGGCTTTATGCAAAGTGGGAATTCTCAATTCAAATGGTATTTTGAGCTCCAGGAAAAAAGAGCTTTTTCTCTTTTTATTTTTCCTTACTGTTTAGTCTGGGGCAACAGCTTGCCAGTCTGGTCAGAGAAGGGCAGTTGGATCAACAGCCTCATCTTTGACAGGGATGTTGCAGATGATTAATCAACCTTTGGAAGTACGAAGGGATAAATATACACATTTTTAGGACAAAATTGCCCATTAATAATTGCTGGTTTTCTCCATTTCTCTTGTAACTTGCTTAAAAAGTCTGTAGCCCGTTTGCTCTTAGTATTTGTCTAAAGATGCTCTTACTGCTGAGACTATTCTAGGAAGGGAAGACTCTGTACCCTGTAGTGTGTTTGATCAAAAGATGCTGATGTTTTATTCATACACATCTTTTCTTGAGTTTTGTGTTCCATCTGTGCAAAGAACCCTGTGAATTGGGAATAAAATGTACAAGTTTTGACTATAACTCGAGAGCACCTTCTGAGTCAATTACTGCAGCGGGAGCTGGTGGAGACCCGGGCGCTCCGTGCCCCAGGAGGGTCCTTCCAGCCCCGCGTTGGTCCCGGTGAGCGGGCGGTCCCCAGCCAGGCCGAGGAACGGGGCTGGAGCTGAAAACAAGCTCCTCGCCGTGGAGCACCCTCCACCTTTCCCGACAGTCGCCCCCAGAACCTTGTGCCGGGCTCTCTGCTTCCTGCCAGGCAGAGCCATGAAGGCAAGAAGGTTCTGGAGAAGGATACGAGCAGGGGGTGTTCACATGCACCGATCGGTGGTTTCAGCTGGCGAGTGACACACGGGTCAGGGACAAACTAAACCCCCCGAGTCCTGCTTTACCATCCTAAAATAAAGACGTGCTTTTAGGGGTGAAATCAGTTTATTTGAATTGTTGTAGATTCCAATTTGTACACAGACAGTAACTGAGTTCCAGTGTCTAATCACAACTGTCACCCGGGCAAAGCTGGCCAGTTCCACCCTGGAGCAGGAGCTGTGTGGCCGCTCCAGGATGCACAGAACAGCCCCGGGAGCGGTGGAACTCCCTCCGGCCCCAGCGTCCGGCTGTGCTTCAGCGCTGACCCTGCTCGGGAGCAGCAGTTCGGGGCCAGAGCTGCCGCTGCCCCGGCTCCTCTCTGGACTGGAGCCCCAGCACGAGAGGGACAAAACCCTGTCGTGATTCATTTCCAGGGACACGAGCAATGACAGTATTTCACTCAGCACCCAAGCCCAGCCAGTTTGAACAGCACAGTAGTTCTTTACCCTTTAGCACACATTAAAGGTTCCAGTACACCCAGAACAGGAGTGTTTTCCAACTTGAACAGCTTTGTCCTTTTTTTAAGTATTTTTTATTTTATTAAAAAAATCTAAATAAGCCTCTTTTGCACCAAGTTTACTTTAAGAACGAGCTCAGGACGACGTGCACATTCACGGTACGTTAAGTGCAAGGGCACAGCCTCCAGAACATCTTATTTAACAAAATACCTTTTTTCTCTTGGGCTGTCATACATTCAGCAGTTTGGTACTAAAAATACTCAGTGCAGGAAAGCCCAGCTCCAGTGTGTGTGCCACAGCTCCACACTGCCTGCCACCGGCTTCCCCAGCACGTCAGCTACTACAGGGTACCCAGTTTAAGACCAGCAACTGCTCCACCTCTTCTATGTGAAAGAACTGCTATAAAAACGTGTCTTAGGATTCATCAGTGCAATCGGTGTGCAAGCAGGGCTGGGTTGGCAGCTCTCCTGGCAGTCCCACCCGCAGCACGGCCAGAGCAGCAGCTCCACACACCGAGGCCTGTGCTGGAGCCCCGGCTCCAAAGCCCCTCTGCCGGCGCAGGAGGCACCACCTTCCAGAGGCGACTCCCGTGCTCCGCCTCCGCCCAGGGGAGGGTCTGCGCTGTGGCTTTCGTTGAGCCCATTCTAAACCGGCTCGAAGGGCAGCGAAGTGCAACCCCAAAGGCTCCAGAGGGTTCCTCTCCAGCTAACGCCGCGGTTTGGGTAGAACCTGGTTTGTCTGATGGCACAGCCAAAGCCATCCCAGCTCCCGCTCCTGCAGCAAGCGGCAGCTGCTGAGGGTGGGATCAGACTGACGGCAGAGGAGAGGGCAGGGGCTGGAACAAGGGGATTTAAGGTCCCTTCCAACCCAAAGCGCTCGCTGGTTCTATGAAAACACCTATTTCACAGTGAACACAGCACACAACTCGTGAGGTAAAGGATGAGGGGAAGGTGAACCCCCAGCCCCTGCTCTGCCCCGTGACTCTACCGGCAGCAGGAGCAGCCGCTCCTCTGCACCCGCACCCCTGGGCCCAGCACCTCTCCAGTCGGAAACCCTGTCAGTTGGAGTCACTTGAAAACCTGAGGAAGCGGTATCTCAAGCCTGGACTTTGAGTAATGTTTTCAGCTGAAATGTCATTATTTCCTTATCGGAAGGTTTGAGAGAGCCTGGCACCCAGTGGCTGGGAGGCTTCGGAAGAACGCTGGGCGAGGGGGGCTCGCTGAACTTGGCCCCAGCGTAGTTCTGGCTGGTCTGGGGTGCCAAGAACAGGCTGCGGCTGGATGCGGAGGGACTCCAGTTCTGATTACTGGGGAAATGAACCTTGTTCTTTCCCCCTTTCTGCATGGCCTGCCATGCCCCGGGCGACGAGCTGCATCCGTGCCCTCTTTCTTTCTTCATGTAGGTCTTCATCTGCGAATTCTGGTCTTTGTTCTGCCTGGTTTTAAGTTGCTGATGGTTCTTGGTGATATTTCTAGACTGGGGAGCTGGAACGTTGAATCTTTCTCCACCACCCATCTCCAACTTCAATGTCACCTGTAAAACCAGGGGGGAAGGTGGCAGAGTCTGCATTACTAGTTTGGTTTTTTTACAAAATCTCTCAGAATTCTTCGATTCTGGGCAAGGGGACTGAGATCAGTAACCCAAACTCACTGAAAACTGTGCAATAAAGGAGGAAAACACGCTATTTCAGAACACCCACGAACTTAAGCTGACACACTCCCGAGAACTGGATTACAATGCAGTTATCTTCCAAGTGGGGAATTACTCACTCTACCACAGCTTAACTGGCTTAGCTCCAGTGCTGCCGACTGACCCGCAGGTCAGGGAGCAACCCACCCCTCAGGAACCAGACGCACCCCAGTCCCAGCTTTGGCTACCTAGTTATGAAAACACTGGCCCTTCGTGCAGCCCAACTTCTCAATAAATCACTCCTTTTCTCCTCAGCACAAAGCATTACTGGAAGAATGTGAAAAACATCTTGTTTCCAGAATGCTGTTAGCATTTCATCCCCAAGACATTTAAACCAAGCTTGTTACACTTCGGTTTTACTCCTCAGTCTTCTGGTAAATTCAAGAATTACACTGATAAACCCAAAGTGACCTGAAAACCACCACAAATGGAAAGCAGCCACTTGTAACTGAACTTCCCAAGCAGCCAGCCAGGTAATGTCCCACAGAGCTTGGCACCAAAAGCACAGCATTCTTCTTCTGCCCCCTTTACCTTTCAGTTGTCTTCTCAGATTCCACACTTTCCAACTCTTGTCCCCTCTCTTGTGTCCAAGCCTGAAAAAGTAGGTGCTGCCGTTTGCTGGACTCCTTCCTTTGGCTAGGAATGGAAGTTCTCATGGGCTGATGTGCTGTTTTCAGCCAGGGAGCCGAGCCCAACATCGGATTCTCGGCACAGAAGCTCCAAGAGAGAAGTCCCGCTGCATGAGAAAGAAGTTGGGACTCAGGTTAAGGAAATAATTGCTTCCCTCTCAAGTTTAAGGAAAAAAAAAGCCCCAAGCTGAAATAGTACAAAGAATTCATCAAGTCCCTTATTTCGAAAGATTACAGTAGCTTTACAGAAAAAACCAACCGCAATCAGGTAGTATTTATACGAGTTTACCATTCTACTTAGCATTTCAAAAAAGGAGCGTTTTTATCACGCCGTCTCTCTCTCCCAAGAGATATTTCAAGTGAGGAAAGGCAAGCAACAACCGCAGCCTTCTTTTTGGCGGGGGGAGGGAATGGACAAGGGGCAAACACTTCGAGATGAGGTCTTCAGCCGACCAGCGCTCCCCGGGTCACGCTCCTGGGCACAAAGGGGCGCTGTGAGAGCTCACACCCTGCGCCCAGTGTCCCCACCCTGCCCAACAAACCCCCCCAGTGCCCCCCAGCCACCACAACGCAGCTCCAGTTCTAATCCGCCAGCTGTTGTGGGGGTCACCCAAGTAATTCCTTATTAACTTAAAACAATTTCCTGTTTAGCCCGTAGCTCAACCCTGCTGTATCTTTTTTAAGATTTTTAATCTTAAACCACTCCAATCTGTTCCCCTCTCCCTACCCTGCGTGTCACTCTTGAGTCACCCCCAGTTCTGAGCCCATCTCTCCCCAGGAGCTCCAGGAAGAGCCGCCCATCTCCCTTTCCAGCTTTCACCTCGTCATGACTAAAACTAAGGGCCGAGGTAACGCCATTAGCACAAAACGCTCCGCTGGCTGCTCCCACTGGAGCGGCCCTCACAGGCTCGGCGCTGCCGGAGCTCCTCCGTCCGTTTGTCTCCCAGCTTATGTCACCTAGACTCCCCGGACCCTCGAACCCCCGTCCCCACTTCCCCAACAATGGAGCAGCCCAGTAAGCGCAACATGGCGGCGGCAGCGCCCGGCCCCTCTCGCACCGCTCCTCCCTTACCGACTTCTGTCCGTCTCGTTCGCCCAAGAGCACAGACACACACGGGGGGGGCCTTCGGAAACGGACCCCNGCTGCCCCTCTGTCTCTTGCACAAAATGGCGGCCGCTTCCCTACGCCGTATAATAACCTCACCCTCCTCCCCCTCCCCGGACCACCCAGCTCCAGCCAATAGGAGCGCGCCGTCTGCTCCCTCCGCCAATCAGCGCCAAGCCCCGCCTGTTGCCGGGAGGGGACGGGGCAGACCGGCCGCCGTTTGAATCTCCTCAGCGCAGGGCAGTTCGGGATGGTGGTTGCGTCTCGGCCCAGGTCCTTTGTCCAGTCTTTTGTCTTGGGGCTCGCTTCTCTACCGGGTACGGCCCCAGGCTCCCCTGGCTGCGCTCCCCAACCTCCCGGCCACGCAGCCAGCTTTCCTCCCATACCCCCACTGGGGAATTAGCACAACAAAAGGGGAATGGTGGGCGGCTGCGCCAGCTGCCGCTTTGGGCCTTCGAAGAGATAGAATAATAACAAAAAACCCGACTGTTCCGGCTCTGAGAGGGTCCCCGGGAACGGGGATCCACCGAAATGCGAACAAAGAGCGAACTCCAGCCCCGCGGAGATCCCCGCGGCGTGCGGATAGCCATAAGGGCTTTCCCAGAGCGAGGGGCCCTTCCAGCCCATTCCCCGCACCTGCCTGTGTTCTCATAAAGTGTTTTTAATTATTGAAAAGAATTCGGAGGTAATTTTAGTGTCAAACTGTAAGGAAATGCACGAGAGGAAAAGCTGCGACAGTTTGAAGCCACTGTTGTGGGAAGGGGCTCGGTGCTGCCCAGCCCCCAGCGATGGCGGCTGCTGGTGTTTATCTCCACGGGCTCATATTTTGCCTCAAAACCCCTCACACAGAAACCCACGAGATTTTTCGGGTAGAGGCTGAGTAAAAACTCCAAGAGCACAGGAAACCCGCGCGTTCTCCAGAGCGCTCTGTCTCGGGTCGCCCCAGGGGCCGATGCAGCGCTGCGCCCCGCTGAGGGACCGAAAAGAGGAACTCCTGAAGAAAACGGAGAGCAACTAATTCAGTTTCATCAACTCTGGGCCAGGGGAGAAGCACTTGCAAACGACACAAATCTTCAAAGTTCTGATTTTCAGGTACGGATTCCCTGAAGGGCTTATTGAGGTACTCCACATTTATAGCGACAGAGTGGGGAAATTACTCTTCCCGCCTTTTTCTGGAAACCATTTAAACCAGAGCTAGTTCCTGGCTGACCAGCACCTGGTTTTAGAGGGCTCTGACCCATCGCAGGGTCTTTGGGCGCTTTTGGGACAAAAGGCAAGTCCTGAAAGGGAAGCTGCATCTTTAAGAATTTTGTATTTCATTACACAGTGTTACTGAAAGAAAACATGCTTTTAATACAGAAAATATAGTGACATAATGAGGCCCAGACCTTTGTTCATGTTCTTTATTGTCTGTTGCACAAACCAAGGTGAGATTCATTTGTTTTCTTCGCTCTGCTCCCTTTTTCTTGCACTTCATGTTATGTCTGAGATCCTTTTAGTAGCTTTCATTCAGATGGAAGCAACAGTATCTGCTGTAGCCAAACACTCAAGCCTTGAAATTCCACTAATTATCTCAAACGACTCTCCTGTAATGCACACCAGCAGATTTTTGCTTTGGTTCTGCCTTTAGCATGTTTATATCTACTAATATATCATCTTAGCTCAGTGTGCAGATGTTTTTAAGTTGGGACATGCCACTGATTTAGAAATAACATTTTCCTGGCTGCACATGTGCTATCTTGTCTGGGGAACAGAACATCCCTGTACTTTTCAATTCAGATCAAGGATGACACAAGGTCTGGCAGTTTTTCCTCATTATCTTTTAGATGCTTCAAAAAACATCCTGTCTTCAGAACTGGTTTTGGGGTCAGGCTGACACAGTTAGCCAGAGCCACAGGAGAGCAGGAAATGTCAGTGATAAACCCATCCTGTCCTCGTGCAGAAACTCACTGGAAAACACCAGGAAACCAGCTGAACAGTGCAGTAAGTCGTGTCGTTTGGAGTTCAAGCAGGAACACAAGGGGTATTTTTACATCAAAAGGGCAGGCAGTCCAGAATATCCGAAACACCATGATGCCCAACTTGCAAGCAAAGAGGAAGTTTCTCATGCTTCACACTTCAGCTGCTAAAGCCTTGGGTGGGTTTCTTTTCGTACCATAGAAGAAGGGGAGATATTTACTGTCAGAGTGGTGAAACCCTGGCCCAGGCTGCCCAGAGAAGCTGTGGCTGCTTCATCCCTGGAGGGCTTCAAGGCCAGGTTGGAAGAGGATTTTAGCAACCTGGGCTGGTGCTTGGCGTCCCTGCCCAGGGGAGGGGGTGGCACTGGATGGGCTTTAAGATCCCTTCCAGCCCAAACCATTCTGTGATTCTATCATTCCCAGAGCTACAGTAACCCTTACATGCACGGAAGCACCCCAAGTGTCTGCCATGTCCTGAAGATACAGCACAGACTTGGTCCCAGGGTTCAGTCTTGATTCCTTATTGCTAGGATCTGAGATCCCCTCAAGAGAAACTACTCTGCTCCCTCAAATAATGTTTTTTTAAACACTCATTATTTTTTTCAAAGCAAGAGTTCCCGTTCCAAAGCCCATGGCACCACATGCACCACAGGTACTCAGGGGCAGACTGTCTCTGTGGAGGGATGTGAGATGCCTCGAGGAGCAGCTCATCCCCACCACCCACGCCATGCAGCCCTGCATCTGCTGAAGACAAGGTCCAAGGGACAGTGCCCTCCAGTGCACTGCTTGAACCTCCAAACCTGACGTTGCTGTGCATTGCCATGTGGTGACACAGACTCGGTGACCTCAGCTCCACTACACCTCTGCAATATATTCTTATAGCCTATTGGATGTGGGTTTTTCTGTTGTGCAAACGTCTGCTCGCTCTGGATTACTCTGCTTCCTCCAGGTAATCTAAGGCTGACTGCAGCAACTACTGAGTTTCCTCATGTTCCCATCAAGCCAGGATCTACATTACTCAAATCCTCCTCTTTCACCATACTTGTGCCGCCACAGTGACAGCAGCTCAGGGTTTTCCCTGGCCACTATTATTTTTTGTTCAGCATGTCCATTCCCTCTCAAAGCAAGTGTTAACACCAGTCCAGGGCAGCAGCTCCACCTCTGCTGACACCCCAACAACTACCAATTTGCATAGAACTTCCAGTAAAGACAAAGTCCTCAGAGCTTCATCAGCCCCAAGCTGAAACACTTCCAGCTGTGATCGAGATGGATCCAACCACGCACGGATTCATGCCCGGGTGGGAACACCCACTGGTGGATGCTGCAGGAAGTAAGCAGCGCAGATGAATCATTTGTTAAGTCAATAGTGAACCATTGCCCCAGTTTTATTCTGCGGGTGACGAGCTTCCGCTGGTACTTGGTTCTTAGAGCCATAAAAAGTAAACACCTTGGGATTACTAAGAGTCCCATGACACTTAAAACTAGTTAGATGTTTCTGTCAGATGAGGCTAACAGTCTACCTAAGTTTTCCTTGTGTAGGAAACATGTTGAGTTTGTATTTTTAAAATGCATGAAAGTATTGAGTATGCAGTAACATTTAAAATAACCTTTATTCCATTTGGCAGAGGACCCAGAGGAAATCCACGGCAGTGATCTACAGGCACTAGGTCTATATTTGAATCTCTCCAGGGTGAAGACAGAAGAGGTACAAGGCAAGCGCCCCAGCAATTCAATAGAACTATGTACTTTAATTGCTTTGTTGAAAAAAGCAGAGGCAGGATACTTTCTATGTAGAGATGAATTAAACCAGCGTCCACCAGTACCCAAGCTGAATCATCTCCAAAGTAAGTTTCCTCCTCTGTACTGCAGAAACCAGTTAGATGCTCAGGAGTGTCTCTGAGAACCAATCTCTTGCGTGACTGCAGCATGCGCGCTTTTGTACGTACAAATACACCCAGAACAACAAACTCAGCACCGAGAGTGAAAACACCAGGGACACACAAGGCTCACCACAGATCTGTTGTCCAAGCCCTGAGCGTTATGGCCCCGGGGGGGGGGGTTAAAGGGCTTGTGCTGCAGCAGCTTCCTTACAGCTTTGGAAATAAAAGCACACCCGGGTGTGACTCCCCACTCACGCCCTGTAGGTTTTCTGTCTCAGCAGCTCCCTGTGCAAACCTGCGCTGGCTCTGAGTCACCAAAGCCCGCAGGAGCCTTCAGCCCATTCAAATTGATACGCCTGGATGTGAACCAGGAACGCAGGAAAAGCGTTTCCGCCCTCAACACACCTTGGGACACGAGGCAGCAGAGGTGGTTCTCCAGCAGGACAGCTCGCCCAGCGCACAGCACGGCCTCTCAGGGACCCAGGACAAACTCCTCAGGTGAGCCCCATTTCACTCACCTGTGCAGAGGAAAATAAGGGTGGGTTTTTTTCTGAGTGTTTCCTCAAAGAGTGCAGTATAAAGTCCCATTATCTCACTCAGATTCACACCTTATCACAACAAGCAGTGCCTCCACCCTCAGCACTGTCTGGGAAACTTGGTTTTCAAATTCAGTCCCAGCACACACCAAAAATCAGAGAAATACAAGTAAGTCACTGTCCTCCCACAAAGCACAAAGGGGCTTTCTGCAAGTGCCCGTGACTAAGTGCCCCATCACACAATCTAGGTCCTAACAGCAGCCCCAGGGGTTGTTCCCTACTGCTCTGGAGACAGAGACAGGACTACTGAGCAAGATGAAAGGTGATGGCTTCAAACTGGAGGAGGGGAGATTGAGATGAGATCTGGGGAAGAAGTTCTTTGCTGTGAGGCTGGTGAGACCCTGGCCCGGGTTGCCCAGAGAAGCTGTGGCTGCCCCAAAAGCAGAACATGACCTTCATGGGAGTGTAAAATTGTTCATTGTTCCCAGCAGTTGACCCTGGGTACCGGGGGTTTCCGAAGCAGAGCTGGTCACAGCTGTGATAGCTGCAGCTGGTGTCAAGGGAAACCTGTAAGATAGAGGGGGAACAAAAAGCCCTTCCATTACAGAAGTCAGCCTTTAAGAGCTTGCTCTTACTCTGGCAGGACAATTTTCCTACAAAAGAGTGTCCAGAAACCAAATTGCAAGCTTCCAGCTGTGCTGCAGTGATTGTGTTTCCTCCTTTATAGCACACACTCCTCTGATGGAGCAACAGCTCCAGTTGTGGAGAGAGGAAATTTGGGTCTACATTTCACAGCATCCTGCTGGATGTGAAGCTACGGCAGAGCAGGGGCTGAGTGCTTTTCTAACTCAGAACTAGTGAAAAGTATCTTTCTATTTTTCACAGGCTCTTTACAGTCTCATATTTGTTCTCACAAAGGAAAATTTATCAGGAGCTGAAAAGGAAACCCATTATTTTTTGTGTCAGAGCTCATAACTTGTGTCTTCCCCATTGTTTATACAATACTCCGTGAGGCCTTTCATCTTTATTGTGGTTTCTGTGCATGAGATCCAGAGAGGGGTGCTCAGAAACACCCAGCCCTGAGCAGTGTCAAAAGGGTCAGATGAGTCCCAGCTGTTCTCAAGCACCCCAACAAATGGGGCAACCCCCTCTCCCAGTCCAGGGGCCAAGAGGAAATGCTGGCTTCCCAGTTCTGCCTATTTCTCAAGCATCTGCAGCTCAGTCTGCGCAAGTGTTGCAGGCTCCCCGGGAGAGGGCAGCCAAGTGTTGCTGAACAGCCGAGCTCCAGCTGCTGGGAAACTCCTGAGCCACAAGTAAAGGGTGAGGGGAAACGCGTGAAGCAAAGGTTTGGGCAGCAGCAGATGTAATTGCTGTTCAAAACCACCACAAAATCATTGAATGGGAGGAACTGGGATCCAAGCAGGAGGGAAGGTTGAGTTCTCGCCCAGGAGAAGACAGGTTGATGGTTGTAGCTGCTCTGCAGGATGTCGCAGTGGGACCTGCTCTGGGGCAGGCTAAGGAGCACAGCCATTCCTTTACAGCCAGTGCAGCGTCTGCTCCCCGCTGCAGGTTCTGTGGTCTTTACCCTATCATAATGTGGCCAATTCCTTTGGGATTTGGGGCAAACCTGCCTCTACCCACCAACAAGGAGCCTCAAGTAACAGGAGGTACTCTCCCACTGCAGCAGCAAGAGCTCTCTTTCCAGCAGCAGGAGCACAACCGGCAAATAAGCAGCTCCAGGCCCAGTGGAGGGGAAGAGGAGAGCAGAGGACGGTTAGAGTGGAGACCTCAGTCTCTGCAGCTCTGGGTCCAGTGTGACCACGGGGGTATGATGGTGTAACTTCAGACCTTAAGCCATTACCTTTCCCTTCCACTTGCAAAGAGAAGATCAACTTGCTCTTCTGGCATTAGCAGAGCACGTTTGTGCACAGAGAAGTGACGTGCCCAGTTTCTGGGGCACAGGCAGGTGGGGTTCTTGCTGTTGGTGGTGTCAGGCAAGCACACAGATGGCAGATTTCTGAGCTTGCCCTTAGACCTGCCCACAGGTAGGTATATCCAGGTTTTTCCATGTCTGCCTTCTAGTTCTTTTCCTTCCCACCCTCTTCCACTGCCCCAGAGAAATCTGGAACAGACCCTGAATGTCTCTTGCCTTGAACACTGCAGGAACACGGAGGAAATGGAGGGACTGAGAAAATTATTTCAGCAAGTCGGAGGGTTAGGGTGGTTGTGAGATAATGTCACTAACAGCTAAAAGCAGAATGCAAGACCCAGGGGGGAAGTGGGAAGGAAGAAAACCTGACACACATTCACCAAAAGAATGCGAAAGAGAGCAAGAAACCAGGGGAAGGTTATGCACTGTTGGATTTCCAGCCCAGGGGGATAAACCAGAATGGTACAAGGAACCCAGATGAGAGCAGGAGTGATGAGAGAGGGAAGCAGGCGCCGTCTGCAGCTGCACAAACTGCCCTGAGAGCTGGAGAGATGGGAAGCCCCAGGCACCCCCAGCCCACAGCACCAGCGAGAGGAGGTGAGTGGTTTGCATTTGCTGACTCCTGGGGACATCTTACAGCAAATAATCCCTTTTCTCACAGTAAAAAACATCGTCCCTTTGAACCCATGGTGCTGACACGCAGGCAGGCAGACTGGGGGGACTGTGCCATGCACGGGGAGAATCTCACAGGGAGATTCCCGATGTTACTGGGGATAAACTGCAATGCCATGTGTAACAAAGGGTGGGGAAAATCCATTTTTAGGATGGATGCTTTCTTAACGAGAATACAGAAGGTAAGTGTTTAAATAGTGGGCTGGGGAGTAACTCTTTACAGCTGGTCTTAGAAAATGACAATGTTGGATATGTCAGAGCTATTTCTAAACATCTTGCAAGGATGAGTACGATAACGAGCTCTCCAGCTGAGTGTTCTGCAGGACTTAGTGCGTATTATCACTCCAGTTGTGGTGGGTTTGGTGGAGTGAGAAAAGCTCTGTTTTGCTATGTCTTGTACCCAAACGGGCATTCACGGTGCTGCTCTGTGCCCACACGCCCCTGTGCCTCAATGGCTGTCACCCTGAGCAGTCACACAGGGACAGAACTGGACTTTGAATAGAAATAAAGCATAAAATCTTCAGAGTGGCATTTGTGCCAGACAGCTATTGCATCAGGGAGGTAACTCCACTCGGCATTATTTAATGTAGTCAAAGGCATAAACTGGGCTGAAGAACTGTTTCCGAAATACTGGCAAAACTTCTCTGGCAACTAAAGCAAGAAACCATGTCAAAACTAAAATATTTGTGAAGCAAAAGATAGGTGATCACTTAAGACATTTTATTTTATTGTAAAGATCAAATCTCTTGGAAATTCTGGTGGTGAAATATTGAGGACCAGGGCTTTCGGTGTGCTGCAGGCACACTGCACTGGTTGCAGCTGGAAAATGAAATTTTACGTGATGCATGCGACTGATAGGTTAATTTATTAATCACAATCTCTGTAAATGAAGAATCCATCCCAAATGTTAACAGAATCGGCGCTGCTGTGTTCAAGGCAGCGTACGTCTGGTAGCTGACATAAATTGCAGTGATGCACTGAAATGGAAAAGGACTTTTTCACCTGTAGATTTAATATCCACCAAAGCCAATGGAGTTATTAAGCTGGAGTGAGTGGGCTCACAAGCAGATTTAATGGGGGAGAAAGGTTTCTTCACTGCTTCTGGGCAGACTTTGCAGCCAGTGAGGCTGCATCAGAAATATATTGCATTCCCAAATGTCTTATCTGCATTTGGTTCTGCTGGGCTTCTTGTTCATTCGGTGTGTTGCTTCCATTTGCTGCCTCCTGCGGCTCTGCTTTTGTTATTGGCACTGTCTGGGGGTTTCTCCATTGCAAGAGGTGGGGGTTCCATCGCTTTATTTTGCACAATATTCCCTGCCCTGGGAGATCCTGCTGGCAGGAGGCACTTTGATGTGTTGGGAAGAGAGTTAATCCTGTGCAGAGGATTTTTGCTCAGTTCCTGTGACTCCCAGGGACCCACTCCCTCTGTGCTGCAGCCTCATGGCTCCAAAGGAGGGAGAGAAGCCCCTTTGCTCTTTCTTGCTGAGCTGAAATATCAGCCCAGCTGGTTGTGGTGGGGATGCACAGCTGTGCCCAGAGCTGTAATTCACAGGGAGGTGGAGATGCTGCCCCTCAGAAGGGGATGTCCACCCTGGAAGTGAGACTTGCCCCATGGAGGATGCTGCAGATCAGCTCTGCCCCTGGATCTGGATACAGGCTGGCTTGTTTCCCAGGAGTTGAGGTGCAGGAGGCAGTGGGCATGAACAAACAAATGGTTGAATCCAGGAGCCCATCTGACAAGAGAAAAATGTGCCCTGGGCAGGAAAAAGCAACCTTATGTCTAAAAAACCCAAAGGGACAGGCAGTGCAAGGAGAGGAGTTCTTGGCACCGTGTTTTCACTCTCTGGAGCCTCTGCAGAGATCTTGTGCTGGAGCAAAGCCCTGTGCTTTCCCTCACAGGCACAGGAGCTGGAAGGAGGATTTGGGGGAGTTCAGTCAAAACTGCAAAGAGATTCATCCTTGTCCTTCACCCTGAGACACAACAGATGTGGGAAGAGGTCTGGGCTGGCTGATTGCTATGAGCCCAGCACAGTTTTGAACCTAAGGGCTTATCTGAATTATGTCAGCTTAATGGAGAGAGCTGCACCAGAACAGTCAGTGCAGGAGTTATTTTGCCATTATAACCAAATTTTCTCCCCAAGTGACGTAACATGAGGGATGGCCCTTTGCTGCCCTCAGTCTCTTGCCTAGTGTTCAGCACAGTTTCCAAGCTCCTAAGTACGCTCGTTGGACGTTACACAACTGCAGATACTGAGAATTTAAGATGGTCCTGGGAGTGCGGGCTGCAATTAATACATGTCAAGGTGATGCTGGAGTCTGCTTAATTAAGAAATGTCTTGGTTTGGATGTTAGAGTTTGGCTGGGGAGTTTTGGGTCCTCAAGGAGGCAGCTGCTGCCTCTGTGACCCCTGATGAGCCCTGAGATGTGCTGAAGTCCGTCTGTCCGCTAAATTTAGCTCTCTCTGGAGAGGGAGATGCTGTCAGGTTTGATAACAGCAGTTAGTAATTCCTGCTGCCCTTGTAGCGCTCCTGTGAAGACCTGCAGGAAACAAGAGTGCTGAGATTAGAGTGCAACATCTCCGGTCCTCCGTGATTACCCCATGCCAGAGCCTGATGTAAGAGGAGAGAGGTTTGCTGCAACACTGTGCCACATTTCAGCCCAAAGTCCGGGACTCCTCCAGCCTGATATGCCAAGAGATGCAAGCCAGGGTTGAACTGCTCTGGCTGTAATATGCACTGACCACCCTGCAGCCACTGATGTTTGAGCCCTGATGGACAGGCAGGAGAAAAGTGTGGGGCTGGGGCTCTCCTCTGTCACCTCCAGGGGTATTTTGCGACCACTGCAAAACACAGGAACAGCGTGACCTGTGCCAGGGGAGGAGGTAATTGGTGGGGAAGGAAGTGATGAAGACAGGTATAAAATACATGTCACTGCTAAGATGTTGTGGACAGAAGTTTCTAGTGTGTTAGTCACTGCTGGCTATTGTCACCTCTAAAGACAGCCGTTGCCTTTGCTGAATTTCAAAAACCAGACAGAGAAACTGCAGATGGTTGGGTAGAGGTGCCTGGAGCCCAGCAGTGCAGCAGCCCAGCCCTGGCACTGCCTGGGTGCTTGCTCCTCTCCCCTGCTAGCTGTAGTAGTTACCCATCCTGTCCCCAGTGGCATACACGTTTTGGTCATTTCCTCTTTCCAAAGATTGCCAAGGGCAGGGAGAGATGGTGGTGTGTTTGTTCTGGGGGAGAGGGAATGCCGACAGCCCAGTGCTTTCCTCTGGCAGTGGGAATCATGGCTCCATTGCCCAGATGTGGACTCCTGGATACTCAAAGCCAGGTGGATGCTTTCAGGAAAGGGGTTCCTGTCCCCCTGTTCCCTTTGCAGGAGGGTGGTACAACCTCTTGGTGTGTGGCACTGGCACACAGCATCTCTCTGCTAATAAGGCAGCTTTAGTGTATCCAACACCCACCTCTTTGGTCTCTATAACCCAGTCCAGGATGACCTGTTCCCCCTGTTACATGGGGAAACATAAGGCAGCTGAGCCCTTGATGAGAGAGTATTTCAGCTAAAGCATGAGGATAATCAAGAGCAAGAATGTGAGAAAAATAACAGCTGAAGGACAAGCTCATCGGTGTAATGAAGATAAAGGGATTTAAATTAAAAACACAACTTTGCTGCCACAGAGTGCACCAAGCAGCTCAATACGTGCCTAGGGGAAAGCAAGGCATTTCCTTTATCACATCTCTGCTGAAGCTAAAGCTATTGATAAAATTAACCGAAACCTGGGCACGGACGGGGGTTCTTAGGTTCAGGTGGTCTAACTCCTGCATGTCCCTTTGTTATGTCCAACCTGCACTTTAATATTGATGTTAAACAATAACTTTTAACCACTCTGACCATGGGAGACAGACTGACTAATGACACAGGCATAATGGGGGGAGAAGCACAACTTTAATGAGGCTGAGCTTTAAAAAATTGCAACAGGCAAGCTTAAACATAAAACCAGTCCCGTAATTTTTTGTGTTCAGATAGCTTTGGCAAAGAGTAAATCCTTCAAAGTACATTTTGTCTTCCCAGATGAGCTGTACCAAGCAATATCCCTCATCCTTCTCCATTGAACAATCCTCAGCGTTGGTGCTTCCCTCTTGTGGTGAGGAAACAGCCCGAGAGACAGGTGGTACAGACTACAGAGGCGGTGCAGACCCGGTACCCATGGGCTGCGGTAGACAGGTCTCAGCCACATTACCGATGGGACAAAGCCTGGATCTCTGCTGGGAAGGAGTGGAGTCAGCTCCAGCATTTGGGCTGTGGACCTGAAAGTAGGTCTTCCTTGGCTATTTTCCTTTTGCTTGCTTCCATCTAAAGGGAGGGATGTGTCTGAGTGGGTTGAATTTATTGCTTCTTATGCTCCCATAAATCCCCTTCCTCTTGGCCTTTTTCAGAGCATCTGAAGAAGTGCAGAAGAAACCAGAACTGTTCTCTGCAAGCTCCTGGCTCCAGTTAATTACAATGAATATTTGTAAGACACATGAAAATGCCTCCAAATGCAGTGCAAACACCATGGAGTGCTTCATGGCCCTCAGCACACAAGCGCAGAAGATAAGCATTGCCACACTGTGTGGCCTCTTTGGGACACTGTGCATTTTTGAGAACTCCTTGGTGCTGTATTTGATCTTCTCCTCCCCTGGAATGAGGAGAAAGCCTTCCTACATCTTTATCAGCAGCCTGGCCTTGGCTGACATTCTGGCCAGCATCATCTTTGTCTGCAGTTTTGTTAACTTCCACGTCTTTAATGAAACTGGTTTCTCTAAAGAAATGTACCTGCTGCAGCTGGGAGGGGTGAACACATCCTTCTCTGCCTCCCTGAGCAGCTTGCTGCTGACAGCCCTGGACCGCTACATCTCCATCAGCCGGCCCTCCGAATACAAGATCCTCATGACAAGGAAGAGAGCATGGATAGCCCTGGGGGTTCTCTGGGTGGCATGTGCAACCATTGCTTCCCTGCCCCTCCTTGGCTGGAACTGCTGCACGCTCAATTCAGCCTGCTCCGAGCTCTTCCCATTTGTGGACAACAAGTACCTGTCGAGCTGGATCTGCTTCATCATGGTCCTGCTGGGGTGCATCATCTATGCCTACACACATGTGCTATGGAGGGCTCACCAGCACGTGGCCTACATGGAGAAGCACCAAGTGCAGGTGGGAAGGCAAAACACCAGGATGAGGATGGATGTCATGCTGGCCAAGACCCTTGTCATGGTGCTGACAGTCCTCGTGCTGTGCTGGTCTCCAGTCCTCGCTCTTATGATCTACAGCATCTTTGCTAGGCTGAGCAATCACCTGCGCAAGGTGTTTGCCTTCTGCAGCACCCTCTGCCTGCTCAACTCCATGGTGAACCCCATTATTTATGCCCTGCGGAGCAAGGAGCTGTATTCTTCCCTGAGGATGGTCTTTTCTCGGTTCAGGAGGCAGCTGAAGGCCTCTGAGGAAAGCCCAGAAGCAGAGAGCACCCACAAGTCCTCCATGATAGAGACTGTCTGTGAGGACATGCGCGTGACATAGGGAGGCAGCTGTGGAAAGCCTGTGCTTGGGCTGGCAGAAACACTCTGGATTCCTTTTATTCTTTTTTCTTCTTATGGAGGTCTGGGTGATGAGGGATGGGACGCCTGTCATGGAGCCAGCTCCTGCTGATGTTATTCTTAGGTGCTGGGACGTAGAGTGCACAGACTTACGCGGGCAGCCAGTCCCCAAGCTGCAGAGATACTGGTGCCACGTTAGTGTGCCAGCCAGGAGGCAGGAGGTATCGCTGTGCCCTAGAAGAGCAGATCCTGACGTTTTATGACAGCTCCTCCTGCCTGTCCACCAGTAACCTCCTAACTGATTTTTCTTATATTCAGTGCTTTCTTCCTTATACTCCCTTAAAATATATCTAACCTGAAAAAGAAACATTCTGCAGACCTTCAGTTTCTCTAGAACTCCGCAGGCAGCAC
>VZTM01035991.1:173049-201380 GCA_013400555.1 Jacana jacana
GGGGCCGGTGCTGGCCGGGGCGCGCTACCGTCCGGACTGGGCCAGCCTAGACGCGAGGCCGCTGCCGGCCTGGTTCGACCAGGCCAAGGTGGGGGTGTTCGTGCACTGGGGGGTGTTCTCCGTCCCGGCCTGGGGCTCAGAGTGGTTCTGGTGGCACTGGCGGGGGGGGCANGGAGTGGAGTCAGCTCCAGCATTTGGGCTGTGGACCTGAAAGTAGGTCTTCCTTGGCTATTTTCCTTTTGCTTGCTTCCATCTAAAGGGAGGGATGTGTCTGAGTGGGTTGAATTTATTGCTTCTTATGCTCCCATAAATCCCCTTCCTCTTGGCCTTTTTCAGAGCATCTGAAGAAGTGCAGAAGAAACCAGAACTGTTCTCTGCAAGCTCCTGGCTCCAGTTAATTACAATGAATATTTGTAAGACACATGAAAATGCCTCCAAATGCAGTGCAAACACCATGGAGTGCTTCATGGCCCTCAGCACACAAGCGCAGAAGATAAGCATTGCCACACTGTGTGGCCTCTTTGGGACACTGTGCATTTTTGAGAACTCCTTGGTGCTGTATTTGATCTTCTCCTCCCCTGGAATGAGGAGAAAGCCTTCCTACATCTTTATCAGCAGCCTGGCCTTGGCTGACATTCTGGCCAGCATCATCTTTGTCTGCAGTTTTGTTAACTTCCACGTCTTTAATGAAACTGGTTTCTCTAAAGAAATGTACCTGCTGCAGCTGGGAGGGGTGAACACATCCTTCTCTGCCTCCCTGAGCAGCTTGCTGCTGACAGCCCTGGACCGCTACATCTCCATCAGCCGGCCCTCCGAATACAAGATCCTCATGACAAGGAAGAGAGCATGGATAGCCCTGGGGGTTCTCTGGGTGGCATGTGCAACCATTGCTTCCCTGCCCCTCCTTGGCTGGAACTGCTGCACGCTCAATTCAGCCTGCTCCGAGCTCTTCCCATTTGTGGACAACAAGTACCTGTCGAGCTGGATCTGCTTCATCATGGTCCTGCTGGGGTGCATCATCTATGCCTACACACATGTGCTATGGAGGGCTCACCAGCACGTGGCCTACATGGAGAAGCACCAAGTGCAGGTGGGAAGGCAAAACACCAGGATGAGGATGGATGTCATGCTGGCCAAGACCCTTGTCATGGTGCTGACAGTCCTCGTGCTGTGCTGGTCTCCAGTCCTCGCTCTTATGATCTACAGCATCTTTGCTAGGCTGAGCAATCACCTGCGCAAGGTGTTTGCCTTCTGCAGCACCCTCTGCCTGCTCAACTCCATGGTGAACCCCATTATTTATGCCCTGCGGAGCAAGGAGCTGTATTCTTCCCTGAGGATGGTCTTTTCTCGGTTCAGGAGGCAGCTGAAGGCCTCTGAGGAAAGCCCAGAAGCAGAGAGCACCCACAAGTCCTCCATGATAGAGACTGTCTGTGAGGACATGCGCGTGACATAGGGAGGCAGCTGTGGAAAGCCTGTGCTTGGGCTGGCAGAAACACTCTGGATTCTTTTTATTCTTTTTTCTTCTTATGGAGGTCTGGGTGATGAGGGATGGGACGCCTGTCATGGAGCCAGCTCCTGCTGATGTTATTCTTAGGTGCTGGGACGTAGAGTGCACAGACTTACGCGGGCAGCCAGTCCCCAAGCTGCAGAGATACTGGTGCCACGTTAGTGTGCCAGCCAGGAGGCAGGAGGTATCGCTGTGCCCTAGAAGAGCAGATCCTGACGTTTTATGACAGCTCCTCCTGCCTGTCCACCAGTAACCTCCTAACTGATTTTTCTTATATTCAGTGCTTTCTTCCTTATACTCCCTTAAAATATATCTAACCTGAAAAAGAAACATTCTGCAGACCTTCAGTTTCTCTAGAACTCCGCAGGCAGCACATAACTCCCTCTAAACCCCTTAACCGGGCGCGGGCAGAGTTATACAAGCACCGCCAGCAAAGTGCTAATAGCACATTGCTACACAGCAGAGGTGCATCTATTTATACTGGGCTTGAATGCCGTCCGGGGTGTTATGCGTTAGCAGCACGGTGACAAACGGTCTCCAGGTCCTGGCAAAGGTGGCAGAGAACACCACCAAGTCCTGACAAGGTCCCAGCGATGGTTAATGCCTCGCTGCATCGCGCGGGAGCAGGAGCGGCAGCAGGAGGAACCTTGGCCCTTGCTGGGAAAGGTGCAGATGGTTTCTCTGGACTCACTTGCAGTCAGTCCCAGCTAATCCCATCTCACAGCATTTCGGGTTATATTGATTTTAGCATCTCATTCTTTACGGAGAACTGAAAAGCTCTCACTGTGGCCTATGGACTCTGCCATAGTTGAGCATTTTGAGGTGGATGGGACCCTGCAGGCAGCACGTTTCTTTCAGCAAATTCAAGGGAAAGTAACCTGTGCCACGCAGGTATTTGTTGGATGTTATGTTATTAAACATTAAAACCATTTCCCAGCCTTTTCTTCCATTAACCTCCAGGGCACAAACTCCTCCAGGCAAGAGGTTTAAGCCCAAGCTGGGGCAGGTACTCTGAGCATGAGGAACTCCACTGGGTTTTTTGCAAAATACACAAAAGCTGAAAACCTGCAGGGAGAGCAAAGTGGGACAGGGCCCTTTGCTGGTGCCCTGGAGCTCCCGAAATATCTCTGACGAGGATGAGCCTGGCCTGGGGCACGGCCGTGAGGCCCTTGGACTCTGCCCCATTTCCCCAGAGGAAGCACTCAGCCCGCACGTGCGGGTTTTGGGGCCAAGCCCTGGGCCTGCTCCGGCTGCCCAGGCGGAGATGGGTCTCATGAAGGCCCAGTCGCCATGGGGCCGACCCCATGGGCTCTCCCCTGTCCTCTCATGGGATGGACACGGCGGCTCAAACCTCAGGAAGGGGCACGCAGGCGGCTACGGCGGGGCAGAGCGGAGCTGGGAAGGAGGGAAACAGGAAGGGGGGCGGCCATCCCCTCTGCCGGGCGGGGCGCAGTCTCGAACCCGCGTACCCCGGGCAGCGATGGCGGCGCCTCGCCGTTGCCTCGGTAGCCATGGCGGCGGGCGTGCTGACGTCACGCGGCAGCANACCGCCCCGACTACCAGCGCTTCGTGCAGCGCCGGTACCCGCCCGACACCACCTATGCCGACTTCGCGCCCCACTTCACTGCCCACGACTTCCAGCCCCGTGAGTGGGCCCGGCTCTTCCAGCAGGCTGGGGCCAGGTCAGTGCCAGGCACCGGCCAGGGGGCCCGGAGGGGACAGAGGTTGGGTCTGGGGGTCACCGAGGGGATGGCGAGTCCCTGAGAGGATGAGTGCCATGTCTGGGGGTCCCTGAGGGAAAGGAGGGACCATTTCTGGGGATCTGTGAGGAGATGGGAGAGTTCCTGGTGACTAAGCAGATGGGGAAGCCATGTTTGGGGATCCCTGGGGGGATGAAAAGGCCTGGAGGGGATGGAGGGACTGTTCCTGGGGTCCCCAAGAGTATGCAGGGGTCCCTGAGGGGATGGAAGGGCCAAGTCTAGGGATCTGTGAGGGACTGAGGGTCCCTGAGCAGTGCTGGAGATCCCTGGGGAGTCGTGCCCAGGGTGCTGATGAGATGATGGGTCCTGCTACTTGCCAAGTCTCAATTGCTCATTCTTTTCCAGTATTAAAATCCCTTAAAACCCTCTGCTATTTCTGTAGTTTCTTCTCAATTTAAAGGGAAGGAAAGAGGGCTCCTCGCAGCATGGTTATTCAGTCTCTTGCTCTCTTAGTGGGTTTGCCAGGGAGGCTGGGGAATACTTTAGGTTGCTCCTTTGTCATCCTGATTGAGTTGGTCTTTGTTTTTTCCCTCAGGTATGTGGTACTGACCACGAAGCACCATGAAGGCTTCACCAACTGGGGATCACCCGTGTCCTGGAACTGGAATTCTCTGAACGTGGGGCCCCACCGAGATCTTGTAGGAGAGCTGGGACAAGCTCTCAGGGAGAGGTATGGCACTGCCAAACTGTGTTCTTCCTCTTGTCTGTCTCATTGAATCCTCCTGACGTGCTTGATGAACAGCAGGAAACAATGGGATTGATATAAAACAGTAGTGCTTGCAAAAATCATCATATCTTCTGTGAAATAATAATGTCAGTGATCTAATTTGCCACTGGCTCTTAGACCCTGCGGCCTAACTCTTTCCTCTGTGTTTTCTGTCCTTCAGCAACATACGCTATGGACTGTATCACTCTCTCCTAGAGTGGTTTAATCCACTCTATCTGGCTGACAAAGAAAGTGGCTTCAAGACCCAGAACTTTGTTTTAAAGAAGACCATGCCAGAACTTTATGACCTTGTCTTAACGTAAGAGCCGGAACCAGTTAGGAATCAGCAGCGTTTCCTGATTTCAGTACTGTAGATAAGATGCAAAGTGGATGCAGAGAAGAGAGGTGATAAGTGCTAATTTTTGCCAAGGCGAGTATGCCTACTTGTCAGTAATGATTTGAGGTTACTAGAAAGGGGGTTTGTGTCTGCCACAGTCTAACTTGTAGGATAAGGTAGAAACCTTTTTTTTCATGCAGAGTGGCTGCGAAAGTGGACTGAGCTGCTTAGTGTGTAGTAGAGTAGAAGAGCGATTTCACTGTGAGTTTGCATCCTTGCCTTGCTTATCCTTGACAAAAATAGGAGGCTTGAACACGTGTTGCTCAGAATGGCTGTTCTACCAGGTCAAGAATGTGCCTTCTATTTGCCTTTGAGATGTAATCTTCTGGGTTTTGGAAGAATTGCATCCTCTCTTGAGTTGTGCTCAACACATCATTCTTTGCTGCTGCAAGAACCTCACCTAAAGCTTTGTCTGAAGGAAAGTGATAGCATAAACCTCCTGGGAATGTTGGGCAATAGGAAAGGGAAGTGAAGCTAGACTCCAGATGCAAGAAACAACGATTTCCTTTGTGTTAGGAAAAAATGAGCCCTTTTGAAATAACGTTCATCTCTCTGCTAGGTATAAACCAGATTTGATTTGGTCGGATGGAGACTGGGAAGCTCCAGAGTCATACTGGAATTCTACCTCTTTCCTTGCCTGGCTTTATAACGATAGTCCCGTCAAGGTATTGGTTTCAGCTGGCCCTCGTGGCCGCTAGCATTTTATGGGTATGGAAGGTCTGGCAGCAGAGAGATATGAATGTGAGCAAATCCAAAACCTGCTTGCCAGATGCACTTCATTCTTTCACAAGAAGTAAGAAGGCTGCACTGTGCTCTTGCAAGAAGGCAGCAGCGGCCTTTACAGAACATGTGGGAAGCTCAGGGCAATCTTGTTGCCTCAACTTCTACCTGAATGAATAGAGAAAGGTTCTCTCAGAGGAGGATTCAGCCTTCTCTGGAGGATCCTCTCTCCCTTTCCTTTGATCACATAGAGGGGTTTGGGTGCTCACCTCCTAACTTAGATGCCTTTGCTAACTTAAGAGGGCTGAGGGCAAGCTGAAAAGTCCAAGACAAAGCGTTCTCCCTACTGAGCTGTGTTTCCTCTTTCAGGACACTGTTGTTGTCAACGATCGTTGGTGCAATAACTGCTCCTGCCATCATGGAGGCTACTACAACTGTGCTGACAAATACAAGCCAGGAACCCTGCCAGCTCACAAGTGGGAGATGTGCTCCTCCATTGACAAGCTTTCCTGGGGCTATCGAAGCAACATGAACATTTGTGAATTAATGGATGAAGCAAGTATCATTAAGGTAAGAAGTCTGAAATCAAAACGGGGGTGTTACTGAGAATTAGAGGTTTCCTTCATCCCCTGACTTGCAGAAAGAGCTGTCCTGCATTTCATGTGGTCGGGCTGAAGTTAAAGGAGCAGCTGATGAGGACAAAGCCCTCCTCAGGTTTCTGTGTTGTCAGAAGTGAAGATAAGGCAATTTGTTACCTTGGTTTGTCTGTCACAGGAGCTGGTGCAGACTGTGAGTTTTGGAGGCAACTACCTTCTCAATGTGGGACCTACAAAAGAAGGGGTGATTGTCCCCATCTTCCAAGAAAGACTTCTGGCCCTGGGGAGGTGGCTGGACACTAATGGGGAGGCAATTTATGAATCGAAGCCATGGAGGGTACAGATGGAGAACAGCACAGACACGATCTGGTAAGGACTCTGTTGGTCGTACCCTCTGGGTTGGGGTTTCAAGAGCTGACTTTTTTTTTTTTTCCTTATTTTTTCTTAAATTGGGTTCACTCTGAAGCATTGCCATCAGGTGCAGATGGCATTCAGGCAATATCCTACAAATGGGGTGCTCAGTTACTGCCCTGGGTGTTATCTAAGGAATACTTTGCTTGAAAGAAGAGAATAAAAATTGGGACTTGACCCATCTTGCTTCATCTGGGAAAAAAAACAACTCTTGCTTTGAAAAAATATCCATGCTGCTGCTGTCAGGACTGTGTAAGCTGTGGTCCTGGCTACTTTGGCTTGCACAAATGTAGATCATCCAAACACATATGGTTGGTAAATACAGTGATATTTGCTTTTAAGCTGTTATATAATAGAGCTAATCACTGTTACCCAATGGTTAGATTTATACTGAGAGAGCATAGTGAGTCAAGTGCCAGAAATTGCTACGAAATAGAGGTTTTTTGGTTGTTTCCTCAAGTGTGTTTGGTCGAGAAACGCAGAGCAGTGACGGGGTTTAGCGGCGTATCCGCTCTGTTGACCACACACCGAGGCAAGGACAGGTCGGCAAATGACGTTTGCTTTCAGGGAGCACGGACTTTGTTTGGGTTTCATCAGCCAGTGCTGACTGGCTTAATGGTGGGTCCAAAGGGACAGGTTTTGGAATGAGGGGAAAGTAGGTGACCCCTGTGCAGTGACAGTAGGCAAGCCTGTGTTCTCTGGCTGTCTGGAAAGGTCAAGCTCGTGTCTGGTTCTCTCTCTGATGAGGCTCTTCACCTTGCTGAACTCTTGCTCTCTCAGGTACACTTCTAAGGGCCCAGTTGTCTATGCCATCTTTCTGACCTGGCCGCGGGACAACGTTTTGGAGCTGTCCTCGCCCACTCCATCCCCAGCCACACAAGTAAGGAGCTTGAGAAAAAGCTAACACGCTCTGAGAGCCCATCCTGGGCGTGTGTGGGCTGGGAAGGTCCAACCAGGCCTCACTTGGAAACTGAGGGGAGTGTGGAAGTTGTCATCCTATACTTTTTGTTCTGGGGTGCTCTAGCCTCCCTCCAGATCCTTGCAGTGCTCCACGTTGCTCTCCAGGCTTTAGCTCCCAGTTCAACACAGAGCATTGGGTAGGATTTGCCTGGGACAGGCTCGTAGTCTGCTGTGGAACAGGCAGAACCGCTTCCCCCCGCCCCGAGTCTTTTGTTCCTGTTGACACAGGGAGGTGAAGTAAATAATGAGCCTCACACATGGAAGGGATGGCTGGTGTTGCATCTGAAATTCAAATCGGGTGCACTGACCCACTCATTGTAAATGCAATTGGATGTGACGCAAATGCTCGAGTGCCCTTTGCTCTCAACAAACAGAGGTAAAACCTCCTCAGGGAAAAAAAAAACACAACAAAAAACCCCAACAAAAACCCAAACCAAACAACTAATTACAGTTTAGCCCCAAATATCCCATGTGTTACCTTTTGTGCTCTGTGAGTGATGGGGGGAAACGTGTGGGACTGGTTTGGAAGGGGGGGACATGCTGTGCAGAGACTGCAAACGCGGTGTGGGTGTACTGGGGTGTTGTGATGGGAAGCAGCTGGGTGAGCTGTGACCGAGCGTTTCCCCTGCCCTCCTCTGCAGGTGACAATGTTGGGGCTTGCAGGGACTCTGAAGTGGCAGAAGTCCCCAGGTGAAGGGCTGCTCGTAACTTTGCCCCCCGTGCTCCCCTCTCCTCTGCCTCCCCAGTCTGGCTGGAGTGTCAAGCTGGAAGGTGTGAAGTGACGCTGCGGGATGAAAGCAGCAGAACACCCCCACCCCTGCCTTTCTTTGGAATTGAGTTTGAGAGGATTTTTCATTCAGTTTTGAATAAATTGTTTTTCTCTTAAGAGCATTTGTGTTCTAATCCCTTTTGCCCGTAAGCGACCTGTGTGTCGGTGGACCGTGAAGGACTGACCTCTTGGCTTTGCAGTGGGAAGCTGGGGTTCTGCTGGGGTGAGACAGCCAGGTTGGGCAGCATCTACTTACACATGCAAGAAGGGGTTTTTTTGATGTAAAGCTGAGTTTCTTGGCAGATGTTTATGTTCTTACATGAACTTAACAGGGAGAGGAGCCACCACTGAGCTTCTGAGTTCTGCTGTTTTCAGTGAGGGTCCTGCACATGGCAATCCCAGGCACAAATACAGGTTGGGTGGAGAATGGCTGGAGAGCAGCCCTGAGGAGAAGGACTTGGGAGTGATGGTGGAGGAGTTCTCAACATGACCCGGCAGTGTGTGCTCACAGCCCAGAGAGCCAATCCAAAGTGTGGATCAAAAGAAGTGTGGCCAGCAGGCCAAGCGGGGGATTCTGCCTGGAGAAGGGAAGGCTCCAGGGAGACCTTAGAGCCCCTTCCAGTATCTGAAGGGGCTCCAGGAGAGCTGGGAAGGGAATCTTGATCAGAGGGTGTAGTGACAGGACAAGGGTAATGGTTTGACACTGAAGGAGGGGAGATTTAGATGAGATACCAGAAAGAACTTCTTTGGTGTGAGGGTGGTGAGAGCCTGGCCCAGGTTGCCCAGAGAAGCTGTGGCTGCCCCATCCCTGGAGGGGTTCAAGGCCAGGCTGGAGGGGGCTTGGAGCCACCTGGTCTGGTGGGAGGTGTCCCTGCCCAGGGCAGGGGGTGGCACTGATGATCTTTAAGGTCCCTTCCAACTGGAATGATTTTGTGATTCTATCATAGAATCATAGAGGTTGGAAGAGACCCTTGGGATCATCAAGTCCAACCATATGAAGTAAGGTCCAACTATGAAGTAAGGTTTCCTGCCTTGATGTTGAACTTCTCTAAAAAGGGTTGAACAATCTGTCCTTAAATGATGAAACTAGTACTGGTGTGTGCTCCTGCCACAGGGCTGTTGTGGAGGCCCCACAAGGTTACACGCCAGCGTTGTTTTGTGACTGTACCAGGCGGTGCGAGCCAAAGTTGCCAGAACACTTGTATTTTGGTTCCAGGGAAGGCCCAGGACTGGGACACGTGCTGGGCTGGTGTAGGAGCTGTTACTCAACTGACAAATAACGATCTGTGCTGACGAACCCGCGGGGACTTCAGGGAACTGGCACTGAAGCCAGGGTCCTGCTCGGGGAGCACCACTCTGGCGATGACGCTGTCGGAAACACAAAATTGGGGGAAAAAAAAAAAAAAAAAGGACAACAAAGCGATGTCCTTTTTGTCTCCCAGGCCCGTCCCGCCGGTCACCTCTGGGGCGGGGACAAAACAAACAGCCCGTGTTTATTCAGCGGCGCGGGCCCCGCCGAAAGGCCGGGGTATAAAGCGAAGGGGCTCGGAGCGGCCGCGCAGTGCCGGCGGGGGGAAGGATGCCGCAGTGCGACACGGGGTCNCCCCCGCGGTCACGTGTGGGTGCGGTCACGTGAGAGCGGGCGGACATGGCGGCGCGGCGGCTGCTTCCGCGTTGGGCTGTGTCTCTGCGGCCGGTGAGCGGGACCGGGGGGGGCGGCCGGACACCGGGGCTCGGGTGACGCTCTCTGGTGAGGCCCCACCTCGAGGGCTGTGCCCAGTTTTGGTCCCTTCACCACAAAAAAGAGACACTGCGGGGCTGGAGCGGGTCCAGAGAAGGGCAAGGGAGCTGGTGAGGGGTCTGGAGAACAAGTCTGGTGAGGAGCAGCTGAGGGAGCTGGGGGTGTTCAGCCTGGAGAAAAGGGGGCTGAGGGGAGACCTTCTCACTCTCCAACTCCCTGAAAGGAGGCTGTAGCCAGGGGGGGTCAGTCTCTGCTCCCAAGGAACAGGCCATGGGACAAGGGAAACAGCCTCAAGTTGCACCAGGGGAGGTTCAGGTTGGATATTGGGAACAATTTCTCCACGGAACAGATTATCAAACATTGGACTGGGCTGCCCAGGGCAGGGGTTGAGGCACCATCCCTGGAGGGATTGAAAAGACAGGTTGACACAGTGCTCAGTGATGTGGGTCAGGGATGGTTTGTTGGTTTTTATCAGAATGAAGCTGATGGTTGGGTGGGATGATCATAAAGGTCCCTTCCAGCCTGGACAATCCTGTGATTCTCCCTCTGTCCCCAGGCCAGCGCAGCGGCGGCTGGAGCCTTGCCCCGGCGTGTGAAGGTGGTGGAGGTGGGGCCGCGCGACGGGCTGCAGAATGAGAAGGTAGGGGCAGGCTGGGGCTCCCGGGCCCCCAGCACCTCACCAGGGGTCCCTCCAACCAGATACCCAGAACGTGCCCTGCGCCCCACCACTGGGGTCTTGGTTTTTGAATGCTACTTTTTGATGTTGAAGGATGGAAAGATGGGGGTGTGCAGTGGTAGGAAACATCATTGTGAAAATAATAACTTATGGTTCTTTTCATTTTTATTTTTTTTTCCCTTTTTAGAATGTGGTACCGACACCGGTGAAAATCAATTTAATCAACATGCTGTCAGAGACAGGGCTTCAGGTTATAGAGGCCACCAGCTTTGTTTCCCCCAAGTGGGTTCCTCAGGTTGGTATTCAAACGGGATTTACGACTCTCTTGTAAAAATGCTAAATAACAGGTAGTTCCAATGAAAGGAATCTGCTTGCTCCAGACTCCCTGTTACTGCTGCTGCAGCCAGGCAGGAGGCAGCAAAGCCAGATAAAAGAGCTTGTGATGTCCCAGACCTTCCCTTTGGACCCCGCGAAAGAGCAAATGTGCAGCTCAAATGCAAACAGCCACCAGCGCTGGCTTGGCTGGACTCTGCCCCTTCACAGGCTGCCGTGCTGTTTGCTCCCCAGAGGCCCATTTCTCTTATTCCTGAGTATTTCTGTTCCTGTTTAAAAAATGCTTTTATAATTTGGCCATTAGATCTTGCCCCTGAAGAAACTTTCCCTTATTTATGTTGCAGATGGCTGACCATGCTGAAGTCATGCAAGGAATTAATAAGTTGCCTGGTATTAGTTACCCTGTGCTGACCCCGAACCTGAAGGGATTCCAGGCAGCGGTAAGAGCTGGCAGCGTCTGTGTGTTCTCGGTGCCTCACGTGTGGGGCTGCCTTCGGGGACGTTTCGTCTCTGGTTATGGGTGGGAAAGGCCCCTTTCCTTCTGGCAGACAGCTGCCTCCTCTTGTGGTTCCTTTGCAAGGGATTGTTTTCACGGAGTCAGGGCATTGTCAGAGTCAGAAGGGACCTCTAGAGACCCCCCAGTCCCACTCCCCTGCTAAAGCAGGGCTGCCCAGAGCACAGCACTCAGGCTGCATCCAGGCGGGGCTGGAAGGTCTCCAGAGAAGGGGACTCCACACCCTCCCTGGGCAGCCTCTGCCAGGGCTCTGACACCCTCACACCAAAGTTTCTCCTCATCTTTGAATGGAACTTCCCATGTTCCAGCTTGTGTCTGTTGCCCCTTGTCCTGTCACTGGGAACCACTGGGAAGAGTCCAGCTCCATCCTCCTTCAACCCACCCTTCAGATATTTGTGAGCATTTTCTATGTAAAAAAGAGAGAGGAGTCTATTTTGATTGTCAGTGTTTTTTCAGTCAGTTCCCACACGTCCCGTAGCTCTCCAGACTGTGCCCAGCAGACGTAGCTGTAGTGCTGATCTCTAACTTTGTTTCCTGCGAAGACAAACTTGGATGTTTTTGCTGTATGATGAACTGAGGAAAGAATTGGATTGTTACCAATTGAGTTGTTACTGGGGAAGAAATGTGGGTTTTTTTACAAAACGAGAGAGCTGCAGTCACAGTTGTGCTTGTCATTTCCCATGCGAGACAAACCAGCTGGCTTTACTTTAGGCTTTCTCGTGGCAGGTGGCAGCGGGGGCCAAAGAAGTGTCGATCTTTGGAGCAGCGTCTGAGCTCTTCACGAAGAAGAACATCAACTGCTCCATCGAGGAGAGTTTGGAGAGGTTCGAGGAAGTGATGACGGCAGCGAGCGCAGCCAGCATTCCTGTCCGGGGGTAGGGAGTTCTGCCGGGCCCTTAGCATCCGGCAGGTCGAGCCGGATTGAATTCATCCCTTTGGAGTCCAGCCCGTGTGGTGCTGGGGAGTGGGACTTCTTTTAAACTTTGCCTGGGTTTGTTTGGGAGGGGTGTCTCTCTGCCTGGGTGGGTGCCAGCAGATGTGAGCTCCGGGTGTTGAGAAGCATTAATTTGGAACCGCCACCACACCTGATGTGGTTTCAGGTGCTGGTTTGGCACAAAGCCTGTGCTGCTCCTGACAGTTTCTGCTCTTCCAGATGGATTCAACCTTCACATGATTAGTCTGTCTTGTCTTGGCAAATTTTTCATGTCTGTGGAAGAAGCAGTTGCTGAATAGTTCATTATGAAAGCTTTGTCCACTGGGCTGATGTTTACAATATGAAACTAGTTCTTCCATTGTACAGAGCACGCAATATGCAGCACGAGTCGTGATAATCTGGCCAGTAGAGTCTCACTTCAGTTCTCGAGCTAAAAGTGTGTATTTTTTTTAACCATAGCTATGTCTCCTGTGTCCTTGGGTGTCCCTACGAAGGGAAGATTTCTGCAGCTAAAGTTGCAGAGGTGAGTTCATCATAACTATAACTAGAATTTCTGAGAGGTTTTTGGCTCCCTTTTATGGCTCTGAATTGGGCCCTGGGGGCTGGAGGATGTGTCAGACCGTTTAACCAAAGGCCGAGGGAAAACGGGGGAAGGTTACGGGTAACTGCTGCCACCAGGGGGAGGGAAGGCTGGATCTACCCGAAATGGAGGGGGGAATTCAGGGAGAAGCGTCTGGCTGTTGTGCTCCAGGGAATTATGCTCTGGCTCCTCTGGCCAGCGAGCCTCCAGCTGTGGGGAAGGGAATGACAAAGCTGCCTTCTCAGCGAGCGTCTTGCCTTTGGGACAGGTCTCCAAGAAGATGTACTCCATGGGGTGCTACGAGATTTCCCTGGGTGACACCATTGGCATTGGCACCCCAGGGAGCATGAAGGAGATGCTGACAGCGGTCATGAAAGAGGTGCCAGTGGGGGCTCTTGCTGTTCATTGCCATGATACCTACGGGCAAGCTCTCGCCAACATCCTGGTGGCGCTTCAGGTAAGATTCTTGCTTTGCAGTGTAGTGTCTTTGCTCCAGTTTCCTCTCTGCCTGCTTGTGAGCTGTAGATCTGAGGGGTTTTTACTTTGAAGAGTTTACTGATGGTGGTTTTGTTTGCAGATGGGTGTGAGTGTGGTTGATGCTTCTGTTGCTGGCCTTGGAGGCTGTCCCTACGCCCAGGGAGCATCAGGAAACGTTGCTACAGAGGACCTGGTGTACATGCTGAATGGCCTGGGCATCCACACGGTGAGTGCCAGCAGCTGAGCCCGGCAGGAACATCTCCTCCTCTCCCTTTCTCAGTGCTTGGAGGTTTGACTCTCACTCAGAGTCGTACCAGTGAGCCGCAGGCACCGTGTTCACGGGCTGAAGTACCCCTTAACTAAAGGGTACTTGAGTTAAAGTCCCCTAAACCTCATTGAAGAGCCCTTTAAAGGCTCCCTTACCCCCTGCCGGTCTCTCCCAGTGATGCCAGTTGTCACTGGGCAGCTTTGCATGGCAGAACTGGTACCAAGCCATGTCATATGTTTTTTCTTTCCCCCATGAAGGGTGTGGATCTGCAGAAGCTGATGGACACAGGCACCTTTATTTGCAACGCTCTCAACAGGCGAACCAATTCCAAAGTGTCCCAGGCATCTTGCAGGCTCTGATAGCCCATGGCCTTTCTCCTGGGATCGAGAAGGGGGCAAGGATCTGGTGTTGGTCGGGTTTCCCCTCCGTTCTGCTGCCTCTGGTCTTCAGTGCCCCTTCCAGGCTCGGCGGCTGAGAGGAAAGGCATAATCCACCAGAATCTTTGAAGAAAGAGAAGTCTACAATATTCCACCTTGAAACCGTTTTGCCTTAGAGAAGGGAGGACGCAGAGGTGCTGAGGGAAGAGCCACAGCCCTCATGTTCCCCCGGAGAGTCCTGGCTCAGAACAGCGTCGGGTAACTGCTGCCTCCAGAGTGTCTTTCCATGAACTGCCAGCAAAGGTGAAGCACAGCTTTCCGGGTGCCAGCCCTTCTCCAGGGCGGGCTCCCCCCTGCTCTCCTCCTCGCTCCTCCCCACCGACCCTGAGACTGAAATCAAAAGGCTCCTCTTCCTCCTTCAAGGGGCAGCCTTGGCCCTTCTGTCTTAGCGTTTAGGGCTGGTGATAAAGGACTGTATCTGTTGTAGGATACTTCTAAAATGCTGGGAGTAATAAACACATTATTTAATAGTCTAAACTATTAGAAATGGGGTTTAAATAAACCAGTTGAAGAACTTTAGCTGCTGGTTTGATTCCAAGAGCCTCTTCCCCCAGCCCTTGGTGTGGAAATGCTCACTGCGCTGTGGTGGGCTGTGGCGTGTCCCCCCGGGAGCAGGGACCGCCCTTGTTTCGGAGCCACACGTGCTGCGAGGGGTCAAGGGATCCCAGGGCTGTTGCCCACAGTCTTCTATTTGAAGTAATGTATTTAGTAGTGTATTAGAGAGCCCAGAAACCCGCTGCACCCCCGCCACGCCGTCCCTCCGGCTCTCTCTTACTTAAGCTGTAACAAATAAACCCTGACACTGAAATGAGCTGGAATCGGTGAATCAATGGGCGCGTTTTGGGGGGACGGGACTCGGGGGCGTCTCCCCGCCGCCAGAGGGCGCGCTCGCCGCGGGCAGGGCCTCGTGTGGCCCCGCCTTCCCCCTCGGGAGCCAACGGCCCTTCTCCACTTCCCGGGGCCGCGCGCTCCGCGCAGCTTTTTGTCCCTGCTGCCGCCCCGTGGCTGCNCCCTCAGTGGGGGGGCTCCTACGGCCCGGCCCGGCCCCTGAGGTAAATCGGACCCTAAGGTAACCCCGGCCCCCAAGGCCTCTCCCAGCTCCTTAGGGAAGCCCTGAACCCGACCCTAGCACCCTAGGCGATGCACAGCCCCTCGGGAGACCCCCAGCCCCACTGGCAGCCCTGGTCCTGGTACCCCTGCCCTGCGGGTAACAGCAGCCTGGCAGGTAGCCCCGTTCCATGACTGCCCCATGTTCACACCCCGTCCCACAGGCCCGTGCCCTGTCCCACTGCCTGCTCACCTGCCAGGTGAAAAGCGCCGGTGTTTTGGGTTTCCAGCTCTCGCCTGCCTGTCTCAGGCTCTGGCCTCCCCTGCAGCTGCCCTCTCTGGCTGCCTGGGCAGCACTGGGGCTGGCAGCAGACACAGGGCAGGGCGGATTGGGGGTGTCAGTTTGGTTTTCAGCCGGAGATGCAGCTCTGAGAGTGACTAAAGTGGCCCAGGCTGGAAACTTTCCTTGTGCTGCTTCCACATAGCTTGGTAGCACCGTGGCCGCTGGGCAGGAGCCACTGCTCAGTTCCTGGGGACAGGGCCTTTCTTGTAGGTTATTTTCCAGGTTTGCACTTTGTGTGTGGCAGTAATCGTCCTTGTAATTTGCAGCAACCTGATGCCCACCTTCCTGGGGAGCAGGGGAGGAACGGGGGCAGTGCTGGGCCTGGGAAGGGAGGCTGGAGGGAGTGCTGGGGCTGTGCTGGAAGAGGGCTTTCAGAATGGGAAGGAAAACAGGGAATGGGGGGAAGAGGGCAGAGCTGATGCCCCTTGAGGAAACCCCCCAAGTCAGTATGTTAGATGTCTCCCTTGTGCTTAGGGGCAAATTAGCCTGAGGGATCAGTGCTGTAGGATATGGGTGACACCAGGACCTTGACTGGATTTAACAGGAAGAACAAGGTGGTGGTTTTTTCCCTGATATGTGACAAGTGTCAGATAAACCCTCCCTGTCCGGGAGGTGTGAACCGTGTCGGCAGGGTGTGCTACACCCTGCCCAGCCTGTTCCTCTCTGGATGCCGTCCTGGCGCTGGCTGGGCCCAGAGGCAGTGCTGACGTGACAGTGCCTAAGTCCTGCCTGTCCCTTCCCTCCCAGGGACCCTGGCTGTCGTGCCCACCCCAGGCTGCTCCGCACTGAAGGGCCTTTCCCCCCCCCAGGGAACCATGGCAGAGAAGATCCTGGTAACTGGTGGAGCTGGCTACATCGGCAGTCACTGTGTGCTGGAGCTAGCGGAGGCTGGCTATGTCCCCGTGGTCATAGACAACTTTCACAATGCCATCCGAGGTATGGAGAGCCTTCATCCCTTCCTGTGGAAGGAACTCAGCCCCTTGCAGTCTATCCCAGTGCCTCACTCCCTTCCATCTCCCCAGGGGCAGATGCACTCCCTGAGAGCCTCCAGCGTGTGCAGCAGATCGTGCATAAACCCATCCTCTTCCAGGAGCTGGATATCACCAACAAGGCTGCGCTGCAGGAGCTCTTCAGTAAAGTGAGTGCCCCAGGGTGGCCTTATGGGCTCTGAGGGATGAGAGGGGTTTGTGCCAAGGGTGGGAGCCAGGAGGGGGATATGGACCAGGCAGAAGCTGAGAGGATGGTGCTGAAGGGATGCTGTGGCCAGCAATGGACCCACACAAGCTTGCTGAGTGAAACTCCTGGGAAAACTTGTGACTGGTTTCTGCCCCTCCTGTTGCTGTGGAACTAATGCCAAGCTCCTTCTCCCTCCACAGCACCACTTCTCAGCCGTGATGCACTTTGCGGGGCTGAAGGCAGTGGGGGAGTCTGTGCAGAAGCCCCTGGAGTACTACAGAGTGAACCTCACCGGGACCATCCAGCTGCTGGAGGTGAGAGGAGCCGGCTCGGGGCCACACGGGTGCTGGGTGATGGGTGTGATCCTGCTCTGGGGTGGCTGTGCTTGCTTGCAGTCTGGTCCCTGTGATGCTCCCCATGCCCAGGCCCTGTTGCAGGGGTGTAACTGTGCCTGTGTGGTGGGAGCTGCCGCCTGCAGAGGGCACAGAGCCTGCTGGCTTAGTGGTGGCTGCTCCCTTCTCCCCCAGACCATGAAAGCCCACGGCGTGAAGAACATCGTGTTCAGCAGCTCTGCCACTGTCTATGGAGACCCCAAGTACCTGCCCCTGGATGAGAACCACCCAGTTGGAGGCTGCACCAACCCCTACGGCAAATCCAAGTACTTCATTGAGGAGATGATTCGAGATCTCTGCAAGGCAGAGAAGGTGAGGAGCCACCCCAAGGCATGCAGGGCTGGGAACCAGGGTCTTTCCCCACCAGAGCAGGCTGGGGTGACCAGGCAGCCCTGCACAGTGCTACACCCTTCCCCAGGCAGCCACATCTGTGTGTCTCCCCAGGACTGGAATGCTGTTCTCCTGCGCTATTTCAACCCTATTGGTGCCCACGAGTCAGGCATGATTGGAGAAGATCCTCAGGGGATCCCTAACAACCTTATGCCCTACGTGGCACAGGTATTGACCTGCTGCAGCCTTTGAGGACCCCCAGGCTCGCAGTGCCTGTGTGGGGCACAGGCTGACAGGGGCTCTCACGAGCTTGTTTGTCTGTGCAGGTGGCAGTGGGGCGCCGGGAATTCCTCAGTGTGTTCGGGAATGACTACAAGACGGACGATGGAACGGGTACGTTGCAGAGACCCTGTCTCCCCAGAGCAGCCCTCACAGCTCCCCAGCCCGGCTGCACCCTGGGCAGGAGGGATTTGTGCTTATTCCCTCTGTGTCTCTGCAGGCGTCAGGGATTACATCCACGTTGTGGATTTGGCCAAGGGCCATATTGCTGCCCTGAAGAAGCTCAAGGAGAACTGTGGCTGCAAGGTAACAAGGCAGCCATTGTGTGGTGCAGTCAGCCCTGCTGGGGCTGTGGGGCTGGGCCAGAGCTGGGCTTTCAGCTCTGGGGGAGGTAAAGGGGGGCCAGGCCCATGTACCCTTGTGAAAGGAGCTGACTCGTGTCCTTTGTCCTCTTCCTAGATCTACAATTTGGGCACAGGCACCGGCTACTCCGTCCTGCAGATGGTCCAGGCCATGGAGAAAGCCTCAGGGCGGGAGGTAAGGTCTGACCCACAGGCCCACAGCCCCCTCCTCATCAGCCCACGCTGTCACAGCCACAGCAGCCCTTGGGCAACCGTGGGCACTGCTCCCTCAGGGCCTTGGATGAGTCCCCTTTGAGAGCCAGGAGCCCCCAGACCCCAGGGCCCTGCTTTCCCTGCAGATCAAGTACAAGATCACAAGACGGCGGGAGGGAGACGTGGCCTCCTGCTATGCGAACCCCACACTGGCTGAGCACGAGCTGGGCTGGAAAGCTGCCTTTGGCCTGGACAAGATGTGTAAGAGCATCCCATCTCCCCAACACCCTCTGTGTCACCGCCTGCCCCTCTCCTGGCCTGCCCCTCATGGCCGCTCTCTCCTGTTACAGGCGAGGACCTGTGGCGGTGGCAGCTGCAGAATCCCACAGGCTTCAGCAAGAACTGAGCTGTGGCCTGAGGCCTCCCCGGCTGCTGTGGGTGGCTTGGGACCAGCCCCACCTGCCTCCCAGTGAGGCTACCATCACCCTGGATGCAATTCCAGCTCCTGCTCCTGCTTCTCATATCGGGTGGGAAGGTGGGAGCATCCCCATCCTCTTCACTCCTCATCCCCTCCCAGGTCCTTTGCATCTCATAGAGCAGAACCACAACGAAGAACCGATCCAGGGCGTAGCTTTGGCACCCAGGGCACAAAATCCCCTCATGGAAACACAGGGGCTTGGTGCCAGCCCCAGCAGGGAGAAGGTGCTTGGTTGGTCCCTGTGGCTAATGCTGGAGCTGCTCCAGGGCTCTCCCCTTGCCCTAGGAAGTAGCCATATCCACTGCTGAACCCAAACTGCAGAGGAAACAGCCCCTTCCCTGCTGTACCTGGACCCCAGCCTGCCCAGCTCGAGGAGAGAGGAGCTTCCCAGTTGTGGGAGGGGGTAAGGCTGGGGCACCCACAGCCCCATGGGCTGCTGAGCCCCTACCTCATGGCCTCAGGAACCCCCAGGGTAGGGTGCCATGTCTTCTACTCCCACAGGGACCAGGCACTGCCCACAGGCCCTTTCCACCCCCATCCCCAGGGAAAAGACCTGATGGCTGCTGGTGGCTGCCCCCTTAAGTCCCCCCCATTCCCCCTGTCCCCCAGTATGGTTTTGGGGACCAAGCCTCATCTGCCTCACCCGAGGAACCCCTGCCCATGTTGTGCCAGCTTTGGTCCCCCCAAGCCTGCATGCAGGCCCCACTGGTTAGATAGGGCTGGTGTCTGGTTTTGCTTCCACATTGCCTGTGGCAGCTGCTTCCCTAAATCACGTTGCCAAAGGCTGCCCGGGAGGAGGCTCTGCTCAGCTGTCAAATACTGGTCCTGTTTATTACTGGCAGCTCTAACGGCTTCCTTTGGCAGCGCTGACGCAGTCAGCCCCCTTTGCTGTCAGATGGATTAATAACTTATGCTACTAAATTATGAATTGAGCTTTTGATTTGTTTTCACATAAACTTTCTTACTTTCCGAGTGGCAGCTCTGTTCTCCTTTCCCCTCAGCCGGAGCTGCTGCTCCCAGAAACTGCACCTGGGGGCTCCTGCTGCTCCATTCCCTCCGACCCTCCCAGACGGAGCTGCTGACGGCGCTTCCAGCCCGGCCACCAGTGACACCAGCACAGCTCGGGGAGAGGTTTATCATTTATTTAACCTTGTATCTGACTCTGGAACACACGCACGAAAAACCCCAAACATTTACAAGGAAGACAAAAACAGAGAAAGAGGGGGCAGGGGGAACAAAAAAAACCCCGAAACAGCTGTATTGAGGAATGGAGAGAAGCTGTTCTCCCTCCCAGGTTCTCAGCACGGCCCTGGCCAGGCACATGCTGCTCAGGTGGGAAGCGAGCAGGAATGCTCTGCAACGGGGCCAGCGTGGCTACCCGGGCCATGCCCAAGGATGGCCACAAGTCCCAGGCCCCTGCTGGCCCCCTCTGTACACGATTCCAGTTCACAGTCAAATAGGTCGGTCTGTTTGTCCGCCAGTCCTGGGGTANGGGGGGAAAAAAAAAACCCAAACACCCCAAACAACCCAAGAAACCAACCAAGGGTGAGTCCGACAGATCCAACTCTCTGGAGAGCGGGTTATTGCTTTGTGCATCCCAGGCAGGGAGGGCACAGCGGGGGCAAAGGTGCCAGCGCCGAGCCCCGCCTTGTTCCCTAGAGCAGCCCTGGCCCGTGAGCCCACCGCTAGCCACGGGGCAAGGAGCAGAGGCTCTGCGGGGCCGGGGGCCGGGCAGGGCACACGGGAGGGAGCGACAGGCGGGCTTTGTGGTGGTTTTTGTTTTTTTTTTCTTAAAAGACACGTTCAGCTCCAGCCCAGCGGGGCCCAGCAGTGCTGTGGGCTCAGCCCATGGAGGGGAGGCAAGGAGAAGGGCAGCGCTGCTCAACAGCAAGTGCCCTGGGCCCAGCGGGAGGGGAGGGGGCGGCCAGGAGCCCACCCGCGCGTGAGACATTCGGGGCTCTGTGCCCAGGGAACTGCTCTGCTGGTGGGGACGGTCCCAGCCCCGTGCCCCAGTCCACCACCACTCGAGAGGACAAGCCTTAGCTGCAGCCTCCAGCCATGGAAACTGATTGTACACAGAAAGGCCAACAGAGCCCTGGCCCTGGGGAGCACAGAGAACCCCCACACTGCCCCCCCTGGGACAGGGCACAGCAGCACCTGGGCATTAAGATGCTGGTGAGATGATGGCTGGGAGCAAACCTGCTTCCTCCAGCTTAGCCAGGAGCCGTCCCTGGGGGCTGGAAGCCTCTCCCCACCTCACCTCTCCCTCCTGGCGCCAGCCCGAGTCCCAAAGGGAAGGAGAAGTAGCAGCAAGAGAGATGTCAAGGACTGGGCCAGCGCCGGGCAGGCTCTGTGGCAAAGCTGCTCCAACACCAGCTGCAAACAGCAGCACCTGGGGGTTCCGAGGGCACAGAGCTGTGCTGAGGGAGGGGAGAGACATCTCTGGGACACCCCCCCCACACCCCACCGGGCCGAGGAAGAGATTGTAAAAGCAAGAAGAAAAGGAGGAGGAAGGAGGCGATTATCTCGAGGAGGGCAGAGCTGCCCCAAGCTGAGGGCTGAGGCTGCCGGGGAGTGTGCGTGTGCGACAGGGCAGGGGCTGCGGCCCCGTGCGAGGAGGTGCAGGAGCTGCGCGGAGGCCTCTCTGCCGGCCCCGGGAGACGGGGCAGCCTTTGGCTGTATGAGCCCGGAGCAGAGCCTCTCCCCTGGGCCTCGAGGCATTTGCAGGAGAGTCTCAGGTTCCTGAGCTCCAACTGAAAACCCACGAGTGGCCCGAGTGGAGGCCAAGAGGAGCTGTGGAAAAGCCGGGCCGAGGGCAGAGGAGGAGCACGGGCTGTTCTGGGCCATGGAGGGTGCCCCAGCCCTGCCCTGTGCCCGCACTGCTCCTCCCACCACACTGGGGGCACATCCCACCCCTAATACTGTTACAAAAAAACCCAAACCCAACAAAAAAAACCACAAAAACCCCCAAACCTCACCCGCGCTGTGCCAGACCCACACACTGCGGTGCCTGAACAGGGAGTCGAGGGGATGGTGACCCCCACAGAGACCGCTCGGAGCAAGAGGAGGAGAGAAAAGGCCACTCGAAGACTCGCCTTAGCTCCGATCTCAGCTCCGAGAGCAGCAGGGAGAGACGGGGCACCCCCAGCCGGAGAGGACGCGGTGAGGAGACGGGGAGAGGCGAGGGCCGTGGGTGCGGCAGGAGGAGCGGTGGGGGTGCCATGGCTTCCGTTTGCAGCGGACAGGTCACGAGGGAGAGATCGGCGGCTGTGACCTCGGCGTCCTTCCCTGCGACAGTCTCGATTGGCTCCGCTTAGATCCGGGGCAGCAGCTTCTCAATGAACTCCTTCACCGCCATCATCTCCTGCGGAAGAGCACAGAACGCGTCAGGCTGGGACTCTCCAGCGCCGTGCTCTGCCCCAGGTGTGGGGCCACGAGGAGCGAATCGGGGAACAAACACCTTCTGGACTCAGTGAAACCCCTGCTCTGCCTGACCCACCGCACCAGGGTGGGTCCCTGACAGCCCAGTCCCCTCTCTCCGCCCCGAGGCACTGACCTGAGGACAGGAACTGTGCATCACGCCGGGGTAGGTTTTGAACTGGACCTTGGTGGGGGTCACGACAGATTTCAGCTTCTCAGCAGTGAGGGCCCCGAAGCGGACAGGGATCATGGGGTCCATCTCCCCGTGACACTGCAGGATGGCAATGTCCTTGTTCACGCCGTTATTCGCCGCCTGCCCAGTGAGGAAGGAAGCGCTCAGGGGTGCCCAGGAGAGGGGTTCCCCAGTGGAGAACGGGGCAGGTGCTTTATCTGTGTCCCCATGCATGTCACCCAGCAGCTCCCCTCCTCATGAGGGACATGGGAGAGCTGCCCTGCCACCAAACACCTCCTCCCACGCTGCCACAAGGACTGAGCTGCTGCGAGGAGGCTTGGGGAGCAGATGGGGTGCCTAACACCACATCAGAGACAGTGCCCTGATTTCTCCTAAGCCCCAATGTGCCCCATGAGTAAAGGCATGACATTAATCCCCCTCTTCGTGCCTCCAGCAGCCCCAGACTCAGTCTAGTGAAATCCAATTGGGGAAAATCCCGTCTCCCTCCCACCCCCTGACCCTCCCTGTGGACGCAGGGGGTGTTGGCAGCGCTGGGTACCTGTGGGAAGGCTTTGTGCAGCGGAAGCCAGCAGCTGAGCGCCACGATGCCAGCCAGCTGGTGCTGGCAAGTGAGAGCCGTGTACAGCGACAAGGCGCCACCCTGCAGCCGATGAGGAAGGTCTGTCAATGCCATGGAGGGACCTGCAGCCCCAGAGCACCCACCAGCCCCGGCCCACCCAGCATCCACCCGCCTCCTCGCCACGGGTGCTCCTTTTGAGGGGTGTTTTGGGATGGGAAATAGGGGTCCCAACCCTCAGCTTGCTCCACCTCAGCCCAACTCACCTGTGAGAAGCCCCCCAGGATGATGCGGTTGGCTGGGATCCCGTTCTTCATCTCATGCTCGATAATTGCTTTAACTGGAAGAAGACAGAGAAACGGGTCTGTGAAAGGCCAGGGGGGGCTGAAGAGCATCATCCAACACCTGGGGGTGCACATAGGACCCTCAGGACATCAGGGAGAGGCAGGTGCAGGAGGTCTCATGGACTGAACACACTTGGCTTCAGCAAGGGAGGAAGCGGGGTGGGATGACAGGAGAGCAGAAAGGCAGGAGAGGTAGAAGCAAGACATCTGCTCCTATCCCAGAGCACCCAGGAGCTCGGCACTTCCCCCTCCCCAAAGCCTCTTACTGTTTTCTGCAGCTTTCTTGATCCCAGCTTCATCCTCGGGTGCATCTGGAGTCAACCCCATCAGGTCAAACCTGGGAGAAGAAGCAGAGTCAGTCCCAAACCTCTCCTAGCACGCAGGGTGTGGGGAGGTGGGAGCTGGGTGTGCTTTGCCCTTCCCCTGGCTCCCACAGGACAGTGCACTTTGGCTCTTCAATGCCCCCACTCTTCTCACTCCCCAAAACACACCCCAAAAAGGGTCCCACCCACCTCTACCCCTCAAAGCACTGACCAGGAAGGCATAACCATCTTCATGTTGAGGGTCACCGGGATCCGGGGCCTGTGGAGAAAAGAGTTTGGGTGTTTTAGATCAAGTCCAAGAGGAAGAAAATCTGAGGCAAAGGAAGTGGGGTCACCAGCCCTTCTGCCCACAGCCTGAGGACACCTCTTCTAAAGGACAGCAGCGGGTGGGTGCCACCAGACCCAGGGGGCTACAAGGTGACCCCAGGGATTACCCACAAGCCCGCAGCAGGTCCCAGCTGAGCTGGAGGCTCCAGGGCGTTGCCAAGCAGCCCGTCTGGGGAAGAGAGCACCTGCGTCCCTCTCTTTGCTGCTGCCGAGCCAGGAAACGCTGACAGAGCAGCTGCCTCTGCTGCTGAGGGGACATCGGGAAGCCCAGACCCTGCTGCTGGGGGACGACGCCACGGCAAAGCTCTCCCAGCCCGGTGAGTGACACCAGCACGGGCTGCTACCGACACTGGGGACGCAGCGGGGAACGTTTCCTTCCCTTTCTGCTGAGCCCACTCCTGCCCGAGCAGGGGAATGGGGAAGGAGCTCCAGTGCTTTTGGCTCTAACTGCAGCCATTGGGGAGAGGCAGAGAACAGGACAGGGCAGAAAACAGACTCAGAGCAGCAGTTCCTGTGCTGATCGGCTCTCCAGGCAGAAGATGTCAGGGCTGGGGCCCTGAATGAACTGCCCACAGCAGGAGAACACACCTCACTGCACAGCCCTGCGGGTAGGTCAGGGCACAGGCCACCATCTGTCTCCCCGAAGAGTCTTGGCAGTAGGGACCAGTGTCACAGCTCCCCCACCCCCCCCAAGGCTCTTTCTGAAGCAAGGACGGCACTTACGCGTGAGGGCAAATATATTTCACATAGGGGAGGCGGATGGAGGAGAGAGCGTCAGCCCAGCTGTGCCTGGGGAGAGAGAACAGGAGAGGAGGGAGTTCAAGGCTTGCCTTACCAGGATGTTAGCAGAAAGTGAGGAATTTCCCCCAAGGACAGGTTTTCTCCAAGGATGCTGCCCCCCTGCCCTGACATTATTCTAGCAGGTCCTGCCCACCCCAGCAGCCTGAATCCCAACACAAAACCCCAGCACAGACCTCTGCGGCAGGGCAAAGGCAGCACACAAAGCCCCGCAGCTGGAAGCAGAGCAGGTGCTGTCAGTGAGGGAGGAGAGAGAATCTCCTGTGTGGGCAGAAGCCTTTTGTTACTGCTGGATCTCAAAGTCTCCTCTAAGGTGGCCTTGCACACTAGAGAGGTGCACTGGCGTAGACAAAACCCAACTTCCCAGCCCTCCCAAGGAATGGAAAAGCCGCAGTGCTTATCTGCCTGCCTTAAAGAAAGGAAAAACAAGCCCGCAGGGGGCGGGGGGCTGCCGGGCTCATAAATATTCAAGCTGAATTGCAGATAGCTGCTGGCCAGCGATTCCCAGGAGGGTGGCGCAGGCACGGCCATCGGCCCCAGCTCAAAGCCCCAGGCACGTTCTCGGGAGCCATCCCTGGTGAGAGCAGCACCAAGTGCTCGCAGCAAACCCGCGTCACAGCCAGAGCCAGCTCCAGGAATACTCACCCTGTGTCTCCAAGGCCGTGTAAAAAAATGACCTGTTAAATTAAGCAGAAAAACAAAAGAATTAGCTGGTGTGACAGGCGATGCCCTGGGAGAGAGGCAGGGCTGGGCTTGCAGGGCAGCGGCAAAAGGCCACTTAGTCACTAACTAGAAGAGACTCAAACAGGCAGCAATGAGCAGATGCTAATGACACGTGTCTGCAGCTTTGAGCAGGCCGGATGGGTGGAACAGGCACATCATCGTTATCATGCCACAGAGCCTGCTGTCTCGGCCAGGTCCGTGGGTGTCATCAGCCCCCTGGTTGCCCAGCGCAGCAGAGGGACAGGGATGGATGGATTCTCCCACCATGCTGCACACCACCGTGCTGAGCAGAGGCCAAGCTTACCAAGGACTCACAAGCCCACCCCTACAGGCTTTTCATCGACAGCCAGAGCAAGCCCTGAGCAATGGGGAGCAGAGGAAAGGCAGCCCCAAGGAAGGACAAGAGGATTTACTTTGGAGGGGAGGGATGCTTTTAAAAACCCAAATGACCAAATCAGATCCAACTCCCCCTGATTCCCTGCAGGTCAAGCCCAGGGGGAGGCTGTACTCGGACTTCCTCGTGGGACCGAGCACCAGGCACAAAGAGACAGTTACTTTTCCCCAGCAAGACCAGCCCTTGCTAGTCCTGCATCCCCTTTGACACACCACGATGTACATCTGGAGAACCAAGGGATTACGGGCTGAGCTCATTGGCTCCTCTGAACCCCACGGAAGCAGCTCCTTATCTTCAAGGCTGCTAAAAGGGAAGAGGGAGGAGAGGCAGGAGGGATGTGTCTCTTACCGCGGCAGTCTCCCGCTCTGCCCCTGAGACAGTCACTGCGTCAGCGAGGAGGGGGACAGACATGTTGTTACCACACATACACCGAGAGGGACTCGGACACTGACACCTGTGGGACAGAGGGACAAAGATGAGGCAGGAAAATAGACTCCTCTTCTCCCCAGCAACTATTTGTTCCAGAACGACCAGCTATTTGGGGAAAATTAAAGAGTCCGTGAAGGCTTTGATGTTTAAGCCCTTGGGACAGCCCCGCTCTGCCCTGGCAACACCGGAGAGCCAGGAAGCAGCAAACGCTTCCCACGTCGCAACACCAGATGCGAGTGAGCGGGGATGGGCGTGTGGGAAGTGTTAAAATTAGCTCTTTCTGTTAGACCTCAAAGCCCAAAGTTATTTCTGTGACTGTAACGCCGTGGGCAGGGGGCAGCCTCAGCATCCCTTTCCCGGCTGCCAGTGGAGCCGAGGAGGAGCCTGACCCACATCTGCTCCGGCGGGGAAGCAGGAAATGCCAGCACTGGGCACGCAGCAGCACGGGCTATAAAGCTATAAAGCACTAATAAAAGGTCCAGCCCTCTTTTATGGGGCTCTTCAAGGATAAACCAGAGCTTTCAGACACTGGCCTGAGACCCAGCCCTGTGCTGCCTCCCACAGCCCGCACCCCCCTTCCCTCCCCCAGCGATGGCATCGTTGTCCCTCCAACAGGCAGCCAGCCAGGGCCACCACCGCTGTCCCTGACTGTCACCTCCCGGACCCCTGTCACCTGTGAGGCGGGAGGCTCCGGCAGAGCTGACAGCCCCCAGGACACCACCTCCAAGATGCGACAGTGGACGGTGTTTGTTCCCAGTCTGGCGCAGATCACTACAAGTACCGCACCTCACGTGACAGGCCCTAACCCCCGCTTACCGCCCAGGACTAATGAGATCAGAGTGCGTGTACAGCACTGCCACCATCGCCCAGGAACAAGATCAGCCTCCCAGTTACTGCCAGGAGCCAGAGCAGCCCCCGTGGTCTCCTCCAGACACCACATCTCACAGCCAGCACCATCCCCAGAGGGTTTTGGATAGCACAGGACCACACAAGCGTCCCCCCCCAAACTCCCAGTACCCCAGCAAACAGCCTTACCCAACAGAAACAGCCACCTCCTCTACCAGCCTGGGCCAAGACCTGCCCAACTCGTTTCACCAACTGTTCGTCAGCTGCTTCCCCGACTCAAATAAAAACACCGGGAACAACAAGCTCCTCGGGCCTGGGGAACCTCACAGACACACAGCCCACGTGCTCGTGTGTAACTCCAGGGTCAAAACAACCAGCGAGGAAAAACAGCACCTGCCACCATTCCTGGCAAGAAGAGCCATAAATAAAAGCATCTTCCATAACAGATGGAGACACCGAAACACGCTCCCTGAGAAGACAGACTCACATCTTTGTCTTATTCACAGAAGCTCCAGGGAAAAGAGGGGTTTTGAGGGTCAAGGCTGCCTGAAGCACTCCACAGCCACCCCTTGGAGACACCTGAGCCTTTCCTGGGGTGTTTCTGCCCCACTCCTGGAATAAGATGAGGGGTGATGGTTTTAAACTGAAAGAGGGGAGATGGAGCTGAGATGTGGGGAACAAGTTCTGTGGTGTGAGGGTGGTGAGAGAGAAGCTGTGGCTGCCCCATCCCTGGAGGGGTTCAAGGCCAGGTTGGAGGGGGCTTGGAGCAACCTGGTCTGGTGGGAGGTGTCCCTGCCCAGGGCAGGGGGTAGCACTGGGGGGGGCTTTAAGGGCCCTTACACCCAAACTGTTCTGTGATTCTATGATCTACAGGAGGGTCCATGGCTGCTGCCACAAGAACAGCTCAAGCAGAGGCAGCTCGGAGGCTGAAGCGCAATCGGGGAAGGATCAGGCTCTCGAAGGGGTCTGTGTCCCGGTGACAGCTCCCACAGGCAAAACCAAAAGGAGATGAGCTTGTGTCCGAGCGGGGCAGCTTGGGTCGCAGTCCCAGAGCTGCCACAGCCCACGGGAAACCACAGCCCGATGCAGTCAGGAGAGGAGCAAGGCGCTAACGATCGCTTAATAACGCGTCCCCGGCCTCTGACGCTCCCGCAGCCCGGAGAAGAACCAGCGGAGAGGGGGGAACGGCGGCAGGAGGCCGGAGAAATCCCGCCTGAACCCCGGCTCGGCCGCCCCCCCCAGCCTCCCGGCGGGAACGGGAACGCCAGCCTTCCGCGGAAACGCGGCTTCTGGAAGGGTTTCCCTAAAGGCCGAACGTCTGAGGGGCTCGTACCGACCTGCGGGAGGAGGCGGGCCGTCGGCGGGAGGAGCGGCCCCGTTACTGGCAGCGTGGTCCTGGTCCTCGCCGCCCCGACCATGAGGCCGCGGGGAACTGAGGCCCGCCCTCGACCACCGACGGGAGGCAGAGCCGCGGCGGGGGAACCCTGGGGAGCGGAGCCCCGATCTCTGGTCTCTCCAACGAAGCGCCCACCCCCCAGCCGGCCCGCAGCTGCCGATCTACCGGCTCCCCCCGTTAAAAGAACCCGGGAAGGG
>VZTM01035991.1:204422-231259 GCA_013400555.1 Jacana jacana
CCATGCGGCCACACCCACCCCCTGTCCCGACGCTCCGCCCACGCAGCCACGAGGCCCCGCCCACTGCGGCCGCTCGGCCCCGCCCCCTGCGCCATTGGCAGTGCTTGCTCAGTCAGGAGAGTAAGCCGGCTCGCTCCGGGGTTTGGCGTTTATTGCGACGTGCTTTCCCTCTCCCCAGGGGAGCTGGGCTCAGGACACCTCCTCACACTTCCAGCATCCTCACCAGCCCCAGACCCTGTGCCGCGTTGGAATCTCTTTCCTTCCAGAGCTCCAGTACCTCCGACCCCCAGCGCAGCCCAGCTTTTTGAACTCCTGCCTACACACGCAGGAAAAATAAGTGATGTTTCTGTACTGTCCTCCATCCCCAGTCAAGTGGCTTCAGATTCAAAGGCTTCCTTTTGCCCCCTCTTTGGAAGAGGAAAAAGCACAGGGAAGAGACAGAACTTGAGCACCAGCTTCCAACCTGGAAATAAATCCTTTCAAGTTCCAGAATAACAAGGAAAAGCAGGGAACCAAGCTGGGGAGATACACATCTCAGCAGGCCCGGGTACGTGAAGGAACCCAGACCCCAGTACCCTGGAGACCAAGGAAAAGAGAGTACCTCGAGAAAGGTGTACTTCTCTCCGCACAAGCAGGAGCTGCAGAGCACTCAGTGCTCTTTCATTTAAAAAAAAAAAAAACAAAAAAAAAACAAACCCAAAACAACCACAAAAAAACTCCCCCAAAAAAGTGGTTCTTGCTCAGACAGAACAACAGACACGCTTGAGTTTTTGGCTTTTATTGAGACATGATTTTCCTCTTCTCATAGAAGTTCTCATTAAAATATCCATCTTAGATACCACAAAAAAAGGAACATAGAAAATTATCTGTACACATTGAGGACCCAACGCCACCCCACCAGCCCCCGTCATTCCCTGCCTGCCCACCTTCCTCGCCCCACCACCTGTGGGGCAGCCACAGGGGCAGAGGCAGAGCTTTGCTTAGCTCCTTGGGCTGCAGCACAGCAGGGACACATAGCACACATGTCACCCGCAGCCCCAAGCAAGAACTGTGTCCCCAAGGCTGCTCTCTGTGTCACAAGGCAAGGACCCCCCTTGCTCATCCCTCGGCACCATTCCAGTGTGGGAGCCCAAGGAAAGGGAGGGAAGAGAGAAGGGTGGCATCAATCCCAGCACCAGTGGGATGCACTCAGCACAGTGCAGAGCCCATTCAGACACAGCATCCTCTCTGATCCTCCCAGAACCCCCCTCCTGCCACCCAGCTCAGCAAAAATACAGACACCGGCAGCGAAGCCTGGAGCAAAGAGGCTGCTCTGTGGGGGAAGGTACATCTACCCCTGACAGCAGTGCTGTGAGCGATACCCACACCTGATCTGCGGCTCTAGGATTAATTAAGGGACAGTTGAGCAGCGCCCAAGATTCTTCTTGGGCCTCAGCTCGACCCTTTGCTCAAGGTGCTTCTGGGGCCTGAACATGATGCCAGACTCCCCTTCCCTCCCCTCTGGCTCTGCCCCAAGGACAGAGGAAAAATAAAGGGTGGCACAACGCTCAGCAGAGGAGAATATATTGTTAACTAATTAAAAATACAGAAAAATTAAATACAGCAAAATTGCAAGAGTAAGGAGCTGTTATTTTACAGCACAACACACACTGAAATGCTGCACGGTGACATGAAAGCATCTGGGACTGGAACAAAGTTACAGCACATCAGAGTCTGAGAACATTTGCCCAAGACCTTCCAAAGAAGACCAGAACAGACCAAAGAAACAATGGAGAGGTGTTCAGAAGCGTCGGCAAGAAAGACAAGGAGGAAAAGAAAGGAACCCCCAGAAAGCAGTAGCCTACAGGGGTTTTGGGGAGCAAGGTTTGCCCCACTCAGGGCACCCACACAGCTCCCTGGGGCTGGGCTTTGGCAGCCATAGGACCAGCAGCAGCCTCCAATACGGGCACCTTTTCCAGCCAGCCCAGGCCTAGGGCAGCCAATATAGCCTGCAGCAGAAGCCTCTCTCCCCTTTCTTTCCCAGCCTCTGAGGGCTACCAGAGAGCTCAGCTCGCTTGGCCCCTGGCCTGGCTCTACCCAGCCCCAATCCTCTGCTGGCACCGCCTCTGGGCTACTTCCCTTTGGAGGCAGACATGACCCACAGCCCCAAACGCTCCCCACAAGGGCTGGCACTGAAGAGCCAGTGCCTGGGGGTGCCCAGCTCCTGGCTCTCAGCTGCAGCCTCAGCACAGAGACCTAAAATAACCCCCCTCACACAGCACTGAGGCTTCTGACCTCCCTAGGGGAGCTGGACTCCAGGGCACCTCCTCACACTTCCATGAACCCCAGCGGCCCCAGCCACTGGGCCACATCCCACAGCCTTTCCTTCCAGAGCTCCAGTTCCTCAGACATGGAGCACAACCCAGCCTCTAGAACTCTTCCTATGTAGTACGCTCGCGTTACAAACGAGCCACATTCCCTTATTCACTTCCCTTCAACCCTAGTCAAGTGGTTCCAGATTCAAAGACTAAAATCCTTGCTTTTTCCAAAGAGGGGGCAGAGGAAAACATACAGGGACGAGACAGGATTTAAACACCAGCTTCCAAACTGGCAATAAATCCTTCCCATTTGCACACAGAAAACGAGATAAAAAGATTCCCTCTTTCCACCAAAAGAGGCAAACTGACACCTTCATTGATACAGAACCACAGAATACCAAGTTGGAAGTGACCTCAAGGATCATCTGGCCCAACCTTTGGAAGCGAGGGTTGTCTGGCTGCAACATCTGTCACCCCACGGACAGCCCTCTCCGCTCCACACGCGTCCCTCCAAAGCTGCACGCTCGGGTGAAGGGGACCACCTTCCCCAACACACGCACCATTCAGTGGTCAAGGGCGCAGGAAAGCTGTGCTCCTGTTCTAAACCTCCAAGTGACTGATACTGAACAACTGTTTTGAATAACAGAGGCAGACAAAGTCACCTCTCTGTGGTGAGGAAAAAAAGAAACAAGAGTTAAAATATGTCTTGGTGCACAGTAAGATTTCTCCCAAACTGCCTGGAGTTTTTTTTTTCCCCAATAGCCAGCAGAAGACAACAGCAGCAGAGAATAAGTCCCCCAGTAGCTCTTGCCACCCCTGCACAACATCAGCATCTGTACAAGATCTATGATAACAGTAGAGAGAAGGGCAAGAGCAGAGATTTTATGAGCATACACGAGGAGAGAGCAAAGCCTCGGGATGTGACGCGCTTCCCAAAGGATGGGGGAGCAGACGGGCCACCGGTCTGACCTGTCCCAGAAGGTTCAGGTGGGACTTTGGGCCCAGCAGGTACCAGCTCATAAGCAAAGAGTCCTGTGAGACCCAGTGTCTGCTCAGAGGATTCCTGCCAGCTCCAGGCACAGAGAGGCCAGCCCTCGCTCTGCATTGCGAGGGGGAGCCTACTGGGGGCAACATAAATAATACCAGTGGGATAGGGGGCAAAATATTAAGTAAAACCATTTTATAATTTATTAAGAGGTTAAATAGTCAATAGTCTCTGGATCTTCCACTCTCAGCAGGTGCCAAGACTTCACATTTTCTTGCGTCAAGAGATTCTGTACACCCTTCTGTTGACAGATGACAAAGCTAGAAACAGGATGTTAAGGGCAGGGGAAAAGAAGAGGGCTTGACACTGAGAAAGGGACCAGAATAAAAGATAAAATACTGTGCTGTCATCTTGTGCAGATCGAAGCTTCTCCCAGCAGCTGCAGCCTCCCAGGTGTTCAAAGAAAATGGCTGTTGGGGGACCTTCTGCCCTTCTGTGCCACTCCCCCACGGGAGGGAAAGTCCCAGGTCTGCAATCAAACTTATCTCCGAGAGAACCTGTTTTTGAAAGCTTTGATAGTCTTTGCCATCATGGGTGCAATTTCTGCAACAGAGCAAGGGGAAAAAGAAAAAAAAAAGAAATGAACCAAAGCCCCCTCCCCTGCCAGCAGCCCCCCCAGAGGAGGAGCAGGGAGAGCTCCGAGCTGCAGCCCTGGCAAAGGTGGGCCTAAGCGTTTGAGGAGCCTTTAGGGAGAGGAGAGAGGCCACCAACACCCCCCTCCTGCAGAACCCGGAGAAGCAGCAGGTTCCTGTGTGTGGGAAGGAGGAGCTGAGGGAGACCAAGGGCTGTTCTGCAGGTTCTACTTACTCTTCACTGGTGGTTTCCTGGGGTCACAGGAGGAGAAGGTGCTGGCTGAGGATGGGACAGAGTGGGCACTGCTGGTGCTGGGCCCATCATAGGACTGCTCCTCACTCACTCGAGCGTGGCTTTTGCTAGATGTGTACAGGACTGGTTTTATTCTGAAAGAGATGGAATATTTCAGGAGAGCACTCACTGTGGCTGGATCCAATTCTTCTGACACAAACCACACGTGGTAACAGCAGCAGGGCTGAGACCACAGGGAACCAGCAGGGACCAGGATCTCCAGGCTTCCCAGCAAGACTGAGGCTGTAACAGCTACAGTTTCCTGGAAAAGGACCTCCCGAGGACACAGCATCCCTTCCTGCCAGGACAGGGAGCTGCAGGGGGATGCTGGCAGGAGTGCACAGGAGAAGAGGCCTTGAACAGCAAGTGCTCCTTGAGAAAAACTCACTTGGTCTTTTCTGGCAGAAGAGCTCCTCCAGTCCCAAACTTCTCTTGTCTCCTTCGTACGTCCCGAGGGGGTTTTGCTGCAGAGTTCACAAATGCCATTTTGGCCACTCGACCTGTAGGAGGGTCAAAAAGGGACACATTGCTTAGATGCAGCTTATGATTAAAGGAGGCTCCTCTGTGCTTGTCTTACTACAGTAAGCTCCATCCACCTCTCCCCAATTCATCCATTCTGAAGCTTGGTTTGGTCTGAACCTCTTTTGGGCTATGAGAAATCAGACTGATCAGGTCAGCAGTTCCCATTATATTCACCAAAAGAGCAGGAATGCTCCCCCCAACCCTGGAGTTCTTCAGCCCCAGCTTGGAGAACCCACTCAAGCAGAACAAGAGGTACCTCTGCAGCCCTACATATACATTCACGCTGCAAAACACTGCTCTGGCCAGTCTACATCAACAGCACTTCTGATAAAATCTGGAGCTTGCCAAGCCAATAAAGCAAAGGCCACAACATAAAGAACAGAATGTTTACAATTCTTAAATTGAGCTAGATTTAAACCAGTGTCTCTGGAAGACTTTCACCACACACAAACACCCTCAGCAGCATTCCCAGGCCCCCTCTCATGGTTCAGCCCTACTTTACCTTTGGGCTTGTTGGCATGAGCTGAGCCAATGTTCCGGGCTAACATGAGCAGCCGCTGCTCTCGTGCATCGTGAAGGCGAAGGTACATCTCCCGCCAGGACTCAAACTCTTCCGGCTTCTCGTTCTTGAAGTCTCGGAGACAGTGGTTGTGCCAGAGCTGATCTGTATCCTCAATGAGAACCTGAAAGAAACCCACACATGAGCTAGGGTGTCCCCACACACACCTTCACTCCCCTTTCCCTCGGCACTGGCTGGCGCTGGTAGCACTGGAACACCACTGAGGGCAAGGCAGCTTCGGGAGCAAGGTGCAGCAGCAGAGGGGCAGAGCCCGACTCCAGGAGCTCCGGACTAGCAACAGCCCCCCCTTGTAAAGAGCGCTGTCCTTGACCAGTCATCTATTGCAGCTGAGGACAGAACGGCACCCCTGCATGTCACCAGCCCCTGCCCAGGCCCAGGCACTCACATGGTTACATTCCTCAATGCGATAGAGCTGCTCTGGGGTGCATCTCTCCAAGACTGGCTCCAGCACCGAGAAAGGGACACCACCCACTTCATAGATCGCTAAAGAGAAGATACAGAGTGTTTATCCTGCTCCTTCCTCACCAAGAATAAAGGCTCAGCTCCTTGAATGCACTGGAAACCACTGCAGCCACCAAAACAAGAGCAGGGGAAGGAGAAAGGAACCGTGGGTGCCACAGCTCCGGTAGGTCACTGGGCACCAGTCTCTCCAAGTGCAGAAATGCCTGCACAAGGCTCCATTTATCACTATTCCCGGTGCTTGAGCATTCCCTGGAAGCATGCTGGCTGCATGTGCTGCAGCACCTGAGCTTCCAGGGAGATCCGCCCCATGTCAGTCAGCCTGCCTTGTGACACGGGGCCACTGACCCTTCTCATGCTCCCAGCCTGATGCCCGGGGAGAGATACAAACAAGGTACCAAGACAGCAGTAAATCTCCACAGCAACGAGACTTTAAGACAGATGAGGACAGGTACTTACAGTCAATGTTGTTACTGAGGACCCGGATACACTGCTGATACAGAGACATCATCTTTGGCAGGTAGGCAGTTTTAGAGCCTGAATACACTTGCATCTTTGAATTCAAGCGGCGGCCTGTGAAACCCGCTTCGCTCTCTTCAACAGGCGAGGACACTGCTGTAAAGCGAGAGACTTGGAGTAAGAAGGGAACAGAACAACGAAGAGCCCGGCCTGAGTGGCTGCAGCCTATTTCAGACCTATTTGCCTGCCCAACATACCTTTCCTTTTCGTCTGGGAACAGGGAATAGACTCAATGGAAGGAAGAGGGCGGTAGTTGGCCTGGATCGGCGGCAGCGGGATGTCTGGTAACGTTGGGACCACATCTAGAACTATCTGGAAGGAGACAAAGTACATGCAAGTAAGATGAGAATCATACACCCTGTCAGCGTTCCAACAGCACTGAACTGCATTTTTTTTGGTGTTTTGAAGAAGCCACTCAATGCTGATCAGCTCGTGCCGGGAAGCACGTGCTCGTGCTCTCCTCAGCGGGAGCCTGCCCTTCTGCCAGTTCCTGTGGCTCTGTCGGGGCTGTCAGTACAAAGAAGCCAAAAGCAGCAGTCAAGGTTTAACACGTTAGTCCCTGCTAATATACAAAACCCTGGCACACAGGTGGCAATCAATATGTACAGAAACAGTGATGGTTTTTCAAGCTTTCACAAAAGAAGGTCTGTCTTCTAGAAAGTTACATTTTAATGCTGGTTCTCCCCTTTGTCCCCCATTCATGGAGACCAACAAATTTAGTTAGTAAATCTGTTAGTTTAGTTTAGATTTTAGTAACAAAACTGCAGTACAGATATATAGATAAATAGGTCCATTTTAGAAAGACACATACTACATGACAGGAGGGATATGGGAACTTGGCTAACAGGTGGAGATACACTACCTATGAGGCACTTTGAGCTGATCCAGATCTAAAGATACTGTGAATGGGTAACCAGAGTATCCTGTTTAATATGCTTTCATACAGGTATTTACCTGAAAATATTGAAAACTGGGGAGAGGAAAAGAGAACAAACAGGGGTTTGGCTATTGCATTTCTTCCCCCCTGCTCCTGCCCCTCCCTCTTCACCCCTTTTTCCAGCAGAACTTCCACTCAAACAGCACAAAGCGATGCCTGCGGCACAGGGCGTACTCAACACAGGGTGTCTCCCAGCAGGAGCCAGGAGTCACAGACCCAGATACCAGTGAGACACCGCAAGCACAGCCTGAAGCACAACACAGCCAGCACCTCCAAGGGGACAACTAAGATCCCCAGAGGGCAGAGGATCAAGAGCAGCTGATCCCACCTTCTTGGTTCACTTGCAGATCCTTCAAAATCTTACCCTCTTTGGTTTAGGAGCCTCTGGTGGTTCCTTCTCTGCCTTTTTCTCACTTGTTCGCTTGTGGCTTGGACTCTTCTGGCTCGAGCTTGAGCTGTTGGTACTGGCTTTGGATCCATTCTGCTTGCTGTGCCCTGGGTCTTTCTCCCCAGCGGGCGCAGAGGGTTTGACCACTTTCTTTTTCTTTTTCTGGGGCTGGTCGTAGCTGAGGTACGATTCAAAGGACATTGTAGGTTGCTCAAATTCATCCTCTGCTTCTCCCTCCCCAAAATTGGAGGAAAAGCCCATTGATTTTTTGTCCACCTCAGAGAATTTGCGCTTCCCCTCTGAAGATTTTGAGCCTCCAGAAACCCCCTTTTCTTTATCCCTATTTGATGAGTCACTCTCAGCTTTCCGTTTCTCCCTTTCTGTGTTAGAGGTTTCCAGGCTCAGTTTGGCCTTTTCCACTTTGCCTCTTTCAGAGTCCCGATGCTTCTGCTTTTTCACATGGTTGTCCAAAGACTCTTCCAATTGTGGCAACTTCTCCTTCCTGGAGGTGCCGCTTTCTCGGTTCTTTTCCCTCTTAGTGCCATCTGATGTCCTCTGCTTCTCCTTGCTGCCTCCTGCCACGGAGGCTTCTCGGAGCTGCTCTTTGAACGAGGTCTTGTGCAATCTTTCTGGGCTGAAGGCAGAGGTCCTGTCCTCCCCTCTGCCATCAAGTCGCTGCTTCTTGTGAGAAGACTTATGCTCTTTGCTTCGACTCATGTTCCCTTTGTTGTAAAACTCACCAGAATTCCTCTCCCGGCCTGCCCCCAGCTTCTCCGGAAGGCTCTGGCCTTTACTGGCTTTCCCACGAAACGCTGGCGGTTCCTCCTGCTCCTCAGAGGCGTAAGGGTCTGTGTACGTGTCCTGAGGGCTCTCGCTTGGCTCAGGTGACACAGCTTGCCCATAGTCCGAGTACTCCTGATCTGAAGAGAGCACTGGGGAAGATCTGCCCCAAGCCTTCCCCTCCTGGCTGCTATAGCCATAAGTCTCGTGGGCTCTCTCAGGCCTAGGATACCTTTTGGACTTCTTTTCCCTATGAGCTGGGCTATAGGACTGGCTGCAAGATGGCTGGAAGGCTTCTGAATACTCCTGGTCAGGTTCCTCATCCTCTCTGAGGGAGGGTTCTTGATGTCTTCTGCTGGAGCTGCTCCTCTCATAGTCACGGTCTTCAGAATCTAGGTTATTTCTGAAAAGGGAAAAAAATTAATAAAACAAGTAAGTAGCGAGACTAACATTTCCCAGTGTGAATGAGAAGAGCCCCCCCATGGCCAGGAACCTCTCACCTCCGTGCCTACACACTCCTGGCTGTGCAGCTCCTATAGGAAACACCTAAATGAACTCACTGCTGCCTTCACCACAGCTGTGTTACTGCAAGATGCTGGCTAGTGTTAACTTTCAGTTGCCATATGACTTTTGCACAGTAAAGCCTTCTTTCAAAGCAAGCCATTTCCTCTACTCGGGTCTGCAACATCCCTTCTTTAGCATCCTAACACAGGAAGCAAGCAGCCTGTATCTCTCGCTTTAATAAAAGTACTTTGCTGGCCGCTACTGTTGCTCCCTCATTGAGTTTCTGCCCAGCCGAGGCACAGACCCCACCCAGAGGTCGCACACAAAGGCAGAACAAGTGTTCCCGGAGCCCTCGCTTTGACTGCCTTCATCAGAGAAGTTTCCCATCCCCGCAGCAAAAACAGAACAAAGCTTCTCCATCAAGATCCCCAACCGGGTTCACTCACCTGTCTGTCTCTTGGGACACCGGCACCAGCTTCTTCCACCTGGCTACAAGGTTCTTTGCGAAGTCTCCTACAAGCTCATGTTTCCGTAAGCTGTTCACGGTCTTCCCAACGCCCGTCTCCTTCAGGAGAGAGCCCAGACATCAGTTCCTCTGAGCAAGACAGGCGGCACCCTCCCCTCTGCTCAGCTCCCCACAGCGGGAGTAACAGGAACCCCCTGCCTGTCCCCGCCAGCGAGAAATAAACCCCCTTCACCCAAGGGCAAAGGGACCCCAAAGACTAAGTTCTGTTTCCAGCAGCTGTTGTGGCTCTTACTCCAGCTCTGTAAAGCAAAGACGACTGAACTCTGCCTTAGACAAACATGGATTGTTAGTAGCAATAGCCCCAGTCAGTACTTGCCGTGACCATGGGTAAGTTTGAAGACAGAAATCACTAATAGTTGTCAGGATTAGCACTTCCTAATCTAATGCCAAGTCCGTTAGGGTCAGGAATGGCTCCAACCCTTGGATCCAAGTCAAGTGTGAAGTGTCTGGAAGAGCTGAGGATGACAAACTGTCCTCCAAGGCTTCACACTTGCTCTGACACGCTCCTTCCCCAGGCCTTTTATCTCTAGAACCATATTGTGATTGGGCCTGCGACACGGGACTGGAGCAGGTGACCAAGGCACAGGCCTCGCTCTCGGGAAAGCGGCACAGTTATCCTGGGACTTGACAGACATGAGGGAAAGGGGAGAGATTTCACAGCTCTTACCACAAGAACGTCAACTGTGATGGGCAACTCTGACAGCCTCTTCAGACTTTTCAGCAGCTGCAGAGACAGGAAGGAGAGTGTTCAGACGTGTCACACCGAGACAGACTGCGACTAGAGAGGAAGAAAACCTGGCACCACGTGACAGCTTGTTAAGGAAGATCCGAGTGGCAGAGAGCTGCTGTCTTGCTCCTAGCTGAGTTCTTGAGAATCAAAACATGAGGGCCAACTGTAATGAGATTATCACCTCTTTGCTTGCGAGGGCCCATCTGAGAATCTTAAACCACGCTCAAATATTAACACTTTCTCCACAGAGGACTGTGCCTTGTCTCTGCCCTAAAGCACCAGCACCAGACAGACACAACTCTGCTGCATGGCAAGTGGAAGAAAGGACTCGGAAGCTTGTGGACTCTCGGAAGCTGGTGCAGAGAATCACAGCACTTGAGAAGAGAGGGGGGGACGAATATTAAAATACCTTTCTGAAGTTCTGCAAGCTAGAGATGGTCTTAAAGATGCATGGGGGAACCTGCATCTTCCCTGTAGAACCCCCACTCCATCGGTGCTGCTGATACAGTCTCCTTTCAACTATGGCCTGGGTTAAAAACACAGCCCATCCCTTCCACAACCAGTGCCTCTTGCCCCACCTTTCACTTCTCTTTGCCATACACCAGTGAAAAAAACAAACTTGTTTTCCTCCACACACATGCTGCCAAGCAAAGCCCTGGCAGCGCATCTGGCTGCTCCACAGGCCAGGGAGGGAAGAACTGCACCAGTGAGGGGCTTGTACTTCTGCCACCCAGGTGCTTTGGGGCAGCACTTCACCGAGATGTCTACAGACTTCGATTTCAGTGCAGGACAGCGCACACCTAACAGCACCGCTGCCCCTCACGTTATTTCCCACAGAGCAGCTGTGGCCACAGAGCAGCCTTGTCAGCGTTCCCATTATTACGGTCCCTATACAGCCCAGGGCTTCGCTCAGCACCGCTGTGCTATATGTCATACAAAGGGCTCTTCTCCCTCATCCAGATCTGCTCTTTAAAGCACTCTGCTCACAAGCAAATCAGCACTGTTGGCCTAACCCATTCCAATAGTTTATTCCAATGACCAGCAGCAGCAGCAGAGGTGGACACAGCCCCCTCACGCTGCTGTGGCAAGGCTGGCCAGAGCTCTCTGGTCAGGATCCAGTGGGAAGACCAAGATCCTTCAGCATCAGTGATGCAGGGGCTTGGACCAGGGCTCACGAAGGCCCCGTTTGGAAGGAGAAGGATGGATCTTGTACTGGATAGAACAAGAGTAAAACAGGGCAATATTAAAAACCACAACGTCTCTGTCAGCTGATTACTTTCCCAGAGAGGCTGTTTTGCAGCTGACAAATCCCACCCTGAGAGTAAGAGCCAGGGGAAAACTGGTTAGGCTGTCCTTAAAGCCTTCCAGTCATTTCCAAGCTACACCCCACTGAAGCATCTTCAACAACTCTTTTTGCTCTTTTGTTATTTGTTGCCTTCAGGGCTGAATTCCAAGAAGAAAAGCCCTATTCTCAACAAGGCTCATCTCAGGATTTTATATTACTGGGGGAAGTGTGGTTTGAGTCCAGGGGACCCACACATTTGATCCAGAACACGTCTCACGGGAAACTGGTTTATTCTGCACCCACCACAGTTCACAGCAGGAAAACCCCACGCATCATAACCAAAAGCAAGAGCTGCCTTTTCGAGAGGCCACCGTGCACATACCTTTCCCTAAGTGCCACTTTAACGAGCTTTGATGCCTGCATCTTCATTAGAAATGTTAACACAGTTTGAGGTCAGCAGACTTCCCAGCCAAGTTGTAATTCTCAGAGTGACGCTCACAGGGAACAAGGTCTTTTTGTTACCTGCCTCGTCAGCAATGCCCTTATCTTACAATCTGATATCAAAACCTGCGCTTATCAATGCTGTCAAAGTGGCAGTACCCGGCAGGGATATATCTGGGAGCTGTGTTTGTACAGCACAGCCAAACCATGTGTTACTTGCAACCTTTGTGGAGCGAGACAGCTCTGATGCAGCATGGCTTAAGAGCTGGTACCAATCTGTATTTCCTCTGGGATGGGGCTGATGCCATACACCCCACCTCCAGCTGAAATCAGCCCAGCAGACTCAAACCTGGCACCTCAACGCAGAAATAACTGAAGTCCTAGAAGTCCAGTGAGAAAAAAGGGAATCAGGCAGAAGACAGAGAACACAACTTGTACCTTGCTAGAGAGCAGGTGAAATATGTACTAGAAGGCTCTTCTAAAACATCCCAGAGTAGGGCAGAGTTTCAGTCAATCAGCCACAAGGCACAAAGCATAAAAATTTCACCTAGTCCCAGCTCCAATAAGGTTTTGTTTAACATGGGTGAGAGGTTTTCCAAAAGAAGTCACCAGGCCGTTGCCACGCTAACGCCACACATTAATATCAAATTACTACAGCTCAGCCTGGCCCCGTCCTCGCCGTGAAGACGCTCCCCTGTTCGGGTTTCCCTCATTCTCTGTCTTCCTTCAGTTCTGCAGCAGAGTTTGTATCTTCTCTGCTGGAGAAAAACCAAACCAAAAAGGCTATTTCCAAACCGTTACTGGGGCGTTTCACTCACACGGTTCTGTGCCAGCAGCCCCCTCTTCAACCCCAGAAAATATTAACACTCACCACCTCTCAGGAAGGCAATAGAGTTGCACACGACTCGGGGCAAATATGATTCTTTCACATTCCTGATAAAATGCTTCAAAAGGACAAGGCAAAAAAAACCCAGAGACTGGAAATGGTGCCATGAGTGAGGAGCACCGATTTGTCCTGCTGACGGGGTAAAGCTCTGGCTGCCACAGCAGTGTGGGGGAAACAGCTACAGAAAAAGAGTCAGACCCTGTATTTTCTGACACAGGGAGGTGCTCAGAAGATGCACGCTCTATCAAGACTAAAGGCAACTACATTCAAGCCTAGAAACACTGGCAGTGCCAAGGATGTAGCTGAAAAGGTGTCAGAACTAAAGAGCACAGGGAAAGGGTTTAAAGTCACTACCCTCGCTAGGAACAGCCCGCAAATGCCTCCCACCTCCCCCTGCAAAACTGCACAGGACCAACAGAGAAAGGATGGCCTGAGCACCGTGAGGTCACTGGAGAAGGAGTCAGCCTGGGCAACCAGTACCTGAAGACCTACAGTACCCAAGAAAACAAAGACAAGAGTCATTGCCCCAAGCTGACCCAAGGCTCAGGGAAGGGGAGTGCTGGCTCTGTGCTCAGCGTGCCAAGCTGAGATGGAAAGCCTCGTGAGCGCTCCCAGCTCCACAGAGCCCCAGACCCCCTGGAACTGGCTCCTCAGCCGTCCCTCAGCTCCATCCAGGTCCCAGCGGTTAAACTCTGCTCTGGCCTTGGTTGAGAGGGTGAGGAAGGAAGCCCACCCCGTCGCTTCACCCCAACCGGGCAGGAGTCGGGTACAAAGCCCCCCTCCCCCTTTCAGAGGCTCAGCACTTGAGCACTTCGGGATCATCCTTCCCCGTGGGCGGTGCAAGGTCTTGGGAAGCAAGTGGTTCTGCAGGGGTTTGCCTCAGTTAAACACAACCAATGGAGGGCAGAGCAGCTGCCTCCCCCCGGTGAAGTGAAACACCAGACAAACAACTGTAAACGCTCACAGCAGATGGTGCCTCCATGCAATATGACAGCCTAGAGAGCAAGAGAGCAGTGCGTGTTCTGCCCACACCCCAGCTCAACCCTTATTCCAAATTTCAGTTGAAAAACCTGCTCAGAGCCCTGGTGCCCAGCAGGAGAGTTGCTGCCAGCAACAGGCACAGCCGAATCACAGAACGGCATGGGGTCGGGAGGGACCTCTGGAGATCATCTCCTCCAATCCCCCTGCCAAAGCAGGTCCACCCAGAGCAGGTCCCACAGGAACCTGTCCAGGCGGGTTTTGAATGTCTGCAGAAATGGAGACACCACCACCTCTCTGGGCAGCCTCTGCCAGGGCTCTGCCACCCTCACAGGGAAGAAGTTCCTCCTCATGTTTAGAGGGAGCTTCTAAACATGACATGGTTTAAGACTGTGCTTCTTCCCTCTTGTCCTGTCACTGGGAATCACTGAGAAAAGCCTGGCCCCAAACTCCTGACACCCACCCCCCTCAAGTATTTCTAGGGGTTGATCAGATCCCCCCTCAGTCTTCTTTTCTCCAGGCTTAAAAGTTTCAAGTCCCTCAGCCTCTCCTCATAACAGATGCTCCAGACCCATCAACATCTTTGTGGCCCTTCGGTGTACCCTCTCCAGCACTTCCCTGTCCTCCTTGAATGGGGGAGCCCAGAACCGGACCAAGTGCTGCCGATCTGGCCACAGCAGAGGGGGCAAGATGACCCCGATGTCCCCAAACAGAGGGGGTCACAGCAGACCTCAACAGCCACCACAACCCCTCTTGGAGATGGGCGAGAAAGGCATGGAGCACCCTCCCCCAAACCCAGAGGAGGAACCCACACCAGGGGCTGGGTTCAAACGTGGCGGCTTCTTGCCCTGAGCCCAACTCCCCAGTGATGCCGGTGGCCGTGCCAGGGCCAAGGCCGTCCCTTCCCTGTCACCACCTGCACGGGTTCCACCGCAAACACGTCACCAAGCCGACTCTTCCGGCAAGTTCTCCCGTTGCCCGCTTGCCCGCCTCTTAAACCGCACCCCATGGAGGTGCCACAGGGGGGGAATATCTCCTTGGGGTCCTCCCGGGGCCTGCGAGCCCAGGCTGGCAGCAGCGCGGGGGTCCCTCCNCTTCACCGCCCGCTGGCCACACGGCGCGCCGCCGCCGCCGCCGCCATCTTGGCTGAGGGCAGGAAACGGAAGCGGCGCTGGCGCTGCCCCCAGCGGTGACGGCCATGGTGGGTGAGGGCAGAGTTCAGCAGGTGCCATCTTGGAGCCGGGCAGCGCCGGCTGGCACCGCCATCTTGAGTGCTGGCAGGGTGATGGTGAGGGGAGCGCTGCCGCCATGGCCGCCCCTCACTGGGGCAGTGGTGCCATCTCCGTTCCTACCGTGGTTAGGGTAGCCTTTCCCGAGACAGATATCTCTTCATACCTATTACCGTTGCCTCCTAATGGCCAACGGCTCAACCACGGCTGTTGCAAGTGAGTGGAAAGTAGTTTTTTAGACTTGTGGCCAAAGGCAAATTGAGCTAGGCCACAGCTGCCGAGGCTGGGGACTCGGAGCTGCTATCCCCTTTGAGGCGGGAGGGTGTTGACAGGGTGATGCACCTCCAGCTCATCCCCAGATACCCTTGTGAGCCTCTCAGGAGCACAGCCAGGCCTTTGGCTGCCTCCTCGTTGGCTCTCCCTTGGCAGTGGCCATGCCTGGCTGCCTCCTGTCGCTGGCTGTGACGATGCTTTTGGCCAGAGCAGCGCTACCTGAATCCAGCCCTTTCCATGTCTCTGGGGCCTCAGCTGAGGGCAGCTGTCCTCGCATCACCCCCAAAGCCTGCTGTATATGTAGAAGTGATAAGAGCAGTCAGCTGGCTGGGAGGGGAAAGGAGAGAGGAGGATGTCATGTGGGGAAAGTTGAGGGTCTCTGTCTCTCGACCTGCAGAGCCCTGTGCTGGCCAGAGCTTCCCCTTGGACTGTCCGGTCTGAATAGCAAGGTAAGGAGCAGACCCAGCCAGCAGATGAGTCATGGAGAACCAGGTCTTGCCGAGCAGGATTTGCAGAGACCTTGAGTGGGGCATGGGAACTGCTGAGTAATGGAAATAATGGCATGGGGAAGGACTGTTGGTTTCAAAAATGGGGCTGGAGAAATTATCGGTAGCAAAACGGAGCCTAGAGATGCAGTGTTCAGGTAGTTTTCCAGGCCATTCTGGTGTTTGCTGTGACTCAGACCCTGCTAGAACTCAGGGCTCGAGCTACCAGCAGCTGAAGGAGAGGGACTCTGTTTGGCTAGATATTAAAATAAACCTGCCATAACTTCCTGAAGACACAGTATCAGCCAGCGTAGGTCCTGCTTTGCTGTCAGCTCAGTGATACGGTGCCAGGCTGAGATTAGCAGCACTGAAAGGATACGAGGACAACTACTATCTTTTAAAAGAAGTTTAAACAGCTAGAATAAACCTCTGTCTTCCTTTCTTTCTGCCTGAGCCCTTTGAAGTCTCTTAAAACCATTCCAGCTCCCTAGATCAATCCAGCAGCCAGGATTAATCTGTAGGAAAAATACCCCTTTCCAGTCTCTACATGGGTATTTCAGTCACAGACAGCATTTTAAATTAACTGCAGGTAGTAAAGGTCGCTCTGCCTTCCTGCTGCCAGACACTGGAATAACATGAACACGTGCTTCAAACCAGAGTCTGTCAAAGGTGCCCAAAGGGGACAGGCAGGTTCCCACAGACATCAATATGAGCCCAAAATTCCTCGTGACTCACTCCATGGTACTTGTATGAAGTGCAAGGCAGTTAGGAGACCTCTGTTTATCCCAGAACCACTTCTCCCCACCCTTGACTCCCGAGTGGGGTGTACAGGGGATGGAGAAAGCCAGCTGCATTGCAGGGCTTTCCAGAAGGAGGTGGGAAGGCTTTCAGAGATCAGCTTGCCCTAACTGTAATGCTGGGCTCCACACCAGGCCCACCGGAGCAGCTGAGAACTGCTCTCACCTCTCTAAAATGGGGCCTGGTGCCCCTGAAAGGAAGGTGAGCAGATTTATGGGCAGAAAGAATGGCTTGCTGCAGACACTGTGCTTGTTTCCTTAAAAAAAGGCCAAAATCAAGGCAGTCTGGGGAGCAGAAGGTATTGGGCAGGTCCTCAGCACAGCCCGGTGGAAGCTGACACCCAGGTCACTTATTTCATAAGGCCAAACTTTCCTCCTCTTCCTCCTCCTGCCCTGGCAGGTTGCAGACCTTGGCCTGACACCCATCCTGCTGGGACCAGTGTCAGTGTGGGGGCAGCAGGACAGCCACCTCCCTCCAGTATGACCCCTGCTCCTTTTTGGGCTTGTTTGGCAGCGAGGAGGTTCTTGCAGTGTCGTATCTCAGAGAGATACAGGTCTCGTCCCTTGAGGAATCTAGAGACAAGTCTTGGAAAAAACATTCAATTTCCTGGGAAATTCTAGTATTTAACCTATATTGTCACTTCAGCTGAAAAGCTGAAACTGCAAATTTTCCTGGGGAATGGATAGTCTGAACAAAATGCATGTTTGGAACATCATAGTGTTGTTGCTCTGGAAGGGTAGATGCCAGTTTCCCAAGTCTGAGCTGGGTTTTGGAAGCAGTTTCATATTCAAACACACCGAGCATTTGCATCCTGGTTCCAGAAGGATTGACGCCTGCTCCAGGATGTGACACTGTGACAGATGAACCTTTGGTGGAGTAAATTGGGGTAGCTGCATGAAACGCCATGATACCAGGGATGGCTCAAGTGCCTGGGACTTTTCTCCTGAATCCTCTTGGCTTCTGTGCAAAGCCAGGAGAGAAGAGGGTCTACGGGTGTCTGTGCCATCCCTGCTCCCTCTGCTCACTCCAGCCAGGTTGTTCTTCCCCTCGGACTCAGCCCTGAATCCTCTTTTCTGGCAGGGACTTTTACTAAACTTTTTCTCTTCTCTGTGTTTTTGCTGAAGTCTCATATGTCCCACTTCTTTGCCTGGTGCTAAATACGAGCTGATTACTCAGGGCCAAGAAACCTGACCATTATGGCCAAGCGTAATAAACAGTACCCAGACATGTGAGGCAGGGCAGTAACAGCTATTTCTGGCCGCCAGATTTGTTCCCTCATATTGGCTGCTCTGAGCTCCCTCAGAGGAGCTGAGGTCACCACTGAGTTTCAGACTGGAGTTTCGAGCTGGAATTTGAGAACATTCAAAAGCTGGATTGCTGTTGCTGTTCTTGGGGTTTTTTTCTCCTCTTTCACCTGCACTCTGAACTGGTCACCCCAAAGGGCAGCTGGTCCCACTGGTGACCTTGCCATGCCAAGGGGCTGAGGGTAGAAATGAACACCCTTTTCTATGTGGTCCCGCAGTGCTGGGGTTCATCTCACTGTACTGCTGTTGGGGATCCTCTGTCAGAGCTGCTGGGATTTGACTCACCCCCTCTGACCTGGGCTTGAGTCAGGTGAAACAAACCCTGTGATTGCCAATTTGCTCTCCCAGGGGTCTGTGTCACCCCAGGCGTCGGGGCCAAGCACAGCCCTACACCCCAGGAAGAAGTGGGTGCTTCTGCTTTCCCAAAGCAGCCACCCAAAATCCCCAGTCCTTTTTTAACACAGCAAAGTTGCTGGTACTGGTTGAGAGTTGACAGTCCCCTCTTGCAGTCATGGCCTTCAATGCTTTGAATGCAGCTCAGAGGGGTATGGGGCTTAGGAGGAAGTTTCCATCCTTCCCTTGGTCTGACCCAAAGAGTACGAGTGGGAATTTTTCCTTTGCTTAACTAAAACGTCTTAAAGAGCAGAAGGGCACTTGTGTCCCTGCTACAAGGCTTCCACCTCTTCTTTCTCACCAGGTCCCATTCTGATCCTACCAAGATGGCGCCCAAGAAGAAAAGCCCCAAGAAGCCCAAGGTAGATAAAGAGGATGCGTCTGTCACCCCAGTGATGGTGGAAGATGCTTTGCTAGATGTCGAACACCTCAATCATTTAAATACTTTATATGACAGTGGCTCCAACGGCTTCCACTGCACAGCCACAGAGGTTGAAGCTCTGGACCATGGAGCCAGCCTTCTGGAGGGGATGAACCAGATGCGCCAGAGGCGGTTCCTCTGCGATCTCACCATTGCCACCAAAACAAAGTCCTTCGAGGTGCATAAGCTCGTCCTGGCTTCCTGCAGTGAGTATTTCCACCACCTGCTGCAGAGAGACCCTCAGCTGCACCAGGTGGAGCTCCGCAACGTGTCCCCTCTGGGCCTGACCACTGTCATCACCTACGCCTACACAGGGAAGCTAAGCCTCTCGCTGTACACCGTCGGCAGCACCATCGCCGCGGCCACCCAGCTGCAGGTGCCAGCCCTGCTGAACACATGCAGCGACTTCCTCAGGCGGGAGATGGCTGTGGAGACCTGCGTGTACATCGCCAACATCTCGGCCACCTACGGCCTCAGCCAGGTGAGAGACGCCACACAGAAATTCATCCGGGAAAACTTCCTGGAGTTCTCCAAGACTGATCAGTTCATGAAACTCCCCTTTGATCAGATCAATGAGCTGCTGATGGATGATGGCCTGCAGATACCCAGTGAGGTTGCAGCCTTCCAGGTCGCTGTCAAGTGGCTGGAATTTGACCCGAAACGTGTCCGCTATGCTGCTGACCTCCTGAGCAACATTCGGTTCGGCACAATCTCAGCCCCAGACTTGGTCAACCATGTGCAGCCTGTGCCACGCATGATGCAGGACCCGCAGTGCCACAAGCTCCTCGTGGATGCTATGAATTACCACCTTCTCCCACACCAGCAAAACAGCCTTCAGTCTCGGAGAACCAGGATACGGGGAGGCCAGAGGGTGCTTGTCACAGTCGGAGGTCGTCCAGCTTTGACCGAAAAGGCTCTTAGCAGGGAGATCAGCTATAGGGACACAGAAGGAAACTGGAACAAGCTGACAGAGATGCCAGCAAAAAGTTTTAACCAGTGTGTAGTGGTGATGGATGGATTCATCTACATTGCGGGTGGTGAAGACCAAAATGATGCCAGGAACCAGGCCAAGCACGCTGTCAGCAGCCTGAACAGGTAAGAGGGGCTCCACCTGGCCATGCAGACCCTGGGGAGGGGCTCAGAGCTGTGCCCAATCTGCCTGTGCCCCAGCATCCCCTGTGGGGTTAGGGACAAGCACACTAGAGAGGTTCCTCTTAGCTGTCAGTAGGGAGGAGGTAGCTCTGGCCCCTGGGATAATGCTGCCAGGGAGGGACAAACACAGCGAGGCCCAGCACAGGGTGCTGGACTGCGGGACTCCAGACCTGGAAACTGCTTCCAGGGATTTGATTTGAGTGAGTCTGGGCTTCCTCTGGGGACTTTGGTGCCTGGGCTGTGCTGCCCACATCCTCCAGCAGCACACAGCACTGGGGCAGGAGGAGGCCAAGGCAGGCCCTCTGAAGCTGGGAGGCTCCTGGAGAAATGGGAGCCCTCATTATTTTGCAGTAAAAGTGTGTTACTCTCGGGGATCTCCCCTTTTAGCCCGTTGGCTGTTCCTCCAGCCAGTGCCAGCCCCAGCCCAGCTTCTGGTTTGCCTGGATTCCTTTCAAGGTAGATTTACAATCTGTAGGATTCCCATTGCCCTTCAGGCTTTTGGTTTATTTTCTCTGCCTCCATTTCTCCATCTTTTAAATGATGCAGATTTTTTCCTTAATCCACATAAACCTGTCACTGGATTACCAAGGGATTACTATTCAAAGAAAGGAGGAGTAACCATGGCAACCTGACATGCAGTATTTTGTTTGCAAACTAAACCTGAACTTCCCGGTCGCTCTGCCCAGGGCTTGGCTCAGCCACCTGAGGCTCCACACGCACCATTGTTGGCACCGCTGGAGGCCAGCCCTTTGTGGCCCCTGATCACCCTCTCTTGGTTGGGAGCAGTCACTGGGCACCTCTCCTCACCGAAAGAAGCTTCAGGGACCCACTGGCTGGTGTCTGTTCTGTTTCCGGCCAACAGCATATCCACCTTTCCCAGCCTGGCCTAAGTCCCTGTGGCATCACTCTGGGGACACAGCAGTTCTGGTTCCCTCTGCCATCTTGTGGGCACACAAGGAGCCAGCTTCTTCAAGGCCAAGTGCCTTGCTTTGGCCTGGCAGGGTGGGCAGGGAAGACTCGTCCCTAGGTCCTCTTCTGCTTACCATGACCCCTTGTGGAACAGTGACAGTGCTTGGGAACAGCTCAGGTTGGTAGCACTCACTGTTTCCCAGCTGGGCCAGAGCTTGTGGTGGCAGGAGCAATGCTGGGCTGTCCCAAGAGTTAGTGGCAACAACCCCAGCAGTCACTGGTAGGATCCAGTCCTGTGCAAGCCCCACCGTCTCCATCTGCACTGCCTGCCCAGATGGTTTCCTGCTGGAGAAGACACAGAGGCTTTTCAAAGCACGAGTTGTCTCCTCCAAAGGCAGATGTTTGGCAGGTCCCTCTTGTCCCCGTGGCTCTGATGCTAGTCCTGGACACAGGTCTGCCCTTCGCCCCTCAGGTATGACCCGCGTTTCAACACCTGGCTGCACCTGGCCAGCATGCAGCACAAGAGGACGCACTTCAGCCTCAGTGCCTGCAACGGCCTCCTCTACGCTGTTGGAGGGCGCAACGCCGAGGGCACGCTGGCTTCTGTCGAGTGCTATGTCCCCACCACCAACAGCTGGCAGAGCAAGGCGAGCTTGGAGACACCCCGCTGCTGCCATGCCACCACCGTCATCGATGGCAAGCTCTTGGTCACCGGTGGTTACATCAGCCACGCTTATTCCCGCACCGTGTACTGTTACGAGCCCAGCACCGATGCCTGGAGGGAGCAGGCGAGGCTCAGCACCCCCCGGGGCTGGCACTGTGCAGCCACGGTGGCCGACCGAGCCTACGTGCTGGGTGGGAGCCAGCTGGGTCCTCAGGGCGAGCGGGTGGATGTGATGCCCGTGGAGTGCTACAGCCCACTGACAGGGCAATGGAGTTACATGGCTCCCCTGCCCACGGGGGTCAGCACAGCCGGGGTGGCTCTGCTGGAGGGGCGCTTGTGCCTGGTGGGTGGCTGGAACGAGAGGGGGAAGAGGTATCAGAAAGGTGTGCAGTGCTACAATCCTGACCTCAATGAGTGGGCCAAGGATGAGGACCTCCCCGAGGCCATTGTGGGTGTCTCATGCTGCACCATCATCCTCCCACGCTCCCCAGGCTCCAGGTCCCGGGCCAGCTCTGTGGCCTCAGTAACAGCCAGCATATAAAGAGCCTTGGGTGCCACGTGGCTTATGCCAGCAGCTGGAGGAGACAGCTGAGGAGTGCGGGGAAGCTGGATGGGGAGACACACTGATGTTTGGCGCCTCTGCAAAGTCTCAGACAAGTTTGGGGCTCTAGGAGACTTGTCTGAGCTGCCTCAGCTTCACAAGGCATTGCTCAAACACAGAAACAAGCAGGACAAAAGAGCTTTTCTCCTCAGCCTGCAGTACCTTATTGCGCTGTGGATTGCAAGGAGAAGGGGAGGGGAGAGAAAAAAACCCAAACCCTAGTGTAACAAAGGAGAAATTCTACTGTAAAACAATGGTAGCATGGGTATTAGGTACAAGAAAGTGACAGGTCTAGAACCAACCCTGTTGCTCACACAGCATTTGTGTGAACATTTACCAATTACTCGTCAAAGCCAGATCCCTTCATCCCAAGAGTAACCCCATCCTTGATAGCAAGGAAGAGAACTATTGGAGCAACTCACCAAGGTCTTTTGCTCTTCCTCCAGCTCAAGTAGAGGGAATAGGGGGAGTGCCTAAGGATGCTGTGAGACTCCAGATTTCAGAGGCAAACAGTGCCCTGAAAATAACATCAGCTGGAAGAGAAGCCCTTCACATGTAAACCCGCTCTCGCAGGTAGATTCCTTGCCAGGTTCTGTCACCCTGTCAGGCTGACAGCTTGGTTTTGAACTCTGTTTCCCCATTACTGTAAAAGCAGCAGTTTCCAGGGACAAGCATTTGCTCAGTGCCCAGGGTCCCTTGCTGTCACTGCCTCAGAGACAGAGGACAGTTACCAGTCTTCACTAAAACCCTTGCTGCCCATTCACAGGGGGACAGGGGCTGCAGAATCCTCCTGCAGAGCAGATCTGCGGTTTTGGGCTGAATATGTCAGGACAAACCACACCACAGAACCCCAAACCCAGCCCCAGCGGGTCAGAGATGCAGCCCCAGCACAGTGAGAACCTGTGATGAGCAGGAGACAAGAGAGTGGTTGGTTATTTCCTGGTGCCCAGCCCATGACCATTACCAGACATCACACACGAGTCCCAAGCTGAGGCCAGAATCTTCTGGTAACAGGCCATTACAGGACCACACCTACATGCCATCTTAGACAGGGCTGAATTTGGCCCAGGAACCTCACCAGCCCCCCCAAGGCCTTGCCCATCCCCTCAGCCCCTTCAGTTTGCTTCAGCTAAGAACCCTCAGCCACACGTTGGCTTTAAGGCTCTGCTTTATGAAGAGGAGACCTGTGCTGTTTCCTTTGGCTTCCCACGGAACTCGCACTCCCAATAGATCCTAGAACAGAGCTGCTCCACTGCTTCAAAACCCCTCGTTCATTAAGGAGCAGGCTGCCCCTAACTAGGGCTGGGGGTTGGGTCTGTGGAGGATCAGAACCACAACACTGACTTGTTCCCTTCAGGAATTAAATCCTCCAGAAATTGTGCTTTACAACTCCAGTGGTCAAAAAGCCTGTGTTTGCCTTGTTCTTTCTATGCCCACCTGCAAGCTCCAGCAGGAGTTTCACATGCAGTTTGTGCAGTTGGACAGCACAGAGGTGGAGACTGCATCCATGGAAAGCCACCGCTTGCTCCTGGAGAACACCACACTCTCTTTATGTGCACAGACAGCATCAGCCCATGTCCTTCTGCTGCCTTTTGAGTGTCACCAACCCTGGCTCCCAGCAGCTTCCCAGGTCAGGAGGAGCCCCCAAAAAATTCTCAACAGGAGTTAGGGGGTAGAAAATTTTATTTGCTTTTTTGGTAACAGGAACTGCTCATTTACCAGGAAGGATGATGCCATCATACTGCAAGGGAAAAAAAAAAGAAAGAGAAAGAACTAAGTGAGAAAGCACTGTCAGGTAAAGGTGAAAGTGAGCCACCGCATTCATCCCAAGCCAACACTGCCGTGAAACACCAGTCTTCCCAGCTGAGCAGCCAACTGCCTTGCTGCTGTGCTGGTGACTTCCAAAGGGGGCTTTGTTCAGATCAGGATTAAACTCTGCTCCTCAGCCCAGTGAAACAAGGGGCTGATCCGACCAGAACTACACTCATCCCTTTTACAGGCCCAGGATTTGGCCACTGAAGGTCAATGTCACACTCAGCAGAACCAGGCCTAAGGAGGGGAACGGGCCATTCGGCAGGAGCAGGCTGCAGCCCAGCCTGTGCGGGGTACGGCCAGTGTAGATGTAGGCAGAGTAGCCAGTGAAGATCCTCCAGCCCTCTGAAAATGTACCAGTAGTCCCCATCTGTGAGCATTTCCCACCAAGCTTTTAGCATGCCCTGCTCATTATCCAGTCCTTGTCAGACAGCACTACAGACATGTAAACCCAAGAACTTGTTTTATTTGGATCACTCCATCTTCCAAGCCTGGCAGCTGAGCTGGGAGCTGTGTCAGATGAATCCTAACCCTCGGCACTTGTGATCTGTGCACAGAGCACCTCCAGAACTGGCAGATTAACACTAGAGCTGCTCTTTCACTTCAGGACACACACACAAAAGGTGTAGAACCAGCACTCATGCTCAAACACAGCTTCTACTGCCCCAGAGAAGGGAAAAATCACCAATTTAAACAGTGATCAAAATCCCCTATGGCCCAGTGACCTGGCCCAGCCCTTCCACACCGCACCATTTCACTGGTACCTGCTCGGGAACTCTTGGGATACAGAAATAAAGATGGACTCTACCTTCTGCTGGAACCAGCGCATGGCTTCTTCCTTTCCAATCCTGTGCTTGGCTCCAATGTTGCCAGTTCTGCGTTTCTTGTCAGCAATGCTGAAGCCAGGCCTGCCCAGCACCTGCCAGGATGGAGACCCACAGCACTAAGTCATTCTGGCATCCGTTTTCTTCAGCTTAACAGTTTTCTAGCAGGGAAGGCTAGAATCCCCACAGCAGTACCATCCCATAGTCTGAGTCACAGTCAAGATCAAGAGCATTATCTTCTACAGCCTCCACGTGAACTAAAAATGGAGTAACTCCTGAGCAGCCAGCTAAGCTGACAGGCACAGCTTGGGTTAGAAACTTGGCACACAGTGTCTCAGAAGCCAAAGTGATACAGAAACCACACTGCTCCATACCCAGGGGCCTCACCTCTTGAGCAAAGATACACTGAGCAGCATTGCTAACGTGCATGGCACAGCCTCCTATTTCAGAGACTGAGCGAGGCACGGCAGAATGGAACCCCTCAAACACACCAGTCACCACCACAGGCTGCTTCAGGGCCCAGCCCCGGCGCTCTGATCACAGGGAGAGCCCTCCAGCAACACAGCCCATCTTCCAGTCCACATTCCCAAAGCACCCGCTGCGCTCCCTTCCCCAAACCCAGCAGCTGCTCCACTGTTACCCAGCAGTACCAGTAAGAGCAATAGTGTTTGTTTCTGTGAGGCTTTGTGAGACATAACTCGATTTACAGCAGCCCCAAGAATCTCAGTTTAGACTTGGATTTTGCTGACAATTTTTCCATCTTGCAGCACTGGGCAGCAGGTTAGTGGGAGCCAGTGATCCTTCTAGAGCTTTCACACAAGCCCAGGAGCTGCAAGGGAACGGGGAATACGCACCACGTAAAAGTCCAAGCCGTAGATACCAATACTTGGATCATATTTAATCCCCAGATCGATGTGCTCCTGGATTCCAAAGCCAAAGTTCCCAGTGTCTGAGAAGTTGTTTTTCCTCAGTTCGTATTCCCGCACCTGAAACATTGGTTGTCAGTCACCGTTATTGACACCACCAGCAGTCCCATGTGTTCTAACTGCCGCCAGACCCGCAACTCACATGCTACTCAGTCTTCAGCCCTGAGATTTTGCTCCCAGAGCCCTAGATTTTGCTTATAAATCACAGCAGCAAAGACAGAACCTCAAAAAAAAACAAAAGCAACAACCACACCCACGGGCTCTTAAATAAGGATGAAGCAGCAACAAGAGGGAGAAACTGCAAAGCCTGCAGCCCGGGTCAGACCAAGCTGCCCCAACCCCTCACACCCACCACTGACCCAGCACCACATCAGGTGCAACACTGCCACAGGCACACCTTTGCAGATTGTTTCGTTCTTTCCCAAATCAAAGATCTGCAGACCAGCCAAATTCTCACCTTCAGCCCCTTCTCCAGAATCTCCTCTGCTTTGGCCCCGCGAACTGTGCAGTGAACGGCAATCTTCTCATTTCTGCGGATTCCAAAGGACCTCACCGTGTACCGTGCTGCAGGCAGCAATAATTACACTTAGAGGTTATTCCAAGAAGTCACACCTGGGGGATTCAGACTGCTTAAGACTGAAAAAGCGACTTTACAGAATCAGGGCATTGTCAGAGTTGGAAGAGACCTCTAAGAGCCCATCCCGTCCCACTCCCCTGCTAAAGCAGGGCTGCCCAGAGCACAGCACTCAGGCTGCATCCAGGCAGGGCTGGAAGGTCTCCAGAGAAGGGGACTCCACACCCTCCCTGGGCAGCCTCTGCCAGGGCTCTGACACCCTCACACCAAAGTTTCTCCTCACATTTGAATGGAACTTCCCATGTTCCAGCTTGTGTCTGTTGCCCCTTGTCCTGTCACTGGGAACCACTGGGAAGAGTCCAGCTCCATCCTCCTTCAACCCACCCTTCAGATACTTGGAAGCCTTCTTCCAAGTACAATAATCAGCCTTCTCTTCTCCNAAAACAAAAAAGAACCAAGGCAACCACACACACTCCTCCTGGGGGATGAGGGCAGAGCAGCAGCCCCAGTCTGGAGGCAGAGCTGAACTGACAGAAGCAGCCACCTGCACCCCAAGACACCCCCCTCAGTTCTCACACCGCCTCAGGGCAGACCCCCCCCCGGGCTGGCTCTGCCGAGGAGTCTCTTCCCCGGCAGCCACACTGCTGCTTCACCCGCTGCCTGCTCCGGGCAGGAAGGAAACCCAGCACTGCTGAGGCTGGGAAGCCAACCCCGCTGCCCGCAGCCCCTCA
>VZTM01035992.1:8414-18550 GCA_013400555.1 Jacana jacana
CAGCCTTGAGGAGACTGTTTATGAAGGCTTTCATTCCATCATGTACCTTGGACATAGCTCAAGTGAGGGAGAATCTGCTATGCCAAATCTAAACTTGGCCCTGGTAGAGGCAGATAAGGACCTGTGCCTAGTGCAAGCCATGGGAAGAATCATATTTGGAGACAGGCACAGCTGATGGAATCAAAGATAGTGATAACCTGTGGATCAGACTATGCATCTTTTTGACAAGCATCAGCTGTTCGTTTCCAGCCTCTGGGTGACTCCTTTATACCAGATGCAGTATTTCAAAAAACAATTGCTTGTGATGTGGAGTAGGGGGAAAAAAAAATGTAAATTGGAAGTGACCCAAGTTCCGACTATGCATGGGTGTCCCATGGGTCAGATGAGAGAGGCTGTTTCCCAGGAATCACAGACCAGATGACATTTGCAGAAAATGTGGAGGCAAAGGCTATTAGAAATGGAATTGTATGAATAGAGGGAGGCCACATAAGAGGAATTAAAATTTGCTAATGCAGTCAGGTCACCATTAGCAACAATTAGTATCCCCAGTGTGGGCAGCTACCCCTAAGCCGATGTTATTATCTGTCTGGAGACATTGACAAATAAAAGGTTACAGTGGACGAAGGATCTGAATTTGGTGATCCCTGGAAAATGAAAAGTGTGGAAGACAACTACATTTTTGATGGCAGGAGTTAAATAGGTGGCCACTGCTTGTCAGCTACTGCATACAGCAGGAGAAATCCAGCTGTTCATCCGATCAAGGCTGCACATGCTGTTTCAAGATGGACAAATCAAAAGTAAAAGCAAATGATATTTCTTACTGTGAGGCATAGTCAGTGGAAAAATCTGATGTCTAGAAAAGAGTTTCAAAGCCTTTCACAAGAGCAAGAAGATGTCAACAGCTTTGCACAGGACTTGCCAGAAGTTCCTACTGATGGCAGCTAACAGAAATATGCAAGCAGTTGCTTCTTTTTTTTCCAGGAACAAGGTCTTTGTCTGTGCTCAAATATGGGAGTGCTCAGACAGACAGCTTCTGTGTCCTTTCATGTCCACCTCAGGAACAGCAGGTCCCAGGGAGAGCCTGGGTGTCTACCCTGATTCTCAGGTGGGTTTTGCAAACTCAGATGTGTTCTGTTCTTTGGCATCCATACTGCCAGCAACATCTGTTTTGTGAGTTCAGAGAAAGCCTGAGTATATTACTGTGCTCCACAAAACATATTTACTGAAGTCCAGCAGGATTTGTTCTTTCTCCCATTTTCTCCCTCATGCTCAAATTGGTATTCAACTACCCATGACTTTCCCTCCAAGGTAACATCTGAGAAGTATCAATTCCACACAAGTTAGGGCAGGGGCAGTGCTAATAGCCTCCTACAGACAGATATAAAAATGTATGATGGAGCTAAGCATTAGCTCTGAGACCTAAAGACTCCTTTCTAGAAGGGTGGGAGAAAAACTATGACATGAAAAGCAGGGAAATGGGGGAAGGGGAGGAGTAATGATGTGTTATGCAAGAAGAAGGGAAAGCATAGCAAAGATCTGGAGAAAAAGATTTAGAATATTTGTTCCTTTCTTGTGGATCGTCGTAACTAGTCACTTAAAAGCAAGACCTCTTCACAGTATAGTGTTTCAAGAAGTGAGGAGAGCAAAGACTGGGAATAGCTAAGAAGGGATCCCAGAGGTCTGCACAAGGAACTGAACAGTTCCAGCAAGTTCCTCCAGTTCATAGCTTCATAGTTCAATGACTTATCTACAGCTGTAGAGAAGAAATTACTGATGCATCCTCAGAACATAAGTGCCACAAATTTACAAGTGCTAAAGCAGAGGAATACCCTCCTGCTAATCTAGAGCCAACCTTGAATGGCACTCTATGCACATATACTCATACAGTCAGAGTACCAGAGAAACCTGTCATGAACAGTGGTTAGTTTTGGAGGGACTGCAGATCAGTAGTATATGATCTTCTCATTGTTGCCATTTCACATTGGAAACTTGTACTGTCTGTCGTCTTTCTTTCTGTCTGTCTTTCTGTCTTTCTTTCTGTCTTTCTTTCTTTCTTTTTTTATTGGAAGGAGGAAGGGAGGGGGAAAAAATTAAGACACACCTGTGCCAGGACAGAACTGGTAAAACAGTTCAATAAACTGGTCCCTTTTTTCCCTAAAAGAGGTGGGGTTTGTGCTTTAGTCTGCCCAAAACTGTCCATGGTCAGTCAGGTTTCACTTTTGGCATTGTGCAGTTTATAATAAACCCTTACAGATATCTTGGAGCTTGATGTGAGTCAAGCTCAACCACAACTCCTACAGTAAGGCATAAGACTTCTGTCACCAGACCAACTCAAGAGTCACAAAACCTTTCCCCAGGTTTCAGTTTGGAAGGACAATAAGCAAGTTGCAAGATGACAAAGATTCAAAATGACGCGAGATTAACAGATTTGTTTCTTTTTCTCCCTAATATTCTGAGCAAATCAACTACATCTTTTTAAATCTATTAAAAAGGAGAAGAGGAAAAGGCTAGTTTTAACATGACATAGCCAACTGATGGGAGTCATTGCTATGGGGTAACTATGAGCCCTGAATTTTAATGACTTTTAAAAAAGATAAGTGGTTATATTTAAAGGGATGAGAAGATTAAAAGATTTAAAACAGAACCACAGAGAGTTGCACTCGGCATTGTAAAGATGAAATCTAAGCACAAACTGACAGAAAGAGGCAGGTGTTTCTCCTTTGGGTGAATCTTTGTGTGACTGTCCACAAGGGTTTCCTTACCCTTTCCTCTAAAGCTTTAAAGTAAGCCTGCTGTCAAAGACAGCAGAACTAGTACTGCTGTAAGATCCGTTGTTAAGCTAAAAAACCCAGCAGAAGAGCTTAATACATTAAAACAGCAGTTTGTAGTGCCAGCATTGGAAAACAGAAGTTCCCAGACACAAAGGGTCAGTAGTGATAGATGTTCAAAGAGTAAACTGGTTTTACCCGAAGGGTCCACTTAAAAAGTGGACCATTAGAAGAAGGATTAGATCTTTTCTTCTCCATCAGAGCTTATTCTCTGCTTGTGCAGCAAAGATAAGACTAAAAATTGTTGGTCTGAGTCAACGGGATTCTCTTTGGAATGTGCTGTTTGGAGGGACAGTTTTCAAACTCAGCACCTTGACCCAGAGTACTTCATGGGAACAAGAAGTACGCTGCCCTTTAAGAGGAAGGATTAGCAAGAACCAGGTAAAGAAATTTCCCAGGGTGTCAAGTGTTTCATGTCAGAACTACAACAAGGAAAATGAATAAAGTTATAAAATTCCATCATGTAAGAGTTAGTGTATACATGTATATATACATATATGTACAAGTAAACTGAACTGTAGATGACTTCTGAAGATGCCAGGCCATATAATTGCATGAAGTACCAGGTTCAAAGACAAATAATACAGACTGTTTTCTTTCATTTTGTTTTCTTAGCATAGGAATAACTGGTTTGAAACCCACAAGCAGTTTTATGTCCGTAAGAGTATTAAGCAAGAAGTTAGTTTCGATATGAAATCATTATCTTCCCTCTTCTAAATCCAAATACTAATTGCAACCTTGCTGTGAGCCTACAATATTAAGGCTATCATAGCCATGGCAACCAAAAGCAACATTACATGGAATACAGATACGCTGCAAAAGACTGGGTTTGGCTTTTTGTTTGGGCAGTAGGCATGCATTTTTTTCAGCAGCCGTGATATACAGGTCAAAAGAACTTCAAGCCTCCAGGCTATTTTGCCTTATATGCTCTGCTATCACTTAATATTTTGTGTATCTGTATGATTAATTTCAGCGCAGGACGTTTTGTTAATCCACAGACACAAATAAAAACACAAATTAAAATTTCATCATGGATTTTACAGTGGCCCATTTACATTTCAGGATTAAATTAATAATAAAAACTTTTGTGTAGTTATAATTGGGCTGATTTTTCTTAAAACGAGGAGATAAACATCTATGTAAATAGCCTCAAAAAGATATTGTGTTTAAGAAAAGAGCACTTCAAATGAGCTGCTTAAAGTCACCTTCTATGCTTTGCATGATAATTGTAATGCAAAATAATAAACAGCACAGGGCAGCAAGCACCGCACTTCAAGGATGATATTGTGCCATTTATATACAGATAATTAGGCATTTAAAAACAGCCAATATCACTTTAAAACCTTCCAATTAAAATTATATTAAAAAAAAAGAAAAAAAAGAAGAGGGGTATGCGTGCAAGTAAGATTGTTGAAATAAGTTTCCATGTGCTTGATTTTCCTGAGGGTATGTGTCCATAATGATCTCTCTGACTCCAAAGCATCGGAGTACACACTGAAATTAATTGCTGGGGACATTGCAGTGCACTGTAGCTCTGTAGGCCACAAATGATGCTTCAGACGTGGATATACTTTACCTCTTTGTGGGTATGTATGAAGGGTAGTTTTACCTGGAAAAGATGCTGCTGTGCCTGCATTGTCATGTAGCATAGAGGAAAACTTACGTTGGCTGAAGAACTTATATTGCTTGGATTGCTTATTCCAGTTTTCAGAGAGAAAATGTGTAAGAGAAAGCTGTATCAACACAAATGTCTTTATGCAGGTATAATTGTATCCATTCTAATGAGATCTCTCTACCAGAAAAAGCTCTAAAACGTCGCCCCTTAATTCAACGCTACTCCGTCAGCAAAATTTTTTTTTCTATAATGTAATATTTATTAATGTTTATAAATGGTTCAGAAGGGCTAATATAGTCAGATATTATTAGCAGGGGCAGAAAACAACTGGGAGGTGTAAGAGATTGACTCCTTACACCCATGATTTACAGCTATTGTCCTGCTGGAACCAGTAATTATCTAGCAATTGATTATTAAAACACCCCTTAGCAAATTATTTATAAGGAAGCTTTTCATGCAAATGACACAAAAAGTTGTTCACAGGAGAGCTTTACATTGATAAATAAATATTTTAATACAGACTACTGAAAAAAGGATTCTCACCAAGTCTTGAGGTGCTACTTCTAATCGTAGGAACATGTTCAGGTAGTTTGTGTGAGTAACAAGAAAAATAATGTGAGTCCTTTTCATCTGAAGGAGTCTCTTGTGTCCCGCTGTTCTGTGGCTGTAGGTGCAGAGGGCAGCAGTGGAGGAGAGGCCAGCTGGGTGTGACCATTCAGCTCTGCACCTTGTGCACAGCGCTGCATGCTGAACCCACCATCCTCTAGGTGCAAGTAGGTCCTGTCGGAGGGACTCCTTGCAGAGCACCTGAAATCGTAACCCTTACCCCAGAACTAGATAAATCATTGATTGCTATAAGTTCTGCCCCACAGGCAACTCATGTAGTTGTTGGGTGTAAGCCACAATGTCACTTCATGCCTCCACTTCCCACCTGTAGAGAGAAGAAATATTCTTCTCTGCCTCAGTGGACATTGTGGGGATGAAGGCACTAAGGATGCTCTTGCAGTAACATGGCATGAATTCCAGTGGCAATTTTTGAGAAGACTATTTGCTGCTGGTGAGATAATCTAAACCAGAAATCTTTGTGGTGATCAGTGTACCCTTAGCCATTAGATGCATAATCAGATGGAAGTGAAATAGTACCTCTGAGCTTTGCATGGGTTCTTGGTTCTGTGATTGTCTGATTCTTTGCATGGGAGGGGAATATTCATCTTTTCAGGTCTGCATGGTTGTATGGCAAATTTTTGGGGGACAAAAATGCATAAAAGGGTTCTTGCAATGAGTCTGAACTGTGCAGTATGCTTAACTGAATAAAGCTTATAAACTTGACAGTGGAGTTAGTTGACCTGAAAAGATATCATCCTGCAAACTGTATCTGCTTAGGTGCCTGGACTATTGTGGCTACAACTTGGAGATCAGCTTGTTTAAGGAAGAGGTGTAGCCATTAACTCTACAAGCACTCATTGTAGCGCTCAACTGAGTTACTACCAGTATTTTTCTTACCCTGAGTGTGCTCAGAACCTTAACCTTTAGATTGTGCTCTTTTCATGCTAGCTCAGTCATTACTCTTCCATGGTGTGACACCTGATTTTGTGTCATTGTTGTAGGAGGAAGAGTAAAGGTAACTCTCATAAATTCAAATACCTTTAACCATTTTGACACAACTTTTAAAAAGCTGATTGCACTTTTAATAGCAATTTTGTCAGTAATATTCAAAGTGATAAGTCTCTAGCATTCTAAAGGCACAGATTACCCTAAATGACTGAAAGAGACTTCAAAGAATCTATAATTAAAATCAGTAATATGTACTATACTTTTTAAAATCCGGAACTTTATTGGAGAGATTATTTTCTTTATATAGTACCTAAGAGCATATTCAGATATATTGATACCACTATTGTCTTGTTTAATGACCATTCCTGCCGAAGACTAGCTTCTGTGTCTGTAGGCTGAGTCCTGCATGTGGGACGATATGCCATTGTACTGTCCCAGGAGGCCTGCTGACAAAGAAATGTGTCTCAGCCACAATACCCTCCCATTCTCCTCTCTCGATCCAAAGAAAACATAAAAAAGGTGCCGTTTACTTCCCCCTGCCTGTCTATGGTTCCCCTGGCAAGCGCGGTATGAGCAAATTCCTCTTAGTCTCCATTCATGTGCAAAGGCACAAAAGGAGAGAACAATATCTGCATTTTCCACTGTAACCCATACAATATCTGGGTAGGCAGTGTGGCTAGACAGGGATTTGGGGAATTGTTCTCCTGCTTGGGACTGAATGACAAACTGTTCTTGCAAGGGCTGACTCTGCTGGTGTCATTATACTGAACTATCACTGACACACCTGGAGCCGCCTGTGGATGAAAGGCACTTTCTAACCAAAATTTCTGCTCTTCAGAAGGTTTTATGAATCGTTTGTACAACAGTGTAAATTTAACAGTGCTGCTAATAAGCTTTTGGTGATTTCACTGTGAGTCATATACACAGAAGAACCAAGGATTAAGCTCTCCTTAAAGGTTTTGAGGTTTGGATAATAGAAAGAGGCAAGGGGCTAGCCTTTCTTAACCAGTTGGGACCCCCTTCTTTCTTCCCACCCTCTACAAGCTCTCTAAGGCAGCCACTACTGTAGTAAAATAGGTGTGTCACAGCGGCTTCACCTGGAGAAGTGGCTTCAATACAGAAGTATTGAAAAATTACCTTAAAGTAATGAAATACCTTAAAGTATTGAAAAATTACCTAACTGTTCTTTAAATCTATCTTCCCTAGTCTGATCTTTGACTTTATTAATAATTAATGCTAATTTTTGTGGGCATGTCTTGTCATAACTAACATTTTGTGTGAGGATGGGAGCAAGAAAAGACACGAGAATATGTGAACCTGTCATCATCCACTGTTTGTTGACCTCCCTCATTTAATAATGGAATTAATTCTTTCATTGCTTTCCCCTTATATTGTTGCACATAGGTTTAAAAGTGAGAAATATATGACTTTCTTCAGAAGTTGACTTGTTAAAAGTTGAAAGTGTTTGTTGTGAAGGTGAATTCTTAATTTTACTAATTTTTAACTTTTTAAAATTTGTATAAAATGAATTTTCAGGTCTCATAATTATCTGTTCTCAGTGAGCTTTTAGAAGCTCCCTTTAGTACAGCTTTGAATATGAAAAGCCAGGAAGCAAAATGGGTTATCTCTTAAACTGTTATCACTGGGTTGTTTGAAATACAGATTAGGCTAGAGACAAAATAGGGTTTTTAGCCTGCTAGCCATTTATTTAGAGAATGAATTCTTCCTTTCTCTTGAGTATTAAAGTCCAGAGCTGGAACCAGCAGGTCTGTTAGAAATAAGGAGTAAAGGAGTAAAGCTGAATCCTCTCTTTTCTTCTTTCGTTGTGAGCAATGGGAAGCTAATTCCTTATTGCTAGAATTGTTAGCTGGAGGTAGAAGAGAAGACTATGTAAAGAGAGTGGTAAGAAAGAAGATTTGGATTTAAATATTCATGTTTTGGGGGCTATTCAATGATATTAGGAATAAATTACCAGCTAAGGACACACTTGATTGATTCTGTCTGAATTTGTTTTATAATATTTTCACATAATTTCATTTATTCTTTCCTTTAACATCCATTAGAGGAAGAAAGAAAAAATATACAGCATATGAAAAGAACATGGGGAAGTTTTTAATATAATGTTAATAATAGTTGATATTTAATTGAGATCGTATCTTTAATCTTTTCTTCTTTTCCCCTGCCAGTGTTTCATCTCTATTCTTATTATCTTGTTTTCAGTACAGAATTATCACCCACTGGTTTTCAATTACAGAGATGCCCATATTGATTCTCCCCTTGATTTTAACTCGAAGCTGAAAAATTACTCACTTAAGCCAATAAAAGTAGATGATGTGGTTAGTTTTGGATTCCTTTTTTAAAATAATAAACGAATAAAGAAAAAGAATTATAGGCTTATAATGATTCTGAGTTACAACAAACTGGTATGGAAATGCATTTTATATCATTAGAAGTCAGAACAGTGTTATAAATTTATATTTATCTCTTCATAGTGAGGTAAGTAGTCCCTAAGGACACAAAATCCTTGTCTGTAATTCTAAGTTGCATTTGTCTGCTAGCACTGAGACCACCTGGCAGACAATAGATTCTGTCTATGCTTCTCTTAGCTTCCAAAACCAAGGTGTCTGTATGCAAAGTGCCAATTGGGAATGGTCCATGGTCTATGCTAGCTCCCAGACCATGGCCAGGAATTGTCTGGGGAAGTGCCAGCTGGCATGGGCTCAAATTACCGCTCTTTTGGTTTAATAGCAGAGATGATCACATTCCTGGGCTTGGGAAAGTTCCCAAGCACTGCTAAATTTACTAACACAGATGTAGCCAGAGAACATCGTCCCATCTAGAAGTTATATCGTTCCTCCAAACACTTCTGTGCATATCTATCTTCTCAAGACACAGATAGTTCCATAATGCAATGATAGCAAATCAGTACAAGATTTGACCTTAAACAGAGGCAAATGTCAAGATTTACCATGGTATGATTTTGCAGGCCATGTGTAACTAAAAAACGGTCTTTATTGATGCTTAGAAAGTATGAACCAAATGAATTCAGGAACAGAAACTGAACAGAAGCTTTCCTGAGTGGTACGCTAAAGGATTTGATTCTGCAGACATTGATGTTAACGGAAAACCCTCTTACTAGCTTCTGTTAGAGTAAAATGAGAGCTAGCTATAGAGAAAAATCACTTAAAAGCCATTGATTTCACACACATAAACCAAAATATAGATAGCAAAGAGTCAAAGTTCTCTAACTACAAACCCAAAGATCATTCAGAACTTTTATCTCAAATATCACAAGTAAGTAATTTAGAATACTTTTGAGAGATTGAGTGGTTTGTAAGGGGATCCACTCAGATGCATGTGTTAAAGTATTGGTTGGTATGCGTGCGGGTGGGATTTCTCCACAGAAGGAGGAAGGGAAGGTATTGTATCTCAGCTTCAGAAAGATACTGAATATCTATAAAAGAAATTGCTTTAACCAACTGCAGCCACAGTGATCTGGGTTTGATATTCCCAGCTGCATCCAGCATCTCCTATGTAGAAATGGTATTAATACAGTACTTATTAGTTTGACCAGGAAACACTGGGAAGCCAAATCAAGTATGCTTTTGTGATGTTGCTTAGATTGCTACATGTAATCTCTTCTTTTCCTTGACTGTGTTAATATGTTCCCCATATTAATTTAACTTTTAAACCCAAGACCACTAATCCTCAATGATACTTACAAACACGAGTCAAGATTTTCGGACATGTTCTTGTAGTCCTGAAAACTCTAGAGGACCCCTTGCCTAAGAGGCCTTTTTTGAAGAGCAGAGGCGTCATGAGCAACATCTACCTGCTGGGCATCTGTCCCGCTTTAGTCTTTGGTCGTCCTCTCTGATTCAGACAGACAGACCTACCTTCTCAGGGGCTCAGATATATTTGCCTCATTTCAACCTCCATCTCTCATGCTTGAAAACTGATATTTCTTTTAACAAAGGCAAAGTTTTTCCTAGGCAATGCACTGGGTTCTTTTTACATGTCTAATTTCTTCACTTTTTATGCGTTGTAGCAGCATTTCTCTCTTTGGAAATGTTCCAGAAAGCACCTGTACACACTTACTCATTTGTGAAATGCCAGTATGGTAGGTTGTAATTTGCCAG
>VZTM01035992.1:18819-42250 GCA_013400555.1 Jacana jacana
CCTCAGGTGCCAAATACAACCCCAGTGCAGCCTGCGGAAATGGAGTCTACCAAAGGGGATGCTGAGTGTGCATAAAAGTGGGCTCTGTTTTTCCAAGGCACCTGCCAGAACCTTGCTGACATTTTCAGCATACAAAAACATTTGGCACTGGACAGCTGTTCAGAAACTTTTCCCCTTACAGGTAGTAGAAAATGTTCCCTTTTTTTAACATATTTATATAATTCTTTTGGGCCTATACATATGTGAAAGGCTTCATTTTTTCCCCACCATGATCTTCAGAGAATTTACCTCCTCGGTTCTTCCTATGTGCTTCATCATGCCTCACAGTGGACACATCCAGCTCTTCTTTTTAGTCTCTATCTTTCCTAGCAACCTCAGCTGCAGGATGGTTAATTGCTTTTACTCGGTCTTCCAACAAGTCACATTAGAAGTCCGACTGTAGCATCTACTTGTTAATTTTGGGTTCCTCTAATAAGTGCACCTTGTTGAATGCTTAATGTGTTTGTTTTTTACACCTCCTCCCCCAGTGGTATTGAAAATGATTTCTCTTCCAACTTATTCAGTCATGAAATTCACAGGGATAAGATTGCACCTGCAAGCACCAAGGTTTACCGCTTTCTACTTGTCTGTCAGTCAGTTTTTCCAGATCATGATGTGAAATTGGCTTGTGTTCCTGTATTCAGTGTAAAATTGTCGAGCATCCCCTTTGCTTGTAGGTTGAAATTTTAGCAAAGGGTAAGTTGATGTTTTAACTATTGCTTATATAAAGAATTCACAAGAGCTAGTGGCCTGGTGTTTGCTGGCTTTGTGGCTCTCTGGTTTTGGCAAAGAGACACTCCAGTGCAGTCAGTGTCTTGATTTGTGGTGGTACCTCCAAAGTGTATAGAGCTGTGTGGTTTAGCTGTATGTTGTGTTGTCCTTCCATACTCCTAACCTTGCTTTCCTTTTTTTTTTAAATCCTAGCTAAGAGCTTTGCATGTCTTTTTACCCAGGTCTCTTATTTTGGATTTTCCATGAAGTATGCTGAATGGATAATAAAAATATTGCCTGTGACACTATGTTGATTGTGGTTAGATCTTCTTCTATAAACTTTATAAACTTGCAATTAATCGCATTCTGCATGCTGGAAAGTCTAATTTATCTGTTAGGGTTTTTTTTACCTCAAGGGTTTCTAATTGTCTTTCCAAAGTGAGTTGGAAATTTTCTGTCTCACAGCTTAGGTCACAACAGGGTTTCTTCTTCCCTTCTTGACATTACCCTATTATAGTGCAAAAAACCCAAAAGGTAAAGAGCAAACTGTAAACCTAGTTTTCAGCCTTGGATCGTTTACAGACTCATCTGTTATTTCTCCCAGTTTACACCTTGTTCTAAGACATCTGTAAGTAGAAGTAGAATGCAATATTCAAATGCCTCTAATGCACTGGTCTTCAGAACCAGAAATTGTCATATTTAAGGTAGTCTTGAAAGTTAATGGGATTTTTTTTGCCTTTTTTTTTTTTTAATGTGTTTTCTTTATGAATACAATAGATACTGTGCAGGTAGAAACTCTGATATAAACCTTCAGCACTCTTCATTTTTCCGGACAATTTCAACAAGCAAGAGTCATTCATCTTGCTATTAAGCAATTGATCTGAGCCCAAGATTTGCTTTCCTTCACTGCTGAATTCTCATTGATTAATGTTATGGAACACAAAAGACAGCATATTTTAACAAATTCAATGTGTTGCGTTGCGTTGCGTTGCAAATGGGAAGGAGATGTTAACAAAGTCATGACCTGTGTTGGCAGGTATTCTATTAAAAAGTACAGCTAGAACATAACTAGCTGCTTCTGAGGGAAAATATAGACTGCATTTCAGAGAAGCCTATGTAAAGTGTTAGACCATGGGTCTAATAATGCAATGTACTTTATATATCTAATACGCAATTACTTTAGTGCATCATAATCTAAGAATGAAGTCAGAAAATTTTCTCTCCAAAATAATTATTCTTTTTGTTCTTTTGTTTTTGTTCTTTTGTCTGTTCTCANGTTCTTTTGTTTTTGTTCTTTTGTCTGTTCTCAAATACTATGGACTGAAAGAGCAACAAAAAAAAAAAGCAGGTGCCAGTCATAACTGCACTCATGTTCACTAATTGTGCAACCTGACTTACACTTTCTGTAGTCAGGAAATAACTGTATCTCTAGTTTGATAAAACCATACAAGATAACGTAAAAGGGAACTGCACATTTTCCCTGTTATTCGTCAGATTAGGACTCAGAACATCTCCAAGCGGTGAGCAGTGCAATGCCAATCACCAGTACCATTGTCCTTAGGAAAGGAACAAATAACTAGATTATAGATGTTTTTTAAAGGGTTGGGGCATTTGTCTATAAAAACACACATCAGAAATAAAATTTGAAGTGAAAATGATACAACCGTCAGACAACATGAAAGTTCCTTTTAAAGAGGGAGCTGGAAAATGGACACACAATGGGGTTACTTATAAAGAAAGTCTTCCCTCCCTCATAGACTTTATTAGTGATATGCTGTAGTTTAAAGGAGTGAGATGAAGTAGCTGTAAATATTAATCTGCTGCTCCTCAAAATTTTATTACGAGTANTCTTTTAAAATGGGGCAGGAGGGAGTGTGGGAGAACAAGAATTATTGAATAAAGGTTTCTTTTAATATGTTCACTAAAGAGTCCTGGCAGGTAAAACCCGTTTAAAAGAAACACATTTTTTTCATGATCTTCTAAATTCCCATCTGTACTCAGACAGTTGTATTTACATAGCTACATTCTTCAGGAGCAAAAATTCTCTGATGTGAAATGCTGAAGGAGTTGCATATGAATGTTGCTGAAAAAATGTCTATGTGCAGAGTATTTCTTGAAAATGACAGTGGTGTTCACCACGATAGCCTCATGTAATCAAACTCCCAAGGTACCATATGTACTGATCTAGTAAGCTGTTGCAGCCCTAGCTAAGGAGACAGGGCTCTTTTCATTAAGTTGTAACAGCTCTTGGTTTTAATTCAGAAGGTCCTCGGTTTGTTCCCTGATCTGTCAAGCTCATGGTAGTTAAGATAACTGTGTTAAAGATATTTTATGTCTGGGATACTTAAATATAAGTACACCAAAAATAAAGCAAGAAGGAAGGGAACTGACAGTGAGAGCGATGTCCAATAACTGCAACCAATAGAAATTATTTGAAATTGCTTAAGCAGTTTAAAAAAAACCAACAACCAGCCAAACAAAAAAAGAACAACCCCCAAACCAATCAAAAAGACAAACCCCTACCTTCTACCCATTTATTTGCTCACACTTAGATACCTAAAATACCCCACAGATACCTTATCCAAATCCTGGGAAAGTTCAAACAATTTAGGATTAGTCAAGTTTAAACCTGTATTTACTATTCATTCCTCTTGGACCTAACAAACTGTGATCTGTGTCATGGCCTTGATTTTAAAGCATATTTAGATATTGACTTCAGTGCTGCTGTAGAGTTTCTCTGTCCAAAGTCACCAATTGCTTTCACAGTCTGACAAATCTAGGTGGTATTTGGTACCTAAAGTCCTAAGGAACAAGCTATTTTGAAATATCAATAAAAGAGTGGTAAGCTTTCATTATGATGCTGACAGTGGTAGCATTACAACAGAGCAATCCTTTTACAGCAGTTAATTTTGTGATATTTTCTACAAGACAGTAAAATTGTGATAGAATAGAAAACCTATACAACTGTTTTCCAGGCATGGATTTCTTGGATGTTACCGAGTGCAGATTGTCAAGATTTCAAACTCTGCGTATCATCAGTATCTTTGTATTGCAGTTTCTGAAATACCAGAAAGTCTGAAGTTGTCAGTGTTTACAGTACCTGCAGAGCGCAAAAGAGTGAATTCACCATCCCTTGCTGGAAATGCTCAGCTTACATTGGGATGTATTCTTCCAGGATCCTTTGTAGATTAACAAATTAGGTTTTCTTTGGGGAAGATTTATACCAGTGTGAGGAATCCATGAACACATTAAACAGGGTGTCTACAAATGAATGAAGGGTTAAAATGTGTGCATGACAATTTGGTAGTGGAGAGTGGATAGCACTTGGTAGGAGATACCAAAATACTTGAAGATATGATGCCTCATGCCTTTCAAAGCAAATGCAGGAACAGTACAGGAGATGGATGTTTATGCGAAGCTTTCTGTGTAGGCACAGAAAGGTGATGTAGTCTAAGGGTTCACAGTCACATGCCTAAGAAATTTCTGCAATAAATCCCCAGCCAGGCAACAAAGGAGAGCCATGATAGGTAGCCTGCCTTGCTGTCTTTGAGTCAAGTTAGGTATTTGCTTGTTTATGAGCACTGACAAGAAACGGCGTGGTGTCTGACTCCTGTTTGGGTGACTGGGAAACAGATCCCTCACACGCAACAGCAGCCACTCTCATTGAGAGCTCATTTGCCTGGCATGGAATTCCAGAGACTGTAATTACAGATAATGTAACTCAATTTTCCTGTCAGGAATCTGCTATTTGTAGTACCAGCAGAACCAGAGTGTGTCACATCCCTGCCACACTCCAGCCAAAGCAGAAGCAGGTGTCGGGGTTGCCAAGCATATTGGGGTAAGAGAGATGCAGAGGAAGTATTTTTGAATGTTATTTGGCAATCAGCAAGCCTGTGGGAGCCTTCTGTGCCATTCCATGCATTGACACTGTGGTGCACAAATGCTGCAACTCAATCGAGGTAGAAAAGCACTTCATCTGCTGTGGTCTAGTCTGTCAAATAAAACTGTAAAACCAAAATCAAATAGCCCTCCTTGAATGAAAAGCTGTATTATGCTCAACATGGCATGTCCCATACAGCAGCGTCCTTCTTTCTCCTGTACAGAATAAGAGGACTTATTTGGATAAGGATGGATATAATAAATAGTCAGGCTCTCAGAATAAAAGCTACACACAAACACAAACTCAAACCCAAGGCTGCTAGGCTGTCACATTTAAGGATGTTGTATTGGCTTTAATTCAGGCATTTAGCAAACTAGGACCTCTGGCTTTTTCCTCCCTTTGCAGTAGAATATTGGTTTGTTGCCATTAGGGCCCACAAGGAAAGGCACAGTATGAAATTTTTGGGAAGTACTGAACTTTCCTAGCCCAGGACTAAACACTGAAGCTTAGAAATAAAATGTCATCATTAAAGCAAGTGGAAATGACAATAGAATTTCTGTTTTAAAAGCTTACATCAAGACACCTGCTGTTAGTGGATAATGGGTATCGAAGATTTTTTCACCAACCAAAGGTCATCCTTTCTCTTCAGGTGACTCTTTGTATTTGTAAAAGTACAATCGACTTGACTCAATCAAGACTGGCTTTTTCCCCTCTATGCATGAAGGAATTTAACTTACATGAGAAAATGAAGGGCATTTCCTCATGTTCCAAAACCGTGATGGCTATTTGTGACTCCCTTTTAGTTTGAGGTTAGAGTAACTGGTAGCTGAATCTACCCCTGACTACCCCTCATGCTTATACACTTTCACCATCCATCCTACAGTTATTTAAAGCAGAGACACCTTCACCTGCAGTCACCTGGAAAGAGAATCTCCACTCTCCTATTCCTATCTTCCATCTTACCTGGTAATTTTATTCTGAACGAAGACTAAAATCAACTTATAGGAACATGGGAGTTCTGTTTCAACGCATGCAGATGCAGTGGCTCTGAAATAGCACTAATAATGCTGTGACAAGTACCTGAGAATTTCCAGAGGTGTCACAGTTCATTTGATGCCATTCATATGCCACATACTACTAAGACAGAAGGAAGCAGTGCCAATGACGTAGAAAATGTTGCATGCTGGAGGGGTGGAAATTGGGGCAGATTAGAATCAGAGAATCTGAGAAGTTTGGGTCATAAGGGCCACTGGAGATCATTTAGTCTAACCTCATGCTCAATGCCAGGCCAGTGTGATCAGGATTTTAGGGCTGTATTTAAGTTTTGAAAATCTGTAAGGATGGAGCTCCTTCAGCTCTTCTGTACTCTTTCCAGTTCTGTACCACTCCTGCAAGGTAGAGTTTTCTTTTTCATTTAGTCTGCTCAGTTTCCTTTGCTACAACTTGTTATCCATCGCTTTTAGTTCTTTTTCTGAGCACCTCTGGGACAAGCCAAGTTCAGTCTTCTTTGTAACCTCCCCATAGGACAAAGGCTGCTGTTAGGACCTCCAAAGCCATTTCCTCTCCAGGCTGAACCAGCCCAGCTCCCTTAGCCTCTCCTCACACACAGGTGTTCTCCAGCCCCAGATCATTTTGGTGGCCCTCTGTGATTCTCTCCAGTTTGTTGGCATCCAAAACTACGAACCCCACTCCTGTTGTCTGACAAATACCAAGCAGATGGGAATAACTTCTTCCTTTGACCTGCTGACTGCAGTCTTCCCAATGTGGCTTATGATGCAGTTAACCTGTGCTGTCAATTGATTTATTTTGCCCTCCTACTGGGCTGTGAAGCATGTGAGGGCAATATGAATAGATATCAGGTTTATGGAGTCAAGGAGGCAAAAAGAATTGTTCTTATGGCAAACTATGAGCAGCATATCTCTTCCAGCAAATTGACCATTTATACAAGACTTTGAGGACAGAAAATAAAGAAGAAAGAGAAAGGGAAATAAACAGAAAAAATATAAGTGAGAACCAACAAGACTTCTTAGGGCAAACACACAAACAGGCTTACAAACAACAGCCTCTTCTTCCCAAATATATCTAGACAGGGATCTAAATGTTTCTAGAGATGTTTAAGAGCTGTTGTATTGTGGGTTTGCAAAAATACCTGTGGGTTCTGGTTTGGTTTGATTTATTTTTCTTTTTTTTTTATTATTCCTTGCCTCAGACCCACATATGACTTATCCATAATGACAGGTTTATATTCCTAATCAGTAACTACAAAAAATTCATTTTCACAAACTATGATTCAAGTGTACAGTAGGTCAGTCACACTTTGGCCAGTGGCCATGCACATTAATTGTCTAGGATCACTAATTGCCCCGCAATCCCAGCAGCTCAGTGTCTAAAAAGACTGGTACATCACTGCTCAAAGCTGTAGTCTTCTCCTTAAAGCAGGAAAATGAGTATTGTAGCTTTTACTAGTAAGATAGACTAATGCTAATCTTCCATCTAAAAGAACACTGTGGTTTTAGATGCTGGTGTTTACTTCCTTTAAAAGTTCTCTTTTTTCCAAGAAGATGCCATAAGTAGAGTTATAAGGAAAGGTTATACAGAAAAGGCAAACTTACTCACAGTGACATCATACTATAAAACTTGAATGTCACTGTATTATTATTTTTTCCTCTTTAGCAATGTCTATTTTGCAGTATTTATGTCATGGAATTAATAGCATAAGTAGGTAAGATACTATTAGGTAAGGTAATAACTAGGTAAGATATTAGTTGACATACTTCATGCTTCAGTTTATGAGGATAAAAAGGAGTAGGGTTTGTTAGGAAAATGTGCATATTTTTAGATTTGTGTCCCTTGGAAGAAAGTACTGGCATGGAGAACAAATTGAGAATACATAGCAGCATTGAGTTAAATGTGAGGATTTCTCAATGGAATGAAGTAGGAGAAATTTTGCAGTCTTTCATCACACCTGTTAATCTTTAAAAATTGAAAGTGCAAGGGCATTTCAGTCACAATGCATTTATTTTTAAAGACAGTCTTTCTGGAGTAGTTTACTTTGTCTTGTGATGCTGCTTGGAAGCTTTGCCAGGGATAGAGACTTATTTCTTTAGATGTTGTGCAAATGCAACCGCAAGACAGCACTTTTCCCAGCACACCACATCTGAATTGATTAGCAGTTGTGCCTGGATGCACCTGCAAGATCTGACACTAAAAAATAACAAGTGAGTCATCCTAGGTCTGCCTTAGAGAATGGGTGAAACGAAACAAGAAAGCTTGTCCTCTGAAACAGTGGAGGCTGCTACAAATACTGCCAGTCCACAGCAGGAGTGGGGACCCGACCATACCTCACAGTGATGCCTGTGAGGGGAGGTTGGTGCTAGGAAGAGCACTGGTGTAGCAGCATCGGCTTGGTGTTATGCCAGTCGCTCCCCCTGGCTCTGCATGCCCAGCTTGGGAATCTGTGTACCACAGTCACTGGTCTCATGTATGGATGTGCCTGGTGTGTTTCAAATGGTTACTGCATCCATTTCACAACTTTTTAAAACTAGAGTATCACTGCACGGGCAGTGTGCTGTTTGCATCTAACAGCCCAAATTAGCAGGGGAAGACAGGAAAAGACAGAAGGATAGTTCTTGCTGTTTTGTCACAACTTCTATTTACACGAGGAAAACATTAGCGTTCTTTATCTCCTCGGGGTACCTGTCAGTGCCCCAGTTCCAGCATTTGCTACGTTGCTCCTCAGGGAAAGCCTTGAAGCCATATGGTTCACTCATTTCTGTATTTCTGTGTGCCTAAGGAGTTGTTGGTGGTAGTGGTCCCTATTCTTTCTGTTACTTCACTCCATATCTTATTTGCTTTCCATGCTTTTTCCAAATGAAAAACTGTCTGTTGCAGTCTCTAGCTTTCCTCTAGCTGAACACTAGCGGCATACAAATAATATAAATGCGCTTCTGCCAGTGCATGTGTTCCTTCTCCCATATTAGAGGAGCCAAAGGGATACAACTTCTCCATGTAGTGAAGGTATTAGGAATATAAAGCTTATTCATCTTTTAGGTGTATTTGTATTTGTTAAAAACTCTCTTAGTTTTTAAGATCAATGATACTCTAGTATTATTAAGATAATCTAGATACTCTCCAGGTTTTGCTTCCCATATGTTCATACATATCTCTCCAGGTCTTTTACTCCGGGACTCTAACCCTACAGTTGTGTTTTACAAAGTCAAAACCAAAGAGGTTGCTTTAGAATAATGAAATAGTTGGGGTTGGGAGAGACTGATATCATCTAGTCCAACCTCCCTGCAATGAACCCTGGTCCAGGCTGAATGCTGCTGTCCAACTTGGCCTTGAATGTTTCCAGGGATGGGACAACACCTCCTGGAACCTGTTCTGGTGTTTTGCCACCCTCACTGTAAAAAAATTCTTCCTTATATCTAGTCTGAATCTACCCTATTTTAGCCATTTTTTCATTTTTTTAAAAGACAATACCCCTTGTCCTACCACATCAGACCCTACTAGTCTGTCCCCATCTTTGTTATAAGACCCCGTTAAGTACTGAAAGGGTGCAATAAGGTCTTCTGGAAGTTCTAAAGGAGCACCTTTAGGAGTGTGCACTCGTGTGTGTGCAGCATGACATAGCTGGCAAATGATTTATGAAGTGAATGCAGAGAGACTGTTAGAGGAATGGCCTTTTGATGGTGTATACAGTGAAAGAGACTGGCACTATGATATATGAAAACACCATGTAAGTGTTTTCACCAGGTAGGGATCCCTAGGGTGTTTGCAAGGGATGTGTTGCTCTCAAATTACTAAGATTTAAAGGGTGCATAACTGCTAGCTAAATTTTATCCTCTCATCAGAGCTCGTTGGGGCTCATGCTTGGGCACAATGAATGAAGAAATTCCACTTACATGTCTCTAGACTACCTGTATGCTTATTTTATACTACATTAGATTTGGTACAAAGGTTGTGTGAATTTTTGTCTCATGGTCAGCAAGATCAGTGGAAAAATAACATTAAATGCACTATCAGCAACAATTTTCCATAGCTACACGTAAAAGATTTACATACGAGTGCCACATGATGTGAAGGTCAGTGTTGCATGCTAGAGCTGTGGTCTGCCCTCCAGGGTGCAATCACTTTTATTCAAACCACTGTATGTTCAGCAGAAGGAGGGAATTTATGGGATTCTTGAAGGACAGAATATTGTCCAAAGTGTCTGTCAACAGCTCTCAAAAATGAAGTTTGCAAAAAGACTGACAGAGTACTCGTGGGAATCCACTTCAGCCTGAACCAGAGAACCAGCTCACATTTTTTTCAAGCAATTCAGTCCATGACAAGAGCTTAAAAGAACCTTCCAAAGACTAACAATTATACTGAACCCAAAGAATTAGCACTTTTAGAGGCATTAAAAAGAAAAACTAATTTGTGTATCCAGATACCTAACCACATATCTCTCAAGGGGAAGGTATGAATGGTAATTCAGACTTGCAAAGAGAAAAAAAAAGAAAAGAGGGAGAGTTGCAGTCATCTTCTATCTTCTCTAATGTGTTATTTTGCACACTTACATCTGGAACCTCCTTTTCTATAAATATATTTTTCTCCAAGTTCAGATTTGTACTTTAAAAGTTTACTGCTCATTAGCAGTAAAACAATTTAACATTTAATTTGTTTTTCCTGATTTAATTTTACATAAGTCATGTAGGAGAAAAAGATGCAGAGAGGTAAACAGAGATTCTGCGTCCACAAACAGAGTAGTACCTCTGTTCTTGAACCTACTCATCAGTAATACCTATCCTAGGAAAGGTGATGGATACTAAGGCCCCATATCCAGTTTTTCAAGAACATGGGCACATTATACAGCATATCTGAAAAATGGCTGTGTCATTATTTATATTGTACAGGACAAAGGAGTGTTTCAGAAAATGTCATGAATGATTAGAGCAGAGAAAAATGGATTCCATTCCCCCTACTGCCACTTTTGTTGTGTCCTCATTACAAGTTCCATCTTGCAAGCTGTTAAGCACATGCTTTCTGGATGACCCAACTCATTTCAATGAGAGTACTCTAATACACACAAGTATTGTATATTGAATACATGCAAGTGTTTTCAGAAAGAAAGAAGGCCTTCAATTTTGCATACCTCATTTCCCATGTCCTTAACATCAGAAGGATATATTTCTTAATTTTATTAATTCTGTTGGACAGTGAGGACCTATTATTGTTTCAGATGTCAAAAGGAAGGTTTTAGCAAGTAAGATGAAGGTAGAGGTAGCAAAAAATACCAGCACACATAGTACAAGTGTAGCTGAAATGCAAATCTGTCCTTTTCAGAGATGTAATATATCCACTATCCAAGAATTCTATCTAATTGTTTTATCATCTAATGATTTTAAGCCCTGAAATAAAACCGTGCTTTAAATAAGACTGCCTGCTAGAAAAAAAAGACATCAGAAGAAAAATATTTATACAATTTGGTATTACAGTTTTTTTAAAGCATTTAGTTCAGCATTTATCTAAACGGTAGCCCACCCTTAAGTACAATTATAGATAAATATTAATTATTTAGTGTGACACTTTGATGTTATTTGGAATTCTTATTTGATTTGATACTCAGTGTTAGGTGGATACACAACTATGATGGTTATAGCTGAGTCATCCTTTGTCACATAAAATAGGTACAAACTGAATGTAAAGCAAATAGCAGGTTTACTCTGCCCTGTTCCTTAAAACAAAATTTAATCTTTTTTAGTTTTATGTTGTTTGAGTGGGTGTTTTTCTTTTTTAGTGGTTTACCATTTCTGTGATGTGTCAGCCTAACAATCCTCCTGGTAGTGATCATGGTATGTGTAACAGTACAGTATGAAGGGAGCAAAGAGAGCAGAAATTTGATTTCAAGATGGACACTACTGTAAACTGTGTTTTGCTGGTTTAAATGACTGGGATTTTGCTTGTTACTTTGCTTACCTTTCCTAATAGTTCTATACAGTAGCAAGTCTACAACAAAACAAAACCCCACAAAACTCCCTCAAGACATTTTTAGATGCAATAACCTATGAGAGAATATCTGTAGGTTTACTACAATAAGGAAAACAAAATTTTCAAGAAATGGAGATGAAGCTTACACACATACTAAGAGCTAAAATATCTTTGTGCCTATAAGTGTGAAAAAGAGTTTTCCTTCAGTCCTATGATTTCTTTTATTTGTAGCAGTATTTCTGATAAGTCTTGAGATCCACAATGAAATTCTTACATTTACTTCATGTTGCCCAGAAGAAAACCAATGTGACAGCTACAATTTGGGTACTTGGGCCCACCACTAACTCTTCATTGAAATTGGTGGAAGCTAACACCTAAATGATTTTGAGGATCCAGGCTTTATTGGCTAGTCTAGATGACTAATACAAATGGAATAAACCTTGTATCTTGCTACTGCTCTAACTCTGTTGCTCTCAGAAAACATTCTGTTTAGACCTATTTTACTGTGAAAAGCGTTGTTCACCATCTACCTTGCAGTCAGACATGTTCAGGCACACAGTAGGCACTTTGTGATTTATCTTTTGGCCATTAAACTGCTGAAATAGGCAGTGCTATTGGTATTTTGGAACTAAAAAAAAATATTTCAGAATAGTATTCAGAATTGCCTCTGAAATATTAGGATATTCTTATCTGTCTGGGCCTTAATTTCAAGAAAATATGAAGGAAGTAGTAGTTACTAGTAGATACCTGAAGGTTATTTTATTCATCACTAGGATTTCTCTACTACTCTACAAAAGCATCTCCTTTTCTGGCCATCAGGTTTTATTCATTTTAGACCAGATTTCACCAAACAGAAGCGGACTGTATCAGAGGTGTGCCAACTTGGTCAATGATACAGAGCACCATTGCATGAGGACTCCACCCCCTTCATAAAGAAGAGCCATCAGGCTCTGGTGCCACCCCATAGAAGAGAAAAAAAGTCTTGAGCAACCTCCTTTCTGTCTGTCCCAAGGCACTACATCCTCTCCCTGAAGGTGTGACTTTCTCCACTTGGTCCCTTCCATAATGAAGTACAAGAGTAAAAAAACCTCAATTTACATGCTACTTACTATAAAATTATTGCCTACGAATGGACCCTTCGAAAGTCTCTAAAATGGGTGATTCATTAGATAAAGTCTACTTGAAGGCTTTGGGAATTGTCTTCTTTGTCAGTCCCTCATGACAGTTTTCTAAATAATCTTATCAGTGTAACCTTTAGCTATACTGTTAAAATGCATTTGAAAATCCTAGGTATTTTGAAAAAAAAAAAAAAGGCTTTATTCATAGGACTGATTTTCTTTAACTTATCAACCCCAAATGGGTACCTCATAAAGGTTTATTGCTCCTGGCCATGCATAAAATCTACAAGAATAAATGGGAAAAGACAGATTCCCTACCATTTTTATGTACACAGACTTGGAGTCTGGCACTTGCTCATTTGCACAGTTACCTGTCTGGAGGCAGGCAGGTATTTGGACGGGATAAAGTGAATAACCTGGCAGTTGTACTACTGTGTCACACAGAAGGCACAGCAGCTCCAAATTCTGCAGTTTGCCAACTAGGACCCCCCTCTAGGGCAGCTAATCAGTCCTGACTGCAGAGCTACAGGTTAAGGAGGTCAGTTCTGTGGAGGTGGACCCTGTTTGGGGAAAAGGAGGAGTAGAATTAGTCATGGATGCCTCTTCTTCAGCATAAAGTTTATAGAGATTGAATTCTCGGTGTTACAGCTATAGATAGGGTGGGATTTGAGGCATGTCACAGCATAGAGCCAGGAGCAGCTGCTGTCGTGTCTAGTGGCAACTCCAGAGCAAACGAAATTTGAAAATCCTTATGGTAAGGGTGCCTTTATAAACTTCTTCCTTATGAAATTAAGGGCTACATGAATAAGACAATAGAGGAATGTGTATATATATATATATATATTTGAGGTGAATAAAACATGCATCACATAAATGTAATATATAGTGTAGTGTAGATAATAGTGTAAGATATAGTATAGGAGGGTGACAGAACACTATATAATGGGATCTATGAACAAAAATTGTGCCCTGCCTGTGGGCAAAAAAAGCAAAAATTGTGCTTTTGCCTGTGGGAAATTGGTGGTAGAGCTAGAAATTGTACAAGACCTAGCATTAGGTGGAAGATCATTCTTCTGTCATGGCCGCAAAAAGCTAAAGGAAGGTTTATTCCTTTATTAGCTTTCATTTTTCAGGCAGCATTGCCATTCTAAAGATATCCTTTCAAAAGGTGGACCTTTTAAGAATGTTTGCAGATCTAGACTCCCTCAGATTAAGTGGGGGCACACATTTCAAAGGGAAGTGGTGTTCATGGGGAATTCTCTGCCAGCCGCCCAGATCTCAGCTGCAGAAGCAAAGGATAAGTAGTAAAGAAATTTATATTTCCTCAAGCTGCCTTCTGTGGTGCTTCAGCTTTGATCTGCCAGGATTACCTCCAGAGGTGGGAAAAGTAGTTAATTTTCCACTTTTACTTGACACTTCCCCTTTCTCTAGAGTCTGCTGAGTTAGTGTCTACTAGCCACTAGGTGAGCTGAATGCGATACCAAAACTTGCACTTTCTAGGTGTTGACTTACTTCACAGGCTGTCAGCTAAGGGAGGCATTTGATCATTTTCATTGGCTTCAGTGTAGCTGCCAGCCAACTACAACCAGTGAGGTGGACTTTCTACTCTGGTCAGCGCATGATACCACCATCCTTACCTTGTCTTTTCCCATGCTCTCCCTGTTGTCCCACAGAGCCTCAGTCCCCAGAGAACATCCTTTGAATATCCATATTAATTATTTATTTTTCTTTCTCCAGCTCCAGATAAAAACCATTCTTTGTGGTGATGACTACAAAAAGACTTGACAATTTAGGTGACTTCTGCTATGCTTATAAAGTTAAATATGTTGTCTTTATTGTGTTCTTTTACTCCCTAATCTTTTCGTTGGAGTTATATTTAGCCTTTTTGTTTTATTATTAATTAGACACCATCGTTTTCTCCTGCTCTTGTAGCACCTGAAACAATGAATCCTCAGTCATGGGCAAGGATCCTAACTTCTTCAGTAACACAAATATTTGGCAACAGAGCACAGTGTATGTTTGTTTTTAAACACCCATCACATGGAAGCTTTCATGTCCTTGCACTGTTGTCAGCTGTTGCAAAGGACAGAATAGCAGATGGTAAAATGGACTAGAAAAAAATGACTAACCATGACTCGAGCTCTACTTCTGCACTAGGAGTGAGGGAGGCAGAAATAATGCTGTCCTTGCCTCCAGGCTCCATCTTTTTAACCTGGTATCTTGATTGTGTGCATATCCAGCTCTGGATGAAGCTGGTCCTTGCTCAGTGAATGGCTAACCAGTTTGCCTGGCAGTGGTTGTTCTGGAAAGAGAGAAGTGGTGGTGGAGCACGACCATGGTGCATGTCATCTGGTGGTACCTCACTCTCAGAGGTGACTTGCTCTAAGGTATGGTCTTTAACCGCACTGTACTGTGACAACCTTTCAGGTACCATGCGCTAGGATCGTATGCCATTATCTATAGCCCGTCATATAGCTCAGATGTATATTGCAGACCCTGCCCCACATAATAAAAACAATAAAACCCGAGATATACTTTTTGTTTCCTCTGTGGCAGGAAGCTGAGGAAACCTCTGGCGTGGCAACACTGAGCCAAGCCACTTGTACGGTCACAACTATCCTTGAACTGATATAGGTATTAGTGTAACCTCCAGGACTTTCAATATGACTTGGCTCTTATGGAAATATGTATTCAGATCAGGAACAATTTTAAATCAGGTATGCAAATGAGAAAAAACTTCTTTACAGTGAGGGTGACAGAACACTGGAAGGGGCTGCCCAGGGAGGGTGTGGAGTCTCCTTCTCTGGAGACATTCAAAACCCGCCTGGACGTGTTCCTGTGTGACCTGATCTGGGTGTTCCTGCTCTGGCAGGGGGATTGGACTAGATGATCTTTCAAGGTCCCTTCCAATCCCTGATACTCTGTGATTCTGTGAAATACACAAAAAGCACATACAGCTTCTTCACTGGAACCATGTCATGTTATAAGGGACCATCGAGGCCTACTACCATATATGCTTGGAATAAGCCTCCTCTGGCCTTCTCAGCTCTGCTCCCAAAACACAAAGGGCAGATAAAATAGCATCATGGCAATTTCTAACAAATGCAATGAGTCAGTTCCTGTTAATGATGAGACCCCTGTGAGTCAGATCATTAGCACTGATTTCCATTTCCATTGCTCTTGCTGTTTGGTTTTGTTGTGGTTTTGGTTTTTTTTTTCTTTCTAAAGAAAGGGGGCTATTTTCATTTTACAGCTGTTTTTTAAGCTGCTTTTCTAGGGAAATAGGTCTTATGGAGTGATGATCTTTGTTCGCTCATGCTTCTTTCCTGTCTGAGGAACTTTTGTGCCCCCTGACAAGAACTGGTAGAAACATCGCAATTTTAAAGTTGCTAAGTCCCTGCAATCTTCATGAAAACAGCTGGCTAGACAGAAGAAAAAGACCCTGTTAATGCTGTGGTGAGAGAGTTGCCACAAAGGCAACTCACTCTATTAGTCACTAGAGAATCCACACCTCTAGATGGCAGGAAAAGCTTCAGAGTTTGCATGTTATTAGACCTCAAACAGAGACACATCTATTTGAAACTAAAAATAATCCTCACTGCTGCTCCCAGAAAAGCTGATTTTTAATTGTATAAAATCCATCCTGTAGAAGAAGTGTCTGTATCTTGCTCTGTAGATTGATATGCTCCCCTCTCTCCACACACATTAAGATTTAAGGTACTCATCAGTGGGAAATATGTATAATCTCCCACAGGACTGCAGTCTCTCCTTCAGTACTAACATATAAAAACTAGATTTCTTAAACATTCATATTAATTAGTCTGTAAGGAACCATTACCAAAATATGGTGTGAATACATAATTACGAGGGTGTGTTGTCTGGCAGGAAAATGAGGGTCTGATCCTGCCTCCTCCAAAGTAAAAGGCAGCTTTGCCACTAATTTTTGTATAAGCAATAGCGAGCCCTAAGGCAGTAGAAACAAGAGACAATTTTCCCCTTCCTGCCTCACTGGAAGCACTGTCCCACCCTTGCTGAGAAAGCACTTCACCCCTCCTGGGAGGGGAGATAGAAAGAAGAGCGTTTGGCGGCTATTATCAATATTCATGTACAGCTGCAACTCAAAGGCCTTATTCCCTGCTGAAATGTGCCATTAGCTTCAGCAGGGCTCAACCTCCAGAGAGTGGGAGGAACCCCTGTACGTGGCACTCGGGCATGCCAGGCCATTCTCTAGGTGCATCTACTGTCCTGCTCCAGCCTGATTCTTCTCCAGTGTCATCTGGCTACCTTTGTCACCTGGTCCTGGAGCTTGTGAGATGGGGCAGGAAACTGCCCTATGTGTGATAATGCTTCAGCATGGACTGGAGGCTTTAGACAGTTGCAGAAGTTCATTTCACTGGGCTTAGAACTAGGCAAAACCTTTGTTTTCCCCAGATAAATGCATGCCAGAGCCTCTACAAGATACAGCGAGCTATGTGTTAATTTTGAAACATCAAGCTTGCAGTTCATCTCACATCTCAGATTAGGATCTCTTTTATTTTTCTTTTCTTTTTTTTTCTGTGTGTGTGTTTGTTTGTTTTCCCTTAAATAAAAAAAAAAACAATCATGCTCTAAAAATGCAGAATGGGACTGGAAAACTGGAAAGAAATCTTAGACCTTGCTTTTCAGCCACTGATTTGTTTGCAGCTTTGGGAGAACATGATGATATTATTTCTCCAGCCCCAGTTACTGTCTTGTTTATAATTTGGTGGAAGAGCTTTCCCTGATGTTTCCCATACCCAAGTTTCCCTTCTTCTTGGCTCAGCCATATGCAAGAGCAATGGTTTTTTTGCTAGCACTAGAACACTTCTCCTCTCTTAGCCAGCATTTCTTTCTCTCCTGCAGTTCCTGTCTCTCCCATTCACTGCAGCAAAGTTGCATGGCATTGGCAAGAGCAAGGGTAGAATATGAGATTGTTCCCAGCTGCCATCTCACTGCCTTCCCCACCTGAGTCCTGGGTAGGAGTTGGAGTGGAAGGGGAGTGGGCAGCTGTCCTGACAGAAAGCCCTCAACATGTCCAAAGTCTGGGTGCTCCACCACCCAAAACAGCTGCCCTGCTCTTTTAGGGAATGAGGATCTGGCAAGATGTCTGCAAAGGGATGACATTTCACTTATGCTCTGCTTGGTATAACCGGACAGGCATGCTTAAAAATACCATCATGAGATTTTTGGTCTTGAGTGTTTAATGACTCTTACTGCAAGATGGACAGCCCTAGCAATGGAAATCTCCTAATTCCACACATAACCTTGACAGTGGCAGTACAGACCTTCCCTCCGTGTCTTACTGTAACAAGTTTCACCCCAGTCAACATCAGTCACGCTGGCGGTGGCTAGACTAAAGGCTGGACTGAAATCCCTACTTTATTTTTACCAAACAAGTGTTGCATATCAGTAATGGGGAAGGTCAGTTACTGTTTTCAGAAAACTGAATGTATAACAGAGTTTTCAAGAAGAGCAGATATTTCCTGTGATTTTTTCCATATGTGCAACACAGAATTTCAGAGTTCCCTTCTATGTGTGTAACAGTTTCCTTTTTTTTCCATCCAGTTACCTCTAAAAATCTAGCCTTTGGTCACCAATCACTTGAACTGAACTGTTGTTTGCGAGCAAGTGGAGGGGAAGAGAGAACCTATATCGAGTTAGCAGCTTCTTAACACTCAGGTATCACCCTGTTTTATCAGAATTTCTCCATTTGAACAATCTGTTGGCTTTTAGGAGAACATGAAGTTGAAATACATCAGGAGCTGAGAGAAAAGCTTATTCTCACCCTCTGTCTAAATGTTATATATCCTTGGGATTTCAGATATGTCCTGAGACTCCCAGTGCCAGAAACCTGAGTTTAGCTGAGTTATACTTAGCTAGAAACAAATTCCCAAACTTTGGGCATTTTCACCAAATTTCACCTCTTTCTAAGCAATATTCTTTGTGTAAAATTAAACCGCTAACAATCCCTGCAGAATGACTGTTTCCTAATTGAATTTAGCAAAGTCAGGACTGCATGTCGATGATGTGTTCAATAAAGTGTTTGAATCTGGGACTTTTAGCACAGAATTTGACTATGGCAGTGATTGTTTAAGTAGAAAATGCTGTCAAAACTGCAAGTAAGGCAGGCTGCTATACTGACTGTACCTAGCCACTAGAGAGAGACATTATCCCATGTAGTAAACCACAACATTTCACTTGCGACTGTCCAGGGACCTCTCCTCAGAGCCAAGTATCCTGGTCATCTGGAGCAGATGACAGCATCGACTGACTAAACCTTGGAGGGCTGTGGCCATGAGCACGACACATGCTGTGTGTACAAGGAGGCCATTCCAAAAGACTCTACCAATGACATGGGGAGGGTGTTAAACTTATATCTTCTCAATCAAATCAGTGCAGCTGCAGTTAGACAAGGAGGGAAGCAAGTTAATTGTAGCTCTTTGATGGAGCAGGGCAGATGCTCATCAAGCCCCTGCAACCTGACACTTGGGAATACACAAACCTCTCGGGTTTTACAAACCAAGAGCTAGATCTTATAAAACATGTGCTGAGCTGCACAAACCTATATATTTTTGTACACATTGGTGCAGAACCTTCAGCACCAGAGGTTACTCTATAATGTTTGCCAAAAGTAAGTAATGCCGGCCTTGTTTCAACCGTGTGCTATAATCCCTGTTTGCTCTGAAGTGCTCTCTCACAGATGTTACCTGCCCCCTTTCAGTTGTAAGCAGGGCAGCTGCGGACTGGCTGAGCACAGTGCCCTTTGCGTTTGTAGACCTGCTTTTTCAGCTTTCCAGCGTTGACACAAGCCTTGTGTGATGGCCATTTTCGGAACCCCAACATGAGAGCGCCAAGGTGTGCTGTCAGTGGCGATCTCAGAGGCTGCACTGGTGTCTGAATGGTTAACACAGACTGCCCAGTCCTGAGACTAGCAGGTGCTCATCTGCTCAGAAAGCAGAAGTGGGCAGACTAGAAACTTTCATGAATTGATAGCGGACGCCTCCGTAAAACTAAAGCTACATTCAGGTTGATAAATGTGTGGTGCAGACTTGGATAATGCCTGGAGGTCAAAAGCTGCACTTCTGTTTGTAAAGGCTGCCAAAACATTCAAGATTCCAAGCACAGTAAAACCTAGGTAAAGTAACAGCGGTGGGAAACACAGGAAGTCTGATCGTGCTAAAAATGCATCTGGATGCAAACCCAGCTTGTCCTCTGAATAAGCAGGAGAGTGCCTGATGTGTAATGGGGCTGGGTATTTAACCTCACTGTTTTTCCACAGCCAGGTACCAGCTTTGAGTCCCAGAAGGAATTCCTTGAGAGGGGAGTAAGCACTGCCTTGTTGCTTTGATCTTTCACAGAGAACTGAGCAGGGATCTGCTATTAGGATCAAGTGGTCATTTCCTACATGGTTACTTTTCTTTTAATGCAGACAACAAGTGACACTAGCATGAGTTCTTGAGTGTGCTCTTTAAGTTATTTAGGAAGCCATACACTTCTCTTTTTTTGTCTGTTCTCCTAACAGAGATAACAGGCATTTGATTTATGACTTATAATTAATAAATTTATATTGCTGCTTTAACTGTGAATTAGAATTTAGATTACTATCTTTGTTTGCACCTGCATTTACTCTCAATTTCTCAAAATAGAGTAGAGACTTACATGTGAAAATTCTGCTAAATTTCACAGGCTGCTTTGAAAATTTCAGTAGTAGCACTTTAATGCTCTGAAGGTAAAGGTTCAGCTGTATGCAAACATGCAAAGAGAAGTCTCAGTCATGGGTTTCCACTAGGACTTAACTAGGTGCATGTTGAAAGTGAGCTTTCCTTTTTTGTCTTGCAAATCAGCCTGCACTCAACTGAGGGAAGTCCTCAATCATTATGCAAGTAATGAACGGGTAAAATCCCCTTTTTCTCTTCTTTTTATATAACAGCACACCCTTAAGAACATCTTCAGAATTAATCAGTTTTAAGGATTGATTACTGTAAAGCACCACAATCTGCTGTGATATTAAAACATTAAAATGAAACCTCTTAAAACCCCCTTTGTAGAAAGCTAACCAAACGTGGGTTGCAGGCAGGGGTATTTCCTGGCCAGATGTGTTGATTCCGAGAAGATTTTCTAGAATCTGGCACTACACTTTCTAGCATCTTACCACTGTTTCACACTTCTACTTTTACCACATTTTCTGAATACTGGAAAATTGTCTGTAAACATGAACGTTTAAATGAAAAAAATGTGTGTAGTACATACTCATGGATCACAGGGTGGTGCAAACAGTACTTGAAAAGTCTGTAAATCAATAAAGAGTTTTGAGGTTATACACTGAGTGAAGAATATAGAATTAGATACACTTAGCTACAATCTTGACGGCTGATATTAATCTTCTAAGATGAGAAAACAATTTTATAAAAAAGTAAAGAAAAAAGCTACCCTTAGCTTCAATGAGAAGGAAAAAAAAAAGTGTGAGAGATTCACAGAAGGGAGAATTGTTTTCAGTTTCTCCTCAACTTTCTAAAAATAGACAAGGACAGGGCTTTCTGCTCCTCCCATCTAAACAGCTGTCCAGCTCCAGGCCACCATGGCATATTGCCATTTGCATTTACATATACATCGGCCCACCCTAAAATTCAGTAAATCCACACTGCTGTCCAGAGGGAATAGGAAAAAGATTCAGGAACTTTCTAGAGATTTGAGCTCGGCAATAAGAGGGCTTCACTTTTCTCCTTCTGAAGGAAAGCTGCTGTGACAAGTTGGTGGCATTCCCTGTCTAGCAGGAAATCTCCATCTACCATAGAAATCTAACTGCACATAGCCACAACATGACTAACCTGACTTTGCACAGAAGGGTTTATTAACCCTCTTATTTCACAATCATAATTTTGCCTAACAAAAAAAATAATTTTATGCTCTCACCCAAATACAAATGACCTCTTTTGGATGTTCAGAGACCCTTCTGTAGCATGTCTGAATAGCTATTGCCTGTTCTCATTTAGATATGGAAGTGACATAGTGTTGAAAGCGTGGCTGACTTTGTAACAGAAGAATTCCTGACCAGGACAAGGAGCACACAACTAAGATGCCATTGCTTAGTGCACCCGGGCCAGTTTTCATCTCTGTGCCAAGGTGGGGACTCTGGGAACCCAGGTGGTCAGTGCTATGTGCTTACACACCTGTACTGTGTATACATACTTAATAACTTTCTTCTGCTGTTGAGTATACACTTCACCTTTGAGGAACTCTGAGGGTAAGTATTTTTACTAGTTTGAAGGTGGAGAAACTGAGGTGGGAGAAAGCCAATGGCTTGTGTAAGGACGGAAGTCCTGGCTAGCTCAGGACTGTGAGTCTCATAGTTCTGTGTTCACACTGTGCAACCACAGCACTGTGCAACAATAACAAGCTCTTTCCCATTTGTGAAGGAAAAGAAGACCATTCAAATAACTAGAGGCCCCTTCCCTGGGATGGGAATGCATCCTATTAAAGCGTTGCATAAGAAATAAAGGTAGGCTAAGTTTGTACCTGTCATCTTTTTTTTTTCCTTTCTCTCCTGTTAATTGCATTGCTTCAGAATGCACTTTCTGAAGGACTTTGTAATTGAAGTGGCTGTTTATTAAAAGGAAATTTCTTAGGGTGGCTCAGTTTAACTATGTTCTCATAGGAGCGTAACAGGATGCTTGGCCCAAACCTTATTTCCTTCATTTCACTCTGGTCTATTACAAGCACTTTCCTGCATCCTGCAGCAACGTACCAGTGACGCTGCATCTTTTCTAGCCCAGGGCATTTGAAAGAATTTCCGTGATCAATCTCAAAGGCAGTGGGGATGCCCGTGTCTCACCGTGGGCAATACTTCAGAACCACTTTTCCCTTTTTCCACTAGAGGGGGTTACACGTTCTAGTTCAGAGCGCTACGAAGTGAGCGCAAGATAAGACGGAGCTGCCTCTTGTCCACCTATATTTTTAACTGATACGGTTAATTCACAAATACAATTATGAGCTGACAGTACTAGAACTTGAGGCCTTAATAACCATTACAAAAATCATTAATTACCAGGAAATTAGAGAGGTGTCTGTTAAGTGCTTAAATTTGCAACCTTCTGTCCACAAACAAGAAATCCAAACGCTTGCCTGAATCATAGCTAGCTTCCTACACGTTATAAGCTATATCTTGTTTATTTCTGCATATATTAATCTCAGTAAATGATTAGATTTGTCACCCATGACCCAGTATGCTGTTTGCAATTATTTCTTATATTAAATTAATCACTGCATATTTACTTTGAGAAATTATGTATGATATATCGATGCACGCATGTGCATGAGTGTATGTGAGCACATGAACCTTCCTGATTGCCTTTCCTCTTGTATGGCAAATTAGAAATAATGGCATTAAAGCCAGCAGAGTTGCATTGACAGGGTAATTAGTATGGGTGTGGGTGTGTAAATTGCTATATAAACTTCCTTTCTTTCCTTTCTTCTTTCCTTCTTTCTTTCCCTTTCTTTCTTTCTTTCTTTCTTTCTTTCTTTCTTTCTTTCTTTCTTTCTTTCTTTCTTTCTTTCTTTCTTTCTTTCTCTTTCTTTCTTTCTTTCTTTCTTTCTTTCTTTCTTTCTTTCTTTCTTTCTTTCTTTCTTTCTTTCTTTCTTTCTTTCTTTCTTTCTTTCTTTCTTTCTTTCTTTCTCTCTTTCTCTCTTTCTCTCT
>VZTM01035992.1:43703-55799 GCA_013400555.1 Jacana jacana
GGGTGGGGGTGGGGGGCGGAATCTTTGCTAAAGACTAGAATGGTGTTTTGGTCTGTTGCCAGGTGCACAGGGGAGGCTGCACCAAGCCCATGCAGCAGCAGTGAGCCCCAGGCAGGTACCCAGCTGCCCGCACAGATGCCAGGCAGCAGCCACTTCTGAAAATACATGGTAGAGGATGAGCAGGGTGCTGCAGAGCAACAGGTTTGGGGAGGAGGAAGGGGGGATTCCTTCTGGAAAAGGCTTCTGTGTGTGCCAGTCTAGACTTTCTCTTGATTGACTGCTTGCCTCCCTCCCCTCTGCTCTCAACCAAAAATATGGTACATCACAAGTGAAAGAATCATCAGTCATGGAATCGTAGAATCATCTCGGTTGAACACTGACAAAACCACCACTGAACTATGTCCCTCAGCACCTTGTCTACTTGTCATCTTTTAAGTACCTCCAGGGATGGTGATTCTACCACTTCCCTGGGCAGCCTGTTCCAATGTTTAATAACCCTTTTGATGAAGACATTTTTCCTAATACCCAATCTAAACCTCCCTTGGGACAACTTGAGGCCATTTCCTCTTGTCCGTTACTTGGGAAAAGAGATCAATCTCCCCACCTTGCTACAACTTCCTTTCAGGTAGTTGTAGAGAGCGATAAGGTCACCCTCAGCCTCCTTTTTGCCAGGCTAAACAACCCCAGTTCCCACAGCTGCTTCTCCTAAGACTTGTTCTCCAGACCCCTCACCAGCTTTGTTTCCCTTCTCCAGATACACTCCAGCACCTCAGTGTCTTTCTTGTAGTGAAGTGCCCAAAACTGGATACAGTATTCAAGGTGTGGCCTCACCAGTGCCAAGTACAGGTTAGACATTAGCAAATTGTATGGATTATAGACAGACAGAGAGATGTTCAAAGTAGAAATTATTGTCTCCCTTTATACAAACAGAAGAACCTCTAATAGTGAACTGGCTTGCCTTCAGAAATAAAACCAATGGATGGTAGTACCAGAAGAACCCTGCTAGCCATAGAGTCATACCCCAGTTTGCTGTTCAACTCAAATATTCAGCTAAAATTCCGTAGGAGTTTGCTTTCTCTTTTGGACTTAAAAGTGGCTGCTATGGGCAGTTTTGACAGTAGATTTTATTGTATGGAATGAAATATTCGGTGTCTGCTCTCACATAGAAACAAATAGTTTCATGGAAAAATATTTTACCAGTACCTGACCATGAAAGCCCTTTTGTTGTTTGTATATAGACAATGTATATTTCAGCTGTTTTTGTCAAAATGTGTATGTTAACAGCAAAGAAAACCTTCACATGGCTATTTGTATGCTTACTTGCTTCATATGAATCTTACAAATCATTCATTAAAAAATAAATCCCAAACAAATGGCTATAATTTGGCCCTCAGCCTGCAATACAAAGATTTGGTTTATGGGTTCAGTTTATAGTGAGTACAATTTATCTTTGTATTGTATCAGTGAAAGACACCATCCTATCTAGAAGCCTCCCAGTTGCACAATGCATGTGGAATGAGTTATTAGACACAGTAGCACACGGGAACTCCAGCTGTCACCCTGCCAGGTGGCCCCAACACTAGCTGTAGAAATGCAGCCCTTAAAAACGCCCACCACAGCGCCTTCCTACAGAGAACTCCTACCCTTTTAGGATTAAAAATACCAGTGCCTAACAGTATACCCAAGGAAGGCCCAGCTAGAGACTTTTAGCTGTTTTGCCTGGGCAATCACAGATCTCATTGAACACAGGTGCCAAGATGATAATCGCTTTCAGCCAGTGACATTTTTCATGAATAGCTATAGTTTGGGAGGAGCATATTTTTTGATCTGCTCTCCTCCCCTCCCCTATCTGTCAGAAGTTGGTTATAATCAATTGGCACTTGTACAGCACGTCTTCTAACCAGCCGAGGATCTTTAAAATAGCTTCACCTACTTCTGTTCTCATTTCTCAAAGAAGGGATTATGAAGCCAGAGGAGCTGCCCTGCCTCACTCCAGGTCACACTGGAACTGGTGACAGTGATGCAACTGGAGCCAGGCATGAATCCTGTTGCATACTTTCCTACGCTGGCTGTTCCTCTCTGCTTACCTTAAAGATTTTTTTTTCTCCTCCCATTTCTGTCTGACATCCCTTTCTAGAAATTTGCTAATCTCAGGATTATGCAAGGGAGCATATTTTCAGTCATAGGATGCTCACATGCCTCACAGACCAGGGTGAACTTGAGCTCCCCGTTGCACACTTATTGCCTGATACGCACTCATGCAGGCATACACAAACACCGGCTGGAAGCTGATCATCAAGGAAATTGATTAGGCCAGGGGAAGTGAAGATGGGAGCTTGTGAATTACAGTAACAAGCAGGATCCCGCTTACCACCTCTGTTGAATAAATCTGTCCAAAATACCATCTTTCCTCTTGCTACAAAAATAACACTCATCTATGTGCATTCTTCTCTGATGAGCTGTGTCACCACAGAAATGGTAATCCTGCCACTTGTCAATGAGCTGCTTTTTAGGAAAACAGTGGGAGAGGAGGGTAAACAGGTTGTAGAGGAAGGTAACATGGGAGTAGGGCGGTGATTAGTTTTCAATGACATTCCAACTATTCAGCAACTAAGTAGACTGTAACTCTGAACAAAGGAAGCTGGAATAGAAAAAGACAGCTTTTCCAGTTCCTGAGTGCATCAAGAGATGCTAACCCTGCCTGAGTATAACAGCGTTACGTGCTATAAACTAAATACTAATTCTTTAATAATCCTGAGGCTGGTGAGCCCCCAAAATCTGGGTGCAGGCCAGCTACCATGACCAGTGTGGAAGTTTGTTGCTTCCTGACTGATGCTCTTCAGGTCTCCTGCGAGTCTTCCTTGGTGCTCCTTCCTCTTGTCCTGCACCAGTTGTTGACCCTTCCCTCCTCCCCACTAAAATTCAGTCTCTGCTTCCTTATGGCTACTAATTATCTCACAGTCACTTCTGTCTTTGAAAACCTCCTCTCTTGAAAAGGAAATTTATTTAATCAGCCGCATGAAGGCCTTTACTATTAAAGTATCAGTATGAATCTAAGAAAGAGAAAATATTTCAGATATAAACAGCTGGTGTCTGGGGTGAGAAGAACCTCAGGAATATTATAGTTGGAGAATCCTTGCTGTGAACCCTTGGATTTGCTCTTTGTCTGCAAGCCTGGCTTCTAATCCCCACTCTGGCTTTACAAATACCAGCCCTGCTTCTGGCTCGGAGGATGAATACAATAGAGTTTCATTGTAGGGGGGTGTGGTGGCTCTGAACAAAGGTCTCCACTAGAGGCCTTCTATATTTTACAAACATTTCTGTTTGTTTCAAAGTCAGTTAAAGGTAAAAAAAAAATCCAAAACCCAACCCAACTAATTCAAAGCCCCCTAATTGATCTGACAAGAGTTCTCTATGAGGTTTTTTATATGCCTCATATATTAGGCAGTTTCTAGAGAGCCACTTGAGTTTTTGTGTCTGTCCTGATTTCATCCTTATGGCCTGCCTTCTTCCCTTCTACCCTTCTTCCCTGCTTTGACTCTTCTGCACCATGCCCTCAAACTGGTGCCAGTGGGTGGCTAAACCTCAGGTTCCCCTGACCAGCAGCCCTGCCCAGGGGCTGGCCCGGTATTCCAGCAAACGCTGGGATAGCCCTGTACTCAGCTACACTGCGGGCCCTGGGCTCCTCACCTGCAGCAGAAGATCACACATGAGCAGGTGTTTCAACTATGTGGTCAGAAGAGAAAATAAGCCCTTTTAAACCAATCCAACACAAAAGGTATGGTTCTGACTAATGAAATTTCTAGTTTATCAACAATAGTTCTTCACGTAAGCATTTTCAGATATAGCTCTTTGGTTTACTCCTCTCTTTACTTCATTTTGCCTGGAGAGTTGTTCTGTCAGAACCAAAAAAGAAAATAAAATACTTTCCTGGATAACCTTCATTTTTTGGCAAAATATTTGCGATGGTGTCTTATGTCAGAATGACTAAGAGCAAATGGATGGTGGGACACATGCTCTCCTTGAAAGCTTTTAAGTGCTGCAATGCAAACTGGGGAAACTGGATCACCAGTCATATGGCATATGTTTAAAAATATTGTTGAAATGATACTCTTTAAGAATATAATATACAAACCAGTAGCACAAGAGGGGTTTTGTGACTGTCTACACATATGTTTTCTTTGTGTTTTTGTTTTTTTTTTTTCAAACTGAGCTCCAGAGAAGCTATTTAGGGACACATATAAGTGGCATTGACTTTCAGCTAGATAGCAGGTATGTAATTGCATTTGAGTGGTTGCATCAGTTATGTGACAATTAGGATCGATGTATTTAACATGTGCACTAAAAGTTTTGCTCTTCTGGAGAGAGAGGGCTTTTTGGGATGCTGAAATCAGCATCTTGAAATGTTTTAGGAATATAGGTGCCTTTGACTTCATTAGCTGCGACCTGATTCTCACTGAGGTTCAGCATATGAAACAAGCGTCTAAAAGATTTAGAGAGCTTTGTGTGCTTGTATGTTTTTGCTACTTCACGTTGCTGATATCTGGCACTTCCTATAGCTAGATGATATTTGCATAGTGTATATAATTATTGTTTATGTAATATTAAGTTACGTTTCTGACTTAAATGGATCTTTCTATAAAGCTGTACAGTTCCACAAAATAGCTCTGCAGTGTAAAATACTGTGATGTAAATTATGGCACACTTATTTTGTGTTTCCTATATTGTGGACTATTTTGTTGTACCCAGAAACTTAAGAAAATTGTGAGAAAGTAATGTCTTTTGGTTTGGGGTTCCCCCCCCCCTTGTGCTATTATTTATAATTTCTAATGCCATGTCTTACATCCTGTTTCACAACAAGAGTCAGATAGTCTTGTTTAACTGTTAAGGAAGTCTGAACGATTTGATTACAAATGAGAGCAGTTCTGATTAGATAAACTAAGAAAATACAAGACAAAACCCAGTCTCCTCTCCTGCATGCAACCTGACTGCCAGAGTAGTTCCCACAATACTACATAGATAGCTAGGTTCATTTTGGAGCATCCAGCTGTGAGGTGACACACTTAATGCACCAGTGATCTGATCCAGTATAGAAAATCTTTGGGGCCTGATTCTCCAGTGCCTCTCACCTTGTGCAGTCATTTGTAGTGAACAGCCTGAATGCCTACACACTGTAAAAACTGAATATAAAATATTTTGTACCGCTTATCCTTCACTGCATACCTGCAACTGCACAAGCAGGTGTATAAGGTGAAACGGGCTTTGCGTTCCTAAGGGAATTTTATTTCTATAGAACTGTAAGAGGTTTTATTTTTTTTTTTAAAGGTGAAATAGAAAGCTGTATGAGCCTTCTAGACACTGATCTTATGAGCATTACTATAGGATACTTCCAGAGCACCAGAACGTGCACACATTTAAAAATGTGCAGGTCTAATAGTCAAAACACAGACTAGGACAAGTGCTAAACTTGAGCCTTTCTTCAGAAATTCAGATGTCTCTAGTTGGTTTAAAGTGTTGTTTTCCTAACCTAGCAATCATTTCAGAAAAGGAGCTCCACTGCCAATTTTAAATCAAGCATTGCCCTGTTACAAATACAAACGACATCTCATTGCATTCCAACCTCCTCTCCTCGTTGTTTTTATGATAGTAATTTAGTGGTATTAGGAGCTGTGTTACTCCATGAAAGATGGTAGCGCAAGAAAACAGCTTTACATGAAAAATGTGGCAGCAAAAACTGTACAGGCTCTATCTCTTTTCAAGCATAGATCACAAATTAACAGAACAAACTTTCTTGTAAGTAACAGTACCCTTGACTGGGGATTTGGCCATTTCTCGACTTAATTTTTGTTTGTTTTTGTTATGTGTGTTTGCTTTTCTTGATGGTACTGTGCACTTGCTGGATGATAAACTTACAGCAACTATGCTAAACTTTAAAAGGGTCACAATTTTTTTTTTCCAGATTTATTTTAATATTACTTACTGTGCCTAAATATGTTAAAAAATCCTCTATCTTGTGGCACAACAGTTGATTATTTTCAAAATTAGAGACTTTTGGTAATGACAGGAAATTGAGTAATTTTTTCTATCCTTTTACAGCACTTTTTTTCCTTTTGTTTTCATTTAAAGAGCATTGTAGTGATACCCATTTTAATAAAACAGTATATACAAATCCCTGTTCCTGAGCTACTGATAAGACACTAAATGCACAGTTCTGCTAGAACTTACTCACAGGAACTGGCCTCTATTTTCAGCAGTCACAGATTATTTTGATTTACTTCCCTTTTTCAGTTGATGACCAGTTTTAGAAAATGGGGCTAGATTTAAAAAATGAAAGACACCTGCTTTTGGAAAATTCTGTGCCACCTGAGGCACCACAATTTCTTCATTTTTTTTAGTACCCAAAACTCCTTATCACTTTGAAAACTTTATGTTTTAGTCTTCACTTGAATTTAATGCTCATGCTGTGCACAATGCTATGCTGTGCTGACATACCTGGATTACTTGGGGGTCTGGAAGTACCACACTTGCACTGTCCTAATGGTCTGCCCTGACTAATTAGTCCTAAGCGACCCCCACTGAGCCATGCAAGACACATTGCTAGTGGTCTCCATACGTCAGTAAGCATCACCACATGGTTTCTCATCCTGCAAGTGCTTCCTCCACCTCCAGTGGAGGCTCCATGCAAAACACTATTAATTAACCTGGTGGCGGGGTAAACAGCCAAGAAAGAAAGGGGACAGCCAGAATATATGCATGAGACTGCCAGCTGAGATCCTTGACTGGCTCTCTGGCTTTTGGTAGGCACATAAAGGAAGCTAGGGTTTGGGGGTCTCTCTGCCTTACACTTCAGTATTTCTTCTCCCTCCATGACATGGCATATCAACTATGGTCTTGGGATGCTGTCACCTGATTAGTTGTTTTGGTATCAAGGAAGGTATAATCTTCTCTTAGGGTATAGTTGGGGGAGGCATAGGATGCTTTCACGACCTTTGTAGCGCCATGGAGTCATGGGGAGACTGAAAAGTTGGATTTAAAGACAGAATATAGGAGAATATGCATATTTTTTAATCTGTTGGAATTAATGGGAAATTTTAGATAACGTCCAGTGTGGACTAAGGTTGAGATTAAAAAGAAATCCGGAACTATGCAGTTTGATTTATGCCTAGAAAAGAAGCAAACCTAAATAAAGTGTTGTGGGGTTTAGGTCCTTCTTCCTTTCCTCGTGGAGGGCTAAGGAGTGGGCTTCAGATGTGAGCTCGTTTAAGAGAGAGATTAGGGAGGATCTGCCCTGAATTGTAGCTCTGTAACCCCTGCACTGGGCCCACTTAACTGCTTGACATGTGAAAATATTGTGTTAATGAAGTTCCAGCCTGCTTCTTAAATCCATCCTTGTGACTGTCTTTATTCATCCGTGTGTCCTGATAGATTACGCTTATTTTTATATATGTGAGTAATCTTATTGAAATCTAAGAGTTACTAATAGTGGTGTGATAGATGAGTGTTGCTTGGGCCTTTAATCCATTACAGAAATCGAAAGCTGTTTACACAGTCTTGTAATATTTAGTTTTTGCTCAGCATGGACAACTAAAAGCAAGTATCTTAACTTTTTCAGTTGGCTTCCTTTTACCGTTCCATATGCCTGTAACAGTTTAAATTACAGAAGACCTAATCAACATTTAACTTAATCAACATTTCCTGTTTCCTTCAGATTTTGTACCCACCTGCTGCTAAAAATAAATACATTCCTTATTTAGATAATCGGACCTAAATGGCGTATCCAAACTGCATTTAAGACCATCAGTTGCACTGCTGAGACAATACTCTTATCACTCCGTTCTGGGAACAAACGAGAACCTGGATAGAGAGCCCTATTCAGGGCCACAACAGTAACATGCTTTATGTTCCCTAGGAAGTTATTTGGATGTCTTTCTGAAACATCAGAGCTGGGATTCTCTGTTGCTGCTGGGGGAAAGGAGACAGGACCTGCATAGGAGCCGATTGCTTCAATTTCGGTACCAGAGGCTTTTCCTGCTAACAGAAATCAGTGCAAGTATCCCCCTGATTTTACTATGGAGAAGCAGATAGGCCATTCTGAAGGCAAAAGATGAGAGTGATACTTTGGCTGATTAGGACCCCATAAGAGTGTTCTTGTGCAAGGATGCACCCTGATATGAAAACAGATGTTTGTGAGTTCCTAAGTGGTTTCTTCATTTTGATATGGTTCTAAGGGTATCACAGTGCCTCAAATAATGGGATTACTTTGGCACAAAGACAATGTTGTTCCATAGGACTCTACCTTTGTTCTTCAATACTGTCATTTATACCTCTGAAAGGTGGTAATAAACCATTTCCATATAAGAAAGGTAGCATTTTACACCTGCTCTTGTGGAAATGAGTGCAACGATACTCAATGTACTAATAAAAATGGAGTTCTCTGAGTTTTCTAGGAGGATAAGGAAAGGAGGTGCACGTAGTAGGTTGTGGGTGGTAGTGAAGGGATGAAGTCAAGGAGAACTGCAGGTAGACCAGCTCTGAGCAAGCAGAGAGATCTACCAGAATGTTTTTTCTTTATGGACTCGTGCCTAATAATGTAATTGCTGAACTTAGAGATACAAGGGTGGGGGCAACTGAGTGAAAGTGGACCTGTATATAAACCGCCCTAAGTATGCACTAATCAATTTGGAAGTGCACGCTGCTCACTGTAAAGATGGGTGATACCTTGCATTTCAACGCAGCTGCATTCCATGACCGCGGCTAGAACACAACTGGACTCAGGCCATGCTGCCCTGGTGCTGGGAAACTGAAAGTTAGCCAGAGATTGGTGAATTTCAGATTCAAACTAGGTAGCAGTCTTTGCACAGTAGCCTACCTTTCACTGATGAAGTTGCCCCAAAAATGTTTCTTTTGTGCTTTCTTTAGTTATTCAGGGTGGAAAAGTGGCTTGAAGCTGTGTTCCCAGCTGTGTCCAGCCCGTGTGTACTAACATTCAACATCCTGCGCTCTCAGATATGCACAGCTAAATAAGGAGATGTCTTTAGGTTCTACTAAAAAGGGTTTGGTTGACTGAAAATTTTGAAATGAGTCAATGCAGAAATGGTAACATCTTTCCTTTAAATATATTAAAAAAAAAAAGGCAAAATAAATCCTGAGCAATACATAGTAAAAATTGAATTATTATTGGCATTCACAATTATGGTTTTAAAAAGCATTTGGAAAGAGGATGATAAAGTCCTTGAGGGATGAAATGCCCTCATTATTTAAGAAAAACTCAAATGCAGCGAGTGCTAGTTCTCTTTTCCACTGAACACCTTAATCCTATTGTAGAAGTAGAAAAATACAGCTCCTGTGGAGAGCATAATACAATCTCACACCATTGTGCTTTTGATCTTAAATAAAATGCACCTGCATTTGGCTTTTTCTCTTTGGCTCCAGATTAGTTTTGGACCCAACCATCCTAATTCCTTTCTTGTGCGGAACTGCAAAGAACTTCATCGTGATCGTAAGGAGGAGTTTAACATACAGCTAGAAATGAAAGGACAGCAGTGAGGGGTGGGGAAAGGGGAGTTGGGGAAGCAATGTTTATGAAAAATAAATGGATGGGAATTGTGTCAAAGGAGAAGAGCTTTGAAAGAGGGGGAGAGGACATACATACCCTGGCCAGTTGAACCCTAGGAAGTCTGACTGTAGGTCCATAGGCTGGAGATTACCTGAGATAGAGCAAAGATATGTGCCCAACATATTTCAGTATCCATGCCACCCAGCAGAAGTCGATGGAGATTGAGAACTTGTGACTCTGATGACCGGTATGAAAACTCATTCAGAATTGGGTGACTGGAGAAGTGAGGGTAGAACTCTGCCATTCAGCATGTGGGCACCTTTCTCAAATGTCCAAATTTGACCCAGGGTTGGATTTTTTTTTTTGATACAACTGGGCTGTGGGCCATTACCTGTCTGGCCTGCTTGGCTCACCACAGCCAGGCAGCAAAACAGGTCCTGAAAGCCACATGTGGCCTCCATGGCACCTCAAGCCCATACCAGGAGAGATGCTGCTGCAGAGCCTATGAGTCCCATTCCTCTTCCCATCTGGGTCTTTCTCTGGTAAGAGGAGCTGTGGGGCTGGCTGGGAGGGTTGATCTAGGCAGTGCTGGCCAGCCCCGTGCCAGGTAGTGGTGTGATAGATCTCTGCTGCTTCCATCCCACCCACGGGAACTCCTGTGGGAGTTCCTGCCACAGAGGCAGGGAGGAAGCCAAGAAACATTCATTCCTCCATCTCTTTTTTTTTTTTTCTTTTTTTTTTTTCCCCTGACTTTTCCCTTTTCCCATCAGGGTTACCACCCTCTCTCCCCACTCCTGTGGAAAGGTCTGAAATCTCACTGAATCAGCAGTTGTGAATATTATCTGTGCTGTTAATGGTTTGCATCTTTCTGCATCAAAGGGTAAAATCACTTAGGGACACACACACACACACACTGAAAAGATCATATACAATAACGCATCCAAGCAGGGAAAAAAAGAAAAAGAAAAAGGTTGTAATGCTTTTGAATTCCAGATGATGACTCTTTCAATCCCCAAGAAGGCAGTGAAATTGTTTGATTGTTCTTGTTAATTATTGGACTTGTCCCAGTATCAAATATTTGTAGAAGATAAGACTTCCCTCGTGGAGATGAATAATAACTGAACTCGCTCTTCTTTGAACGGTTTGGCTCAGAGTGTGCGTACTTCTGCCTTTCCCACTCCGGGGCTCCAACCCCGTCCAGCCGGCTTCGCCGCCTCAGCAACGCACGTGTACAAACCGCTCGATTAAAAAGAAAAGACCCCGTTAAGTAAACAACGGAGAGAGGGAGAGACAGACCTCTTATTTGCGGGACTTTATTACCAGGGGAGGAGGTCCCCCGTGTCGCCATCCCCCCACCCCGGGCCGCGGCCGCCGGGGTCGCGTCTCTTCTTGGTCCCTACTCCTTCGCCCCCGGCCCCGGGCACCGCGGGAGCGCGTAGGGGCGCGTCGCCCCCCCCGACGGCAACGGACTTGCTCCCCAACAGCTGGTTTTAAGTGCGGGCAGAACGCACGGCTGCCGAGAGGAAAACACAACCCCCGCACACACCCACATACCCCCACCCACACNGGAAAGCCGCAGCCCTCCCGGCCCCGCGGCCACCCCATCCCGGGTGGGCGGGCGGGGAGCCCGCAGGCTGTCCCCGCCGCTGAGGTAACCCCGTCGTTGCGTGCCCTACTCGCGGGACCCCACTCGCGACGCGGGCAGCGGGGGGGACAGTGGCGGGCTTTTAAACCCCCGCGGCGTCTTTTTGGGGGGGCGNTTATTACCAGGGGAGGAGGTCCCCCGTGTCGCCATCCCCCCACCCCGGGCCGCGGCCGCCGGGGTCGCGTCTCTTCTTGGTCCCTACTCCTTCGCCCCCGGCCCCGGGCACCGCGGGAGCGCGTAGGGGCGCGTCGCCCCCCCCGACGGCAACGGACTTGCTCCCCAACAGCTGGTTTTAAGTGCGGGCAGAACGCACGGCTGCCGAGAGGAAAACACAACCCCCGCACACACCCACATACCCCCACCCACACGCGAAGCCCCGGGAGCTGCCGGCCCGGGACACGGCAGCGCTCCCCCGGGACCGGCGGGGGGTGATGGCAGAGAGGAGGAGGAGGTAACGTGGGGGCAGAGAGCGGCCTGCGGAGCCAGGCGCAACGCTGGCTGCCCTCCTGCCCTGGGGGCGCGGTGACACAGCAGGGGGGTCCCCCGGCCATTCTTCCCCGGGGAACGGGTCTCAGGCCGCNGCCGGTCCCGAAAGGAAGGGCGCAGGGGAACCCCCGACTTCGGATTCTCCCCTCGGATTCCTACGCACGCGTGGGGGCTGCGCCCGGCCGAGGGTCTAGGAAATTAAGAGAGGGAGTTGAGGAGAGGGGGTGCGGCGGGCGTCCCCACGGGTGTGCATGTGGTCTCCCCGGTGTGACAGGGGCTGCCGCTGTAGGAGGTGCCAGCGGACACGCACACGCCCACGGACACGCAACTCCCGGCTGTTTACTCTTCGCAAAGAGCGGGAGGGGAGGGGGGACTTCTCCTCGGGAAAGGACCCGGTAGCGACGTCCCC
>VZTM01035992.1:56996-82742 GCA_013400555.1 Jacana jacana
GGGGGGCGCGGCCGCCCTCCTCCCCGCCAGCCCCCGGCCGGGCTGGCGCAGGCAGCGGTGGCGGTGGTGGTGGTGGGAGCGAGCTCTGCCTCCTCAGAAAAGTTAAGGGACTTTATTCCAGCCCGAGTGCGGTCCTAGAATAACCGGAGCCGCTCGCCGGGAGGAACGTGATCGGCTTTTCCCTGGGGATGGCACGCTGCCTCAGCCCTGTACTTTGGTCAAGGGTAGAACCAATAGCGAGCTGTGGGATTTTGGGTAATAAGTGTGGGAATCTGCGAGAGGAGTAGGTCTAAGAGTGATTTGTTTTCTTCTTACTGCTCATGAATAATGGCCTCTAGCTTCTTTTTTTTTCTTCTTTTTTTTTNTTTTTTTTTTTTTTTTTTTTTTTTTTTTTTTTTTTAACCAGCAGGCCAACCAAATAGGCACGTGGGAGATTTGTAGGCGTTCAACATCGCGATCATCATCAACAACAACAACAACAGCACAGTAGGGGCGTCCAGGAGGACAGTGCCTGATGAGAACTATTTTCTTTGAGAGGCTAGCCTGGCACGTTGGCACAGGTAGCTTTTGGTACCGTTGCTACTGCTTAACCCTTGTAAAAGGCAAGCCAGCAATATCCTAAAATTAGAGAGGAAATGCTTCTGGGTTTGCTTGGTTGGTTTTGGTTTTGGTTTTGTTTGGTTTATTTTTTATTTTTTTTTATTAGAGGTGCATTTTGCTCCTTCTCTGTCAAAGAATAGAATATTAACTTTAGTTCAGATTGAACAAGGAAGTTTGATTCCAGCTGTAGAACTGTAAGGCAATGTGTCCTGGCTTTCCTCCTCCCAGTTTAAATGCAGCTCGCTGTCTGCAGCCTTGCTGAAGGGAGCCACTAGATTAAAAAGCAGCTTCTTGTAAATGAGGAGCATGATGGAGTACAGAGTTCTCCATCAAAACATTTTATCACCTGAAACTTACCTGAGAACAGCTATGTAGATCTGTTGCTATTTTTATATCCTTTTAATCCTAGTGCCAAAAAGTGCATCATTGCTTCAGATATTAATTCTTCATCCTGCAAAATGCACTATTTACAAATATTAAACTGGGATTGAAAGGGGAGATGATATTATTATTATTATTATTGTTATGCTACAATACCTGGCCAGGCTATAGCCAGCTTTGTTCTACAAGGTTTCTCCAGCTGAGGAGGGAAAGGCTGACATCAACGTGTTGCACTTTGCGAGTGGATAGCGTGTCTATTCTGACATGATTTGAATGAGAGAACCCAACAAGCACGTGGCCGTTATGCGTGGAAATCTCGCAGCCGAGCTTTCTGGTTGAACTTAAACTGCTCTGGTTGAGAGTTACGCTGAAGGCAGTACAAGACTTGAAAGCTGCAAGTGTCTTCTGTAAACAGATGGACATTTGAGATGTATTGACTGTTTTGAGTTAATTCAGTTAACATGTGGGTGCATGTGTATTTAATTTAGCCTAGTATAAGTTTTTGTAAGCAGTAGAAGCTAATACATGCTTTTTAGAAAGAAAAGCAAAGCATGTGAGTTTTGCCCCTACACGTGTGAGCTCCAGCTGTAGGGATGGATGTGTTGGTCTTCTTGCTGTGGTCTTGTAGCACAGGTGAGAGTTAACAGCATGCTGTTTTTCCCTCCGGTATGTAGGTAGCTTGCTGATGAATTTTGAAATGGTAAGGTACCCTTCTGAGGTCTCTGTGCTGAGAAAATATAAAAGTGCTTAAACATACGTCATGCTGCACCTTTATCTTACGTGCTGCTTGCCAAAACCAGTTAGGTTGAGCAATATCATTAAACTGTCAGGTGTACTGTGTACCATGGGATTGTTCCTCAGGGTTCAAGATGAGGAAACAGCAGTTTTTCTGTTACTCATCGTAAAAACGTACCGCTGGGTTCCAAGAAGGTTTGTAAGTGGCGTAGCTAACTGTCGCTGCATAAAGCATAGGAGGAGATTGAGACTTGGCATCTCTGGGGGTGCTGCTGTCATGCAACGTGTGTGCAGGAGCTTTGTTTCTGCCTGCAGTTCGTACTTACCCTGAGATAAAACACTGTGATGTTGGCATAGGGATACACCAAAAAAATAGAGCGTTTGTTGAAAAATAAGAATTCCGGCATTTAGGAGAAAGTAAATGAACAGTCCTTCTAAAAATACAACACTATGCTAAAATATTGCCAAAGCACTGCTGTGACGCTGTTGTAAGCTGTCATATTTTTTGACCATTATAAATAGATTAATATTATTATAAGGATTTTTTTCCTATTAGCAAATAAGTTGGGTTTTTTCCTGTTTTCTGCAAAAGGATCCTTGCACGTCCCCTGAACGGGCAGGGCCGTGCTTCCACTGAAAGCGGTGGGAGAGTTGCTGGTGGGGAAGTGGGAAACTGGGCCTTTCACTCTGGGAGTGGCCCTTGTAAAAACTTAAGTCTCTCATACTGCAAACTTGGGTTTTTTAATGATCTGTTTTGATTATATTCTCCATTTCTTCAAGGCATTAGAGAGGGTCCGGTTCGTCACTCATGGCGTATATTATTACGTAGTCAAGCTCAGATCCAGATTTGGTTTAGACAGCATGCAAATAGAAGCCTGAAACAAGAACAAGCTTCTCTTCAGTGGCACTGAAGTGTTGGGGGCTTTTGGGAGTTTTCTTCCTTTTTCATGACCCAGTCAGACCCAATCGGAAACATTTCTTTTTGGATTTGTGAGCAAACTGTAGGACTAGGAGAGTTTGAAGCCAGATCTCTTTCCCCTTTTGAAATTTAGTAACAGGTAAGAACATTCAGGTCCAGATCAAAACATGAGATTCATGCTGTACTGCTAGTTATGCCCCAGTTGCACCTTCTTTGGGCGTTGTGTGGAGAGTGGAGGTTGCAGGTGGAGTGCATTTCTGATGACTTTTGTACAGTCTGTTAAAGCAGCTCAAGTCCACGTGCTGCTTGCTCCACTGATGGACATCCTAGATGAGTGTAAGATGATCGCTCTTGCAATATCCTTCCCCATGTCTCCAGTCTCTTCGAGCACCTGGTGAGCACACGGAGGCACCGGCACATACACAGTACGTTCTGTGTATGTAATTACCTGAACAAGTTTTTGTTGCTTACAGAGCACACGTCCTTTCTCGTTGCACACATTTCTAGGTGAGGAGACCATATGCTTCATGACAGCTGGAGGAGGGTCTCCTCTAATATTTCTGACAGCTTTATTTTCTGTCTTCTCTAGCCTCTCTCTTTTCCTTTGAGCTGCAAGCAAGGATTGAAACTCAGGTAATACATAAGAGAATCCTTTAATATTGGCTATTTTCAGAGGCACAAAGGACAATTACTTTCTGTTCCTACTAACCTCCTGCTGGCTTACTAGCTGCTTGGGAGGCTGGTGATTTTAAGAATGCCACTTTACCCAGTGCATCAAATGTGGAGCAAATCTTTGCTCACCAAGATCCCAGCTCCTACACCCCGTGGTAACACCAAAAATTGAACTTGAGTGGCCCAGTGCGCCAGCTCCTACTGTGATGACTCATACAACCATCAGCACTTTTTACAGTTAAATTTGATCCTTTGGCCCTGAGCAGTGCTGCAATTGCCAGCTAAAAGACCCTTTAGCGAATTGTCCTTTAACCAAAGTTCTTCCCTCCCCCCTCCATTTCCTGTTGTTCTTTTAAATAAAAAGAAATCCTGGTGACAAAGCGAAACTGTATTCTGTGATTATTGTTTAAAGAAAGAGTATTTACCTATATTTCAAGGAAATGAGTTGTCTGAAAATTGCAGGTCAAAGTGATTTTGTAAGGATACTGTTCTTCACTACTGCAAAATCCCCTCAAGAAAAGAAATCTCATACTATTTAAATTATGTAGTTATGTACGAGTATTTGATCCTGTGATTGGTTATTGTTAAAACACACAGGAGAGTCTGTACTGTATTAATACTGTACCAATCTGATAAAGGACACTGAACACATAAACCCGACTTAATTACTTGTGAGCATGTTCAGAGAGGATCTGAGCAGGCTTAACTGGCCAGAGCAATTCGGGGACGTTCTGTACCTTCTGCCATGGAGCATAGTTTTACAGAACATAATCCAAATGAAACCACATCCCGTACAGGAGTGATTTCCATTGTAGTCTCCTGGTCCCTGGCAGAATGGTCTGGGTTTTACTTGAAATGAGTCTAAAAGGTCTTGGGAAAGCTGACATCTTGTTCCACAGGCTTAAATTTGCTTACATAGGGGTACTTGCCTTGACTACTCCCCTATAATAGCCTAGGGATGGGCTTAAGGTGTACTGGAGTATTAGTAAAATAGTATTTAAGGTCCTGCTCTTAGTGGCAGTGATATTAATGTAGCTAATTTAAGTTAAAACCAGATTTTCAGCACTGGTTTTGGCTTAGGCAGGGTAGAAGATAGATTGGCTAGAACAGCAAAGAACTGTCTTGACTAGAGTGAAGTTACCCACTCATAGCTGGGCAATAAGGGCTCCTCCCTCTCAGAGAAGTTACTTTGCCCATGTCTTTGTGGAGAGGGGTCAAAAATTTGAAGCAGATGCAAAAATGGTTTGCTATACCTTCAGTTTCTGTGGGGGATATGTGAGTACAACAGGTTTGAATTTGACTGAGGGGCAATGCTGTGTTTGGTAGTAGTCAGTCTAAAGACACGTTTAATTAAACTGATTCACTGTCTAAACTAGGATTATGGAGCCTACCTTTTACACTGCTATAAAATCCTTGGGTATGAGTGAGCTTGCAGTGTAATGAAAAGGGCTGGGGGACACAGTTGTAATCCTCAGCTAACGAATTGAAAGTTAATTTTACAGTCCATTTTAAAAAAAGAAAGCAAAATACCTGTTACATGGCAAAGTCAGTGCCTTTGGTCATTGAATGGCAGAGTTGCTTTTTTTAGCTAGGAGTACCATTTTAATGTCACAACCAACCTCCTAGCAGGACATTTGTCCGAATGGAGCAGGTTTATACTGAGAAAAATTCAGAAAGCATTAGAGAGGAGAAGAAAATTAGAAAATGAATGGTTTTCAAGTGATTTCAGAGCAGACTGAATTAAAGGCAGGTACTGACTTCGGCATTAAAGAGTTCTGTACAAACACAGAGGAAACACCTATTCTGTAACAGTGATTCACCCACCAGATCACACTCTGGTGAATTCTTTCCTTCTCCACTGGCTCTGGAAAGAGCCTGGGGACATTGAGGATCCCAGGGAAAGGGGGACATTGTGGCTCTTTGTGAACTGTCCTTACGTGTGTATTGAGTAGCACAACCATGGTTTCACTGAAATGAGGTTGCTCCTTATGCTATGTTATTAAAGAACACACTGCTTGTGCGAGAATATAGACAAATGCATAAATAATAACAAGAAATGCAATATATGTGTCAATTTTACTTCGGTTTAATAATAAATTGAATGCATCTGCTACGAAGGGTATGCAAAATATATAAGAAGTGTCTGCAGTCGCAGAAAAGTGAATGTGCTAATGCAATGTTCTGCTTTACTAAGTCAAATCTGGGAGAAGAGTGTGTTTAGGAGGAGATACTGTGCTCTTTGCTGTGCCTCAGATTGATTTTATATTTGTAATTGTATTCAGGCGGCCACCAGAAGCAGGACAGTCTGATTCTGAGAAAATGAAATGATTTGTTCCGATTCCTGGGAATGTGAGTTTGTTTAGCGGCACCATGGTGCATTAAGTACGTTGTGGTTGAGATTAACAGATGTAGGACAATTAATTAGTTCAGGTTTGTAAGTCGTGCATAGATACTCGGTCAGTAGGCGCACACGTAGGGTGAGCTTTTTAGTTCTCACTGAAACTTGTTGCTGGGATCGGTTTTGTGCCTCCTGCCGATAGTCAGAAAAGACGGAGCTGGAGTAAAAATACTGAAGTACTTGTCACTTCTGTAAAACAGTTTCCATTTGAAACCTGAAATTATATATAATGAGGCATTCCTGTAAACAGGGTTGCCGTAGGTAAGTAGGGGTTTGCATGGGATGATGGAAGTTTTGAGACTGTAGAGGAATAGTATTAATTCTCATGAGAGATTACAAATGAGTAAAAGCTGATGAATATGTACAAATATGTATGTGTGGATTTAATGCTTCTGGAAGGCAATTGACAGTTCTGGAAGCTGAAGGCCTCTTTTTGCCAGGAAAGTGCCGGAGAGGAAAGCAGCACCGTAGAAACGTGTGGGGTGCATCCCCTCCCTGGGGTGTCTTCTGTAGGCAGCCCCTCCAGGGGAAGGAGGGGGCATTGGGGACCCACTGGGTAGAACACTTGCTTATGGGATTCTGGAAACAGGCGTGTAGTAGATTGATAACACGTTTAAAATGTGTGCATGGCAACTTGATGTGGATGCTTACCTCCTCTCCCAGTCACAAAATGCCACTAGACCAGTATCTTTGCTTTGTATGAGGTGTTGTCTTTGAACGATAGCAGTATGTGTGTGTGTTTATGAGGAGTAATGGGGGGAGGGAAGTAAGGCAGAACTCTTGCACCTTCTACTACATGTCCCGCTGTTCTTTTAATAACTAATGCATTGTGTCGGAACAGAAAGTGGCTCCTAGTGAGAAGTAACAAGCTGAAATGGGGTAGAAAATGGAGAAACCAAGAGATTCTAATCCTTAAAGGTATATTGGAGGTAAAGGTGTGGGTACAGCAGTCTTAACAGCAGCAGCAGTTCTGTACCCAAGCAACTCTGTGATGCACAAAAATACAGCATAAAGAAGGAGCAATAAGAGGCTGCATGGAAGAAAAATGCTGTTGCACAATACTGTAAAGTTTTAAGAATGCGAGATTTTTCTTCTTGCTTTGCCTAGCTTTAAATTCTGGGGTTTTATGTATGAGGAAAAGGAAGATGATCACTTGTTTACAGCTTTATATAATTATTTTTATCTCAGCAGTGTCAGTTTTGCTCCTTCTAAGCCTAAAATGCTTAGGAATGTTTCTGTGCTTTCACTGTCCATTTTTAATTAACTCAGAATATGGCATGCGAGTTGTGGAGGTATGGTTTATGGTCCCGATGATGAACAATATTTGAGTATAGGCTTAACTTTAGGAATGTGGGTTAGTTATTTAAATGCAGCAAGATGTGAGTGTTTGCGTAAGTGCAGTGTTCAGTTAGAAAAGTAAGATTTCCATGCCTCCAAAGTCCCATTTTTGAAGGTAGCACAGACAGTTCCCTGTTGAACTTCAGAGTGATTTAGGTGCCTAAGTCACTATAATGAAAGGAGAAAGTTAAAAAGAAGTTGGTTTCCCAAGTTACCATTGTTATTAAACATTACTTCTATGCTGTGACGAGTACGAGAGGTGTCTTCTAGGAGCTCCAGAGACTGCAGGATTTACACAGATTACAGTCTTAAGAAATGATATTGAGGGTATTTAAAATGGTTAATAGCAGCAGAGATTAGCCTCTCTATGTCCTCATGTAGTTCTGTGTTCTTTCATAGCACCAGGGCTGTTGGCAAGGTTAGACTTTAGGTGGTCATCCGCTGATGTCATCTGCATGCGTCAGGGCCAGTGCCAGTAGATTGGGTCAGCCATGGTTTTGTCTAGTTGAGGCTTGAAAACCTTCATGGATGGAGGTGCCACAACCTCTCCAGGCAGCTTTTGGTTTGTTTTAGGGTGTTGTCTTGCTCTGATTATATTTCCGTTTCTGTTATGTTGCTGTAAAGTACATCTGTGTTCATTTTATGATACTTGCTCCTCTTTTTTTACTGGTTGATCCTAGGCCAATAATGTGAACGTCTGTAGGATCTTTGTTTATAGGCTAACTTTAACCTATATAAGCTGATCCTTCTTGGCTCCCTCTGTTGATACAGAGAGAGAGAGAGGTTTCTCTACAAAGTGTTGCAGAGCAAAAGCTGCCATATCACCTTTGACTGTAATAGGGACTACTTCATCTCACTAAGACCAAAGTTGCCTGTGTGAGATTGGAGCATAAAACTTGGGAGGTAACCATTATGTGCCAAATTTCGTACCCACTGCTGCCAGGGCAGACTTTGTTATTTGTTTTAGTCAGTTGATGCTAAAACGCTGAGGTGGTGAGCCTTCAGAAGCTGTAGCCACTTGAGCGTGCATCCACATGGGATTTCCAAAATTGCAGAAAGAAGTTCAGCAGTCAGCGTTCACTGGTGTTTAATGGGCTTGGGAACACAGCTGTTTCCAAATCCAGCTGTTCCAAAAAAAGAAAAAAAAAGCCCAAACAAAACACCTTTCAAAAAATGAGTGAAACATTGAGAGTTTTGCCTTTACTTAGACAAGATTTTGCCTTCTTTCTGCTGTTCAGAAATTGTGGAGTTTTTTCAGTGCCTTAATAGGTTTTGGTTCAGCCCCTTGTACAGTTTCCCATGTAGAGCTTTTGTTTGTTACAGCTCCAGCTTTGGAGATCAATGAGTAGGGTGTTTCTGTGGAGCTGTGGACTTCTCTTTATTGACTCAAACACAACAGTTTAAAGAAAATGGGGATGTGTCTGGGGGAGGAAATGAAAGTATATTGTTTTTTATAAAGTATCACCTGCAAAGCGCTTTTAAATAAACCCCTATATAACCATGTATGGGGTTTTTCACTTGAAAGACACTGTCTCCTTCTTCTAAACATTTGCACAGCAAAGTAATGCATTATTGCATTTTCATAAATAATTGAAAAGCAACTTAAAAGAAAGTAGGCCAACAGAAAAAAAAAAAAAAGAAAGTGTCGGTTTCAAATTTGAGAGAAGAAAAATATGTTTCCTTCTTGATAGCAAGTCAGTTAAATGTTATTAAATCCCATTCTCCCACCCCGACATGACCAAAGACAAATCTGACAATTGACGGTTTCATTTAAAAGACAGAGAAATGGGGGGAAAGGTTTTGGAATGTCGAATCTGGTTTGTTTTGTTTAGTCTTTTTTAAAAAAAAAAAAAAAATTCCCCTTGGTAAGAAAGGCCATTGTGACCCCTTATCAGTTTGCAAGTGACTGAGGAGCAAATCTCTGGAGGTCTGCGTGTTGGTTTTTCAGCCCTGTTCTCCGTGCTGGGCTGTAATAATGCAAGCTATTTTAGAACTGTGCATACGTTAGTGTTCTGGCGCGGCATGATACAATAATGTGTGAAAAAGCATAAGATCACACCTTGGTGAAACTTGCAGATTTCCTGCATAATCCGACAGTGAGCTCTTGTCAGGTTTTGACTATATGTAAAGTGAGAATAAAGTTTCCAGAAGCAAAGCACAAGCCTGGGATGCGTTTTGAATGGCTGTGCAGGGATTTTGGCCCTGACATGGTTACGAATGTGCCTGACTTTAAGCACGTTAGTCCCACCGTAGCCAACGGGCCTCCTTCAGCGCTTAAAATTGGGCGCACGCTGTAAGCCCTCCACCGAATCGGAGCTTTATTTTTGCTGGTGCTGAGAAAGATCAAAGAGCCAGTGTAAATGCTTTTTCTTAAAAAGCAACCACTAACAGGAGCAGTTTTTGTATAACACGCTGTGTGATGTATCTGGCGACAGAGGCAGGTGTCGGTGGGAATGGTTTGTGGCCAGGGGTCTTTGCCACTGGGCTGCTAGCAAGTTCATGCTGGGCTGGTGTGGCTGAGAGAGGATGGGCAGGCTGGAGGAGAAAACATGTATGGTTACAAACACTCTCAATGCAAGATGAGGACCAGGGCTTTATTTCAGCAGGGGATTTGTGTGGGCTCTGGCCATAGATTTGTGCTGGACCAGAAGTTAGAGGGGTGTAGTGGGAATTGCTGGGTGAGGTTCTAGCCCTGGGCAGGAGGCTTGACTGGCAGGTCTTAGTGGTCCTTTCTGGCTGGGAGATCAAGAGACCAGTGACTGCCAGTATGAACATGTTGCTACGTGGTGTTTTAAAATCAGAGCTACTGCGAGAGTGGACCCTGTTTAGGTGAGCCCCAGTGCGTGGCAGCTTCATGCAACTGATCTGTCCTCCAGAAGAAAAAATACCAGCATGTGCATTCTCCCCCACTTTCCTCCCAGATTTACTCCATCTCCTTTTATTTTTTTATAACTAGTGTGGCTTTATTTTAAGTCACTGCCCACCATTTCCAAAATGTGTGATACATTTGTTAAGGATCTGGAATTTGGGATACTTTGATATAACTTTGTGTAGGTTTTATAGAAACACCTGACGTGTATGTTTAGTTTCTAAACACCTTCTGTGCTTGATTTATCCTCACAGGTTGTCAAGGTATTCAGATGACCTGAAATCGAGGAAGTGAGAGGGAGCTCAGCTGGCAAAAGTCTGACATCGAGTCTGACTGCGGCTCAAATTTGTTTTGCAGAGTTGAGCCCAGGCTGCGTAGGCGGTGAAGAAAGCCTTCTTCACCTTCGCCATTGTATCCAAAAAGCTTTGAGCAGCATAATTTTTTGCAGGTGATGAATAACCTAGTTAGCTCACATTGTTTCAATCCACTCACAGTTCTCCTCTGAGGAGGCATGGTGGTTGTTCATAATAGCATACTCGGGGTCAGGCTCAGTGGTGGAGATGTTCTGGTAGTTCTTGGGTAGGTTTTCTCAGCCAGAGAAACCATACCATCAGCCACCTACCGTGGACCACCATGCACTCATTACTTCTTTCCATTAGACACTACTATTTAATATGACTCCGCAGGTCGGTGTAGCAGGATCACAACTTTTAATCTGGCTGTATATTTTCAAGGTCCTGTGGCAACTGTGATCAGCAGAGGCATTCAGATCTTGGGGTTAAAGATGCTTATAAAGCAGTGTCATTTTCTGTTGTCACAGATTTTCCTTTCCCGTTGGTTGCAATGACTGGTGTCTCTTAGGGTGGAAGGCCAGGCCTGTCTGTCTTGGGGTCTTTCTTGTATAGGTTGAAGGAGGGCTTTCTGGGCAGAAGACAGTTATTTTGTTGACACAGAACAGTGTGCATCGTTGTTTGTGTTATTACTGGTTTACATTTTTGTATTTGTATGAACAGCATATTGATGGCTGCGTGTTAAAACTCTGTCTTTTAGTGGCTTGTTTTCTTTCCGAAAAGGGAAGAAAGCTACATTCTTTCTAAGCAAAACCCAGAATTATATTGGAACAAGTACCAGTGCTGTGTTCATACATGATCAAATTCAGAGAGATTGGGGCACTGTGTATAAATTGCTTTCATGTTCGTTGGGTTAGCAGCTGTCAAATAAGTGATTATAGATGTTGGCAAAGCTTTTCTTTCCATAATCGCTGTGAAACAGGGATGGAAATGTAACAGATGCCACTTAATATGGACCAGCACCTAGGTTCTGTTTCTGGGTCTGCCTCTTTATTGCCTCCTGGCCAAAGTTTCTTAGTATCTCTCTTGCTTTAATTCCTCCCTGCTTGTAAGTGGAGATAATAGTACTCTGTCACCTTACAGGAGATTTCTGAAGCTGTATGTTAAATTGTTTGAGATCCTTTGATGAAAGATATGAAGTATATGCAATAGCATTAATGATAAGATTAAATAGAGTAATTCTGTTGAGACAGGAAAATTATTGCTCCTGGGTGAGCTTTGCTTTGCTGGGCAGTGTCAACCTTCTGCAGGAAATAATTTGGTCCAAGACTGGGTTGGGGTTTCATTTCTTGTGATTTTTAAATTTGTTATCTGACGAGGCTTTTTGATATCAGGCGCTACACTTGAAGTCCCGTTGAAGAGCAAATGAAGCGTTGTGATGCTATTTTTTGCAGCATAGGAGTCTATGGTGACTCATTGAGTGTTCGTAATGCCTGTGACAGATTAAAAAAAATCAAATCAGTTACTCCCAGTGAGATGGATACACTCAGCCAGACCCTATTTGAGAATTATTTGCTCCACAGTTAAGACCAAAGTACACATCTTCCCCCTCCCCCTCGAAAGAATCCAGCTTATCATGAAATGTTTATCAGAGCCATATAAACATTTCTCGACTGCTGAATTTTGAAGGGAAATTCTTTTGGTCTAACATACGTATTGCAAGCAAAACTCTTCACAGATTTAAAAAAAAAAATAAAATTAGCTTGGTTACAGCCCTAATTATTACCAAGCATGCCAGCATCTGGCAAGGGTACGGCAATCTGGGAATTCACTGCTTGAAGCCATGGAACAAAGTGTTCTGATCCGACCCCAGGCAGCGAGTCCAGGACTTGAACTGGAATCTTCAGGAGCAGAGAAGTCTTAAGTGTCTGGAAAATTGGCCTGTTGAGTCACCACGCAGGCACTAAAACAAAACTAATTTTAAGCAGGTCAGAGTTCAGTGATTCCCTCTGGAATCTTTTTTTTTTTTTCCTTAAAAAAAAAAGTCTCATGTTTTAAGTGAAAAGGGTCAAAGTTGATGCACTGCTACAATTTTTGAATGCTTTCCCTTAAGAACAGCCACCCAGGCTAGGATTAGCATGAAGGGCTGCTAGGCTGGCACTTCAGTGTCTGGGTTAAAAATATTTTAAAGCAGTAAATGCAGTCAGAACAGAGAGAGAGATCCCTGGGAGCCTTCCTGTTCAAAAATGTGCGAGCTCAGGGCAGCGACTGCAATGTAATTTAGGGCAGTATATGCTTCATAGCTTTGGAGAATATTGCCTCTTGTTAATGTTATATTGAAGGACAGTGGGATAGTAGTCATTTTAGAAAGGTGGTATTCCTGTTTGTTTTACATTGGAAACTTCAGAATAAATAAAAAGAAGCATCAATTGAGGAAGAAATCTAACTGCCGAAACCCAGCAATGCATCCACCTCTGAGCAGCCTGTAGAAACGACCGGGGAAAGTTGGTATAGAAACACTTTTGTGGGGATGCGGCTGCAAAAAGGAACTTAGGAGACAAAGGCAAAATCAGGTACGTACTTTAAAAGGCATGTGGGCAAACTTAGTGAGGAGCCTGCTCACAAGATGTTTGGGGGGGATCAGATGACAAAGAAGCTTGTATTGCTTTTCCATTGCTGAAGAAGCGGGGCTGTCTATAAGCAGGGATGATTCAAATAGCTATTTAAAAACACCCCAACAAACGCGTGCGAGAACGAGGGAGATTCTTCATTCCCGTTCCTTCATGAAGATGATTTCCTTCTTTTTCCCTTCAGATGGTGCAGAGATCCCTTTGCATTTGCAAGTGAAAAGGACGGGGGACTAGGCTACCTAGGGAAGCTTGAATCTGAACTCTGTGTCAGGCATTGTGAGCTTGGCGATCCCTGTTTATCTCTTAGGAAATAGTCATGCTTGCACAACAGGGCAAATGCAATGCACAGATGTCAGAACAGCTAAAACAAAGAGAGCTGTCTAGGAAAAGCCATGCCAAAGCTTAGAGTGGAGAAGTAGCCGCTAGGACTTCTGGCTTCTTTTCTTACCTCTGCCTCTGCATGGCTCTAAGGCAGATCTCTAGGCCAAATGGAAAACTCCTACGTGAAAAGTGAGTTGTAGCTCCTGCAAACTGTACTGTTGGTAGGAGGATGCTTGTGGAATGGTTGCCCACATACAGGTGCAAAGGCTTGTGCTCTTGTCATAGGGGCAATAGTGAGACTGGTCTGCAAAACAGTACCTATTCCACAGGTGTTCCTTCTGTGACGTGTAGTGATTGCTAGGTATGTAGCTTTTGAGTGAAGGGGCTATAAAGCTGAAAATTTGTTAGGAGCACCTTACCCTGCCTCACTACTACAGGAAGTTATGGGAATGCTTCTCCTTTGTATTCCTGCAGGTACACAATGCACAGGGATTTGAATGGGAGGATGTGTGAGGCCGTGAGACCCAGTTTGTCTTCCAGGTTATGGCAAGGCTCCATTTTTCTCAGGCTTAGCAACCATAGTTTACTGAATTATTTATTTGAATTTAGGGAAAACTTACTGACATGCAATTGCTTTTGCATTTAAGATCACAGTTTATAGCCCTTTGAAGTCTGCGTGTTTGAAGGAAAAAGAAGTGCTTAGGATAAGCTGAACTTGAATTAAATCGCGTGGGCAGGTAACAGATTGAATTTGCGGTATGGCTCGTTTTGCTAAGGAAGTAAGTCAAGCAATGAGTAATGCTGGGCCAACTTGTATCATAACAGGAGGTGGTGTAGCTTTAGTGCAAGGTAGTGTGGTTCACTGAGTCTGAATTATGGACCAATTCTTCTAACTTCAGGGGTGATGATGGTTCTGAAGGAAAAAAAAAAAAGTTAATTTATGATTTGTATAATTTTGTGATACACAATTCTAAAGCTGGGATAAATCACACAGGTTTCCAGCCCCGATACTTTCATTTAGAGTGATTTGATTCTTGAAAATTACAATTTTTTTAGAGATTTGGAATATTTATTTTCCTTTTTGAACAATATATTTCATTTCACTAATATGTAACCCAGTGGAAACTGTGCAATAAGGAAGAATTTTAGGGAGCTGAGAGGCAGAATGTGTTTTGGGTAGTCCCCAAATATAGTACGGATTTTTTTGTTTGATCTCTGCATTAGTAATTCCACGTTTGTCCTTGTATCCAGCCCCTTTTAAGTCTTCTGTTAGTGCAAGAGGGTTGCAGCATGTGCATGCTGTGCTGGTCCTTTTTGTTTAACTGGCAATGCTTTTGCACTCAGACTAGCTATCAGAATATGATGGGTCAACAGGATCGTTCTCTTTATCATGAAGCACACCTGAAATATCTGCTTAGGTAGCGCCTGTGATTTCTCAGCAAATATTCAACCCAGTGGGGAGCTGCAGGACTCACCTCCATCTCCCAAGGGTTAACAGTAACCTATAATAATAATCCTGTGGCACAAAAGTGCTTCTTTTTATGCATTACCTATTTCCAGAGGCCTAATTTAGGTTTTGTATCAAAATGGATATCACAAACGCTTGAGCCTCCCGCTGGGAAGGAAAGTGCTACTGAGAGACTTCGTCCTCTGTTATTCTCATGGTGTCCGGGAGGGGTGAGGAGGCAAGGAAACAATTGCTGATATCTGTAGCAGTGAGTATAAATAGTAGCGGGATGGGTTGCAAAGGGAAAATAGTTTGACAGTATTGTTCCTGTGAAAGCCTGGCCTTTGCTTTTGGTTAGAATATTTATGTGTGTGTGTGTGTGCGTGCATAAAGATTTGTAGAATATATATATGTGTGTCTCCATATATGGGGCAAATTTACAAGGCAACAAAGAAAAAGATGTTGTATTTTCTAACTGCACAAAAATGACACCTGTCATTAAAGGAAAACATTATTGTCCTGGAGTATAATAAGTTTGTGTGTTCTGGCCCAAATACACAGCAGCTACGCTTGAAGATCCACATGCGTGTGTCCCTGCTCTCTCCGTGTGTGTTTCATGCCAGATTCTGCTGCAGACCCAGTAGAACTGTTTGCATCAGTTACTTTCCTCAAGGATCTGTTTGTTGAATGTTTTCACATACAAAAAAAAAAATAAATCAACGTTTGGATTTTTTTTTGGGTGTTGTTGTAAGAAAGTGGAAACAAGAAAAACAAAAGCTGGATTTTAAAAAGAATTTTTTTTTTTTTTGCTATCAGAAATGCTTACTGAACTCCCCGATAGTTTCTTCCTCCCTGATATTGATTTCCCATTGGAAGCGCATGTGGGGGGAGATGGAAGGTTTCAATAAAACCTGTGTTTCTGAATCTCCCGGCAGTTGCTTTTATTTTTCCTGCTATTTTCTCCCAAACTTGGTTATACTGAATTTGTCCCAGACCTGTCCTCCTCCTGCAGATGCCCTCAGGGATGGAGGAGCTCTTGCCTCGTGGCCTGGCTCCTGCCCTTTTGGACAAAAGGAGAGCATGGTTTGGGTGAGACGGCAGATCCTGTTGGGGAAACCATTGTCTTTCCTCAGTCTCTGCAAAAAAGGGGTTGCCAGAGTTCCCCATTGCTTTAGCCTGGTGGGTTCAGGTGCTGCAGTGTGGATGGGCTGGATAGTGCTCACCTGGTCTCCTAGCTCGAATGAGCATAGGCATCATGATTTACTTGTGAGGTCTCACTGGGAACAATGGTGGGGAGAAGATGAGACCTCCCAGCTCCCAATGCAGGTCTTCCTCAGCGTGCTGGCCAGTCCCCACTGGATATACGTTGGTTGAGGTTGGGGCTGTGTGTGTAGGTGTACGGGCTTACGTGCTGTGGGACTGGAGAGAGCAGAGCCAGAACGGATCTGGTGGGATTTATTCAATTGGTTTCAGCCCTGCACATACAGGGTTGCATTGACTTTGGCCCTGGTTGAGCACAGAAGTGGTCCTTAAGCAGACCGGCATTTGCCATCCCAAGTGTAGTGGCTGAGTGTATGGCAGAGAGCACGGAGAGCACGAGCTGTGGCCCTGCTCTGCCACTGAAGTGTTCTGGTGTGCTGGGTAAGTCTCTTGACCTTTTGTTCCTCAGTTTTCTTGTGTTTGAGGACGTACAGGCTTACCATCACACATGGGTGTTGCAAGAATTAATTAATTACCATTTGCATGGTTTTGAAGACTTATAACCCTAAATAAACAAGAACCTAATCAGTTATTTTTCTTCCTATTTATACTATAGGAAAAATCTACTAATTTATTTCTGAGCGCGTGACACACAAAAACTATCTTCACACTTCTAAGTGGAGCTGGGGCTCGATGCCAACACTTTTTTTCCTAGTGAATACAGTATTCTTGTGCACTCAGATAGAATGGTACAACCTCCCAGTCTCACTCAGGAGGTGGAACTTTTTTTTTCTCTTGCTGCCTTTTTGTACTTACAAGCTGCAAATACCAGGTGCTTCTCTTTGGTCAGATTCTTTGTCCTCGTGACTGCGCCCATTGCCAGTGTCCTTTAGCGTGTGAACTTACTCCTCTGGAGTAGCTCTGACTAACTGGTAAACTGTATGTGCTTTTCCCCGTATGTTCTGTGGTCTCCTTATACATTAATTATTGCACTTAAAGGATCTGGGAATTAGGGAAGGTGGAATGGAATCAAAATATAATAGGGATGCTTGTCACCTCTTACCCCCTTGCCTCCATGCGTGGAGAAGTCCCATGGTTTATTGCTTTGGGAAGGGGGAGAAACTTGTGTCCCACACCCAGTGCAGCCCTGCAGAAATGCCACAGAGTGCCCTGGTTTCACGTAGAACATCTAGGCACAGTGGGGCGAAGGAAGTCAGAGTTCGTGGCTGTCTCTGCATTTGCCATCATAAAGGGAGTTAATTCAGAGCTAAGGGGTTTTTCTTTTGTGTTTTAATTCTCTTTGTTTTAAGAAAATATTTTTTTAAATGAAGTGGGGGAGGAGGGTAATATGCCACTGACATGCTTTGGGATCTGAGGCTCCTCTGGACCCCATAGGATGTCAATGGACTCATTAAGATTTAGCCAAGTTTTATGCATTATTCATAATATACATTCACAGCATGCACCCTAAAGACTGTCTCCTGTGAATGCTTAGTCAGAATCATTTGCATTCTGTATTATGGATCTATAATATAGAATACATTTAGCTACATTTTGTGTATTATCCTTTACGCACATTTCCAGCCTTTACTCTTCTGGCACATGCAGCAAATATGCTTAAACAATAGCACCCAGTTGTGTTTTGTTGCTTCATAAAAACTAATGCATAATAAGGACTCTGATGAAAATTAATTATTGCATAAGAGCAATGGACAGGCTTATTCCTCTTCTTAGCATCAGCGACATTTTAAATTTACTTTTCTAACATGTTTAAGAAGTGTTTTAAATTCTGGGATGATATTTTGTAAATTTTTTGTTTCAAATATGCACAGAAATCATTTTTGATGTGGAAGGTTGGCAGATGATGAAACATCAGATTGAAGCTGAGATGCTTAATAATCATAAGCGCCGTTTGCTGTGAGTTTACTCTAATCCTACGAACATTATTTCTGCTGTACATGACAAGACGAAAGAGTCAACAAAATACCACATCAGAAAATTAATTCCCCTTCCTGTCATCTGAAGTGTTGAGGCTCCTCTGTTTTCTCTTTTCCTTGGCTGCCATTATACCATGATGATTGGTCTGATCTCAGCTTTGCCACCGATCCACCGATGGCCCAAATGTGTTCCTTAGAACACCTCTGCCTCAGTTTCCCCATCTATTACACAGAAATATAAAAAATGTTCCCTGAAATCCTCTATAGTAGATGTCTACTTAGATTTACTCCTTCAGCGCCCTGTTACTGCCGACAGAGAACATTCCTGGGGGAAATGCTGCTTTTGGGAGAAAATGGGATTTCTTTTGGGGCCAATTTGCAGTAAAGTCAAGGAGATATAAGAATTATCTTCCTTGTACAGAATGTGTTATTTTTATGACATGTCTTCCAATTTGGGGACCATAAAAATATTTCTAGTTGCCTCTCCCGGTGCATGAAAACAACAGACAATCAAAATCCAGGATCTTGCAGATCTACAGATCTATTTTGATGGGAGAACAACCCCTGTATATCTTCAGGAAAATGTAGGGAATGTCAGGCTTTCATCCCTTTCCACGTTCAGGAAGTGCTGCAAGGTTGTAGAGGTTACAAAAAAGCTGGTAATATGGTGATATCCTTGTCTCAGGAGCCTGGGTCACGGTAGGCAGCAGTGTGTCCTTGAGCCAAATATACACAACGTACAGAAAAGACACCAAGTGACTTACTATGTCAAGTTTTTTGCAAATGTTGTAATACTTGATGAAAAGCCAATGCTTATAAAAATGCATAAAATAAAATTAAAAGAAATCTTGATGTCACATGAGTGAAACGTTTTTGCCATCATAGGCTTAACACAGGAGAACGTTTTAGCATAGTAAAGTTGGGGGGCAAGTAGTTAAAAAATCAAAAACAAGTTTAAAATCTCAAGTATTATTTATACGTGCTTTTATTTCCACTAGTTCTTCAAGTTTACCTTGAGGCAACATTCACACATACATGTCCTGACGATACAATAGAGAGTTAGGAAGAATTTTGCTGTGGCCTAAGTAAAGGGAAAGGTGCTATCCTGTCCAAAGCTGACTGTTAAGCTCTTAATAGAGTAACATCCAAAATACAAATAATTTATTGCCTTTCTGTTCAAAAGTGGTGACAGGTTTTTCATCAAAAAATTTCACCAGTGAATTGAGAATTATAAATTTGATTATAAGTGCATGTATTTTGCAGCGTGCCCTGGCTGTTATTTGTTCCTTTTGCTTACATAGCAATTGACAGTTCATCATGCTTAAGCAGAGTATTTTTTCTTTTCTGTAAAGATGTAGTTCAGTGGAGTCCTCATCTACGTGCAGTGTAGTATTAGTCTGGGTGGAGTGTAGTCTCTGTAGAGCATAATAACCCAGTGAGAGTAGGCATTGCAGAGGGAGTATTGGCTTTGAGAGCAAACTTTATTGGATGCGTTGCATGGTGGCTTTCTGTGCAGTGGAGCAAAGCTACCTTTTCACCTTAGTTGCTTTGTGTCACTGTTGCATACAGGGGCCAGGAAAGAAAGGTATGGGGCTGAGACCCAGGCTTCCTCTCAGCTTTGTGCTGAAGTTTTTTCTTGTTATCTCCCTTGAATCTCAAGCTTGCCGTGTTCTCTCCGATGTCCCTCTCCTCCCCAGCTACTGGTGCAGCCCCGACACTTCTCTGCTGTACCCTTTCCTCCTTGCTGTACCCTGAGAGCCCCAGCTTAAAACCCAAACTAATACATGCATCAAATATTACTAGCTTGGTCACTGCCTCCTGCTTACGGCACATAGGGTGTTGATTGGACATCAGCACCCGAGATCAGTGAGAGTGTCTTTTTTCCCATTGCTAATCAACAGAACAGGAACGTAAATGGCACGCAAAAAGCCAAGACATCAAAATACCCCTTTTGAGTTTCACAAATACGCCACATATAAGCCTAACTTCAGAGATTTTATTTTATTCTCATGAATACCATTTACATTTGAGCAAATGCAAATTCATTTTCACTTTTGATACTCTGGAAGCTGCTTCTGGAAGGTGGGTAGAAAGTACCCTTTAGTCATAGAATGATAGAGTCGTTATGGTTGGAGGAGACCTTTAGGATCACCAAGTCCAATTTCTAACCTGGCACTGCCAAGTTACTACTAAAGCACGTCCCCCAATCCATCCCAGTTCAGGTCCCAGCACTGTGTGTACGACACCTTGATCTCCGGAGCATTTGGCAGTTCTGTTTTTGTTTTCAGTGATCTAAATTCATGTTGTAAAATGTGCAGCAGTGCAATGAGCATGTGTTCCTTTAGTGTTATTATGCTTACAATGTGGAAAATAAAGAACTTGCTTCCCACTGTTTAGTGAGATTTCTAGGAAATTCCTAGCAGTTTTATTTAATATTTGCAATAGGTAGCTTTATCTTTCTAAATTATTTCTTCAATGAAGTGTTGTTTGAATGGGAACTAGAGTACATAGAAAATGAGCATTGTACATTAGCTGGACTCACAAGGGATGGTGAAAGAAGAAGAGTTTTCTTTTCCTGTACTAATCTTTGTATGTCTGTGGTAGGACCTGGTCTAAGAGAGTACCTCCGTACCTGGTTTCAGTTCAAGACTCCTCAGGTATTGTGTTACCATTATTAGTAACTACACTATAGAAGCAGTGATTTGAATGGATTTTAAATGGGTTTTGCTAGGTTGCCTACTGTATCATCATTCCATTTTACAGATGGAAAAGTTGTGGGTTTTTACTTCTGACTCAGTTCATCAGAGGAAAGTCAGACTTTCCAGGTAGCTGATACTGTTGTTCACCTTGTTCTCTTGGTGTTCTCTCTGCCCTTTGCTCAAAGTCATCTTCATAGTATTTTTGTCTGTCTGCAATATTAAAAAGTCTACTTTCAGAACCCTCATTCATCGTGGGTTTTTAAAAGTAATAGATTCTGATTTCCTTTTTATTAGCCTTTATTGTTCAGGGTCTTTAACTCTACAACAGTAAAATTCCGTGCTCTAAAAAGAAGTTGAGGTTTCAGTATGATCACAGGTGTTGAGGCTTTAAGGAAAGCACCAGATATTCCAAGATGATAGAAAAAGTTCATGGGTATTTGTAACCCTGGAACTTCCTGGAATACATGATTAGAAGGGGCCACAAAGACTCTCAGGTTGTGTGTTCCTCCCACGCAGAAGATCTTTCACCTTGTGCTGTTTCATGGGATGCATAATATCCGAAGAAGAAAGGTGACACTGTGCCTCTTATATCCCCATTCTCCGTACAGTAGAGTTGGAAGTGGAGGAATACTGAGATTGATGATCTGCATTTAGTGAAGATAACACCATCAGATTGTTCTTTCTGCTTAGATAATTATCAGAAGAATAATCATCCCCAAAATTTAACTGAAAGAGTGGGGCAAATTTGCATGAATTGCTGTTTTGGGCATTGCTCAGCTGCTTTGACAAACTCTGAAAAGAAAGTATTCCTTATAAGTGCTCAAAATCTGGCCCCTTCCACTGGTCTTTGCTTAGTTGCTTGTACCATCAGGAGGACAGGGAGCAGAAACCTTTCTCTCCTACTTCCCTGCTTCCTTCTTTACAAGAGCCACAGGAATCAGTGCTTAGCCAGCAGGGCTCTTCACCTCCCAGCTTGGATGACGCATTTTGTATATTCTGGGTTTTGTTACCTATCTATCTAAAATACTCAGATTGCTGATATGAGTCTGTTCAGAAATAGTTTTCTCTGCTGTTTTTCTTTAACATTTTCTGTACACGTAAAAGTTTCTCCTAGGAACACCACCAGAATTTCCCCCACCCCTTTTCTGGTGGTGGCTAGTGAAGCTTGAAGTCATGCTGGGGCTTGCTGTCCTTGCCAAGCTGTTCCTTCAGCTCTGTTGTGCCTCATCCTCAGCCCAGTTAGCAAGATGTACAGTAGAGTGTCTGACATATGCTCCCCAGTTTAAAACCCCAAACTTGTTTTTCACCATTTTCTAACTTTTGCCAGCTTTGCAACAGTGGCACTTGTTCTGATCTTATTAATTTTTCTAAGCACTGAAACCATTTTGTAGTGACACTTGAAAAAGTAAAGACGGGAGTTTAGAGCTACATTCATTCATCTCTGTGTTATTTTAAAGCTAAATCTCAATGATAAATATTAATATTATACTACTGTTGATTAAAATGTACAAGAAAAAGAGCCTTGTTTTTAAGATCAGCCTATTTTACTGAGTAGAGGGGATGGGAATCTTGCTGAAAAGGGTAAAAGATGAGAAGTCTGATAGGTACGTCCGTTTTAAATGTATGCCATGTGTGCTGAGGGTGACTTGGTTCACACAGAATATTTGCAGTCAAGTCAAAAATAGAACTCATAGCTTGCATGCTTGTGCTTCCTCAGTCCAGTCCCTTCAGAAACAAATCCTCACATTACTTTAAAAGAACAGAACTGAAACATGGCCACTGGAGTTTGTATCAATTGCCTGGTGATCTAGAGTGACAGTGAGGAGGAAAGGCAAGGGACAAAAATTGGGACAATATACAGGGAGGCTTATGCAGGTGTTACGAGTGCTGTGCCTGCCCTGCTGCGTAGGACTTTGGTCTTCATGAGTGTTAGTCCACCATCTCCTTTAAATATGGGATTTTAATACAACTATTTCAAAAGTAGTGGTAGTAGAGGGATGATCCTTTGCTCTAGTTCACCAGGACTATGGTTTATATGTAGTAAATAAACAGCAGACAATTGCAGTCTTGGTTGCAGCTGGCTTGTTTCCTAAATATTAATACTAATACTACACCAAAAAAGTAAAACAATTTAAAAGAACTGGTTGGTAAATTTGTACAGGTGTAAAAGTTAAGCATATGGCAGAGCGGAGATTGCCAATGAAAATGACAGATGATTAACATTCATTAAAACTTTCAATTAACACCTTGAAAAATTCCATAAAATAATACTGCATGTAAATAATGTGTGATCTCTCCAAGTGTTCTTCTACCTGTTTTTAAAGGAAAAGAAGGGAGAGAGAGAAGAGGGGAAACATATTCCAAAAGTACTTACTACAAAGGTTATTTTGAGCCCTGTTTTGTTTTGGAGTTCAATGGTCTACTGATGAATAAATCAAATTTTAGCTGCCAGTATGGGAAAAGATTTGGCCTGGCTAAAAGTTAGTTCTTGTGTTCCCAAAGATGTGCAAGGATTTTCTTACCCATATTTTTATTGTAAGCATGAGAAAGAACCCCTGAGAAACTGCAAGGCAATGTGAAAGATGCTCTGATCAGTTAGCTAATTATGGAGATTAGTACATGACAGTTGTTGCAGTCCTGCCTGTGTCATTCCACGTTGCTCTGAGCCTCAGCGGGATCTCGCCACATTATGGAGAATTCTAGAGCTGTGCCTTTTCATGTTGGTGCGTACACATGAACTAAGGAAGACAGATTTGTCTCATCTAAGTAAGCTTTGTGACAGTAAATGAAAAAGTCAATGCTAAGAGCTGACTTAGATGTCAGTTCTTAATGTCAGCTGTTAATTATACTGAAAAAAGCTTCCAAAACCAGGCATGGCCTGGCTGCTTTGACCCAAAGAATTGTGTTTCTGGAGGGAAAGAAGCATATTGGTCTGGTAAAAGCAGACATGTAGTTTGAGCAATGCAAGTAAATTCCTGTGAATATTACATATGGATTCTTTGACCCTTGGGATTTGACTTCTTTATTTTGGAAGGAGTCCACTGACACCAGCAGTCGCATTCTTTTTTTCTTTTTTTTCTGTTACTGAGCACTTCTGTGGTCCTGGCTAGCCTCAAGTTCTGAAGAGCTCTGGGGCTACAGCGGTCCAGACTTCAAGCTTAATTTCCTCTACACTCCTGTTTGAAGTTCTTGCATTTGTACCTTCACCATCTTTATATATTCTTCATAATCAGATCCAATCAAGGCATGAGTGTGTCAATTTGGAATGTGAACCCCCTTTTTCTTCCTTTTTAAAATGCTATTTTGTAGGCTTAGAGTTATGTCTATATGTTGTCATGTTTTCACACTGTTAGCATGTCAGAGCTACCATTTGTTTGAGGCAGCTGAAGACTCATGAGGAGAATGTGATGGCTAGTCAAAAATCTGACAAAACAGCTCCATTGGTAAAGCTGTCTGCTTTTGGGGTTGTGGGAGAGATGGAGGGATAAATAAGAAGGCTTCTATCTGAAATGCCAATTAAAATACTCAGTGCCTACTTGGGTCACTATTTTATACATGTGGTTAAGAGCTATTTTTTCCTGTTTTGAACTAGGCTGTCACTGTGTTCCTCTTACCACCACCTGTAACTATTGACTAGACTTTGCCATATAAAGACTGCAGCTCCTTCCCCACCCAACTGCATCTGCCCTCCAGTGTGGGCTGTATCAGGCAGATGACACTAGCTCCGTGGGCTGGTGTAAGAGTCCTACGCTTAGGGCTAATGCCCTCTGCGGTGAAGTAGCCACCTCTGTGTTGCAAAGCTCTGGGCCTGTATTTTTTCTTGACCTTGCAGTGTCCCTGGGATAGTTTTGTGGCACGCTTTGAATTCTGGCAATTCAAAGTGCCAGAAATACCTGGCAGATAGCATGGTGGAATGTTGGTGGTGAGTGATTTTCCTATGACATACCACTGGCTTGTGTGTTTTGTATTCTGGGTTGTTGGTTTGGAGGTGTTAGAAGATGAGAGTCTGCCAGAAGGGTTGAAGGAGCCAAATTTGGCGTTACACATAGGCATACTCTTCGTGTAGCATGCATGCTGAGGTGAACTCTCCCATCAGACTGTTTGATCTAGGAGAGTCTTCACAGTTTGTTCCAGAAGGGAGCCAGGGAGAAGACTAGGGTTTTTTTGGCAGTGTGGATGATCAGGGCACCTCAGTACAGGAGTAAAATAGGAAGTGAACTAAACAAACCACGTGCACACACCCATCCTTTCAGCTAAAGGCTCAATGGGAAAGCTGAGTTAGAGAGACAGCATCAATTTAAGCATACTTGCAAAGGCCCTTAACCTCTCCCATTTGGTCCTGGGGACCCCCTCCCTGAAATAGCATGCAGATGATGGGGTACAGTTAAATAGAACTATAATTAGAAGCAACATGAGGGAAAAGAAAAATCTGACAATCTGCTATCATTTTGCATTTGATTGCTCTTGGATTGCTATTTTCAAAAGTGATCCACAGTGGCATCTCTTGGCTTCCAGGAAGGCGATGGGAATATTATAGCTGACGTCAGTAGGAGCAGAACTAGACTGATGTTAAGTGCTTTTTTTATAACTGTGTCCCTAGTGTACAGTTTCATTGTTTTCCTTGATATTTTTGTGGGTGTTAGACAGATCAAGAAGGAGAAAATAGTACTTCAGAAAGACAAGTTGTGATTGTGAAATGACAAAACTGTCAGAGAGACTCTGGGGGGCAGCTGTGGGGCCTGGGACTGCTGTTAATTAATGCTACAGATTGCACTAGATTTTATTATGACAGTATTACTTTGAGCACCTTTCCTTCCCAGAGGACATCATCAGTAAAGTCTACCCTCTCTGACACAAGAAAATCCAGAGCAATTCTACTGATGAGCTCATGATTTGCTGCAAGTGAGAAAAGTTTGGCCCTTTGGATTCCAGTTTGTGTTGTCTGCCTGGAGCCCGACACTGCTCATAAGTTCATGTGTTTGGCATGGATTGAACATGTATTTTCCTACACCATTGTGACAGGCTGGTCCATGGTGAGAACCTTTATGTTGTGATATCTACTTTCCCTTGATCTGTGTCTGACATTGACTAACATGAATGGCTGATACAAGGGTATGTGAAGGGTTATTTAGACCTAAGACTTGCTTATCCTAGCACTCTTTCACTCCGCTAAGGTCAAGGTTGAAAGATGCCTCCAAAGAGCAAGGAAAGGGAAGAGAGGTTTGGAAATGGATACAGGGAGAACATGCAAAATATGCCCCTGTAAATGCTTATTTGTAATCCTTCCCCCCGCCCCCCCCCCCCCCCCCC
>VZTM01035992.1:82748-101455 GCA_013400555.1 Jacana jacana
TCATTAAGTATTTATTGAAATACATGGTAAAAAAATAATTTTGCCTAACTGTTAAAGTGCCAATTTTGAATTGGGCAATAGGTGGTGGATTTAAATTGGGAGAATTCGCATTCAGACAGATGCCTGAGGGTGGGGTCAGGAGTTACCTCTGCAAACTTTGTCTGCCTGACAGTACGTATCCTCATATGCTGCAACAGAGTATTGTTCTCATGGTGTGTGGGGTAAAAAATCATGGTATGCGGGACAAAAACCTGATTTAGGCTGATCAGCCTTTGCCCCATCTCCAGGGGATTGCTTTTTAGGTCAATCAAGAGAAATCTGTGTGGAATGTAATGGCATTTGTTGAGCAATCAGGAACTTACCCTTGAGCCTACAAACTGCTCTTGTGGTATTTAGCAGGACAAAAAGAAAAAGAAAGAAAGAAAAAAAAGATAACCTGTGTTGCTTTTTTCCTTGTCTTTAAGCAAGGAAAAATAGATGTTTGACACTAGCAGGAGCCTGTCAGATTGTAGTTATATTACTGTTTTTGAGTGGTTTAAAAATTGTTTGAGGGATAGTCTTGGTACACATAAGTTAGAGGATGCAGTAAGCCTATTCTTCAGTAGTCATGCACCATTTTACATAATACAGTATTTCTTTAAATTATAAATGCAGTGTTAACATATGGGAAGAGGCCAAGCCTTGCACTGAAAGCATTGATTTCATTGATCTGTTCTGTATTTTTCTTTGGGTTTCATTCTTTTAACAAGACTAGCCAAAACAAACTCTCTTTGCCTCAGTTTCTTCTTCTGGTGGAAAGAAATAACAAGGTTCCCCTGTGTAGATTTATCGCCTTTTAATGCACTCTGAAAACCTTACATGAGAAGAGCACTAAGATTATGATTAAGTGCAGTAGATTTGTAAAAGTGGACTCTTTAAGATAGCATTTAAGTGTGCAAGATGAGATAACTTCCTGCTCCAGAGCTCATTGAATCATACATATGAACTCCTGACATGAGAAGAGTGTCAGAAGCCTGACTGCTGTACTGCAAAGACACCAAGTCATTTCAAACCTCTGCAGGCCCTCGGAGGGGTCTTTCTTTCTACCTTTGGTAGGCTTTTCTTCAAAGAGAAATAATGCATTTATTAAAGCCCTGGTTGTGCATTGTTTTACAAGAGGAGGACCTTTGCTGGTCCTTACTTTTACTTTTCTTGTAGCAGCAATGGGAGTCGATGAGGCTTGTCATGCCTCTACCCATATGTCTGGCAGAACTCTGGCCTAAGTTCTCTAGGCCATGATGTGGGAAGAGGGTTCACCCTTCAATTGGGAAGAGGCGTTTTTTTCTGCTGTAGCATCTATGTAAAGCCTGAGATCACGTGAAAATAGTCTTGGTATTACTTTTGTTTGGAGCGTCCCATATCAAAGCATCATCTGAGTTTAGGACAGCATTTGCTTTCGATGTTGGAAAGCTCTTGTAAAGATGTTAAATTGTCTGATAATATTTAATCAGTTCATAGACTGTGCATGCTTGAATAGAAAGCACTCCTGAAGAGCTTGCACCTTTAAAAAAAAAAGTGAAGTACACCGATAATATTGCAGAGTGTAGAGAGGTTTAAAATTATTGGAGCACTTAATTTTTTCTATAATTGCTTCAATTTGAAGGGAACTAGGCAAAATACCAAGCTGAAAATGAGTTGCATTAATCGAAAAATTCATCAGTCAGAAAGTAGGATTTAAACCAAAACGCCCAATTAAAACAAAAAAACACACTGAAATTGTTGGAGCTAAAGCCTTAAAGTGATGGGGCTCATATTCCTCTGTGTTGGCTGTTGACTACAGAGGATATTAGAGTAGCTTTACACATCCATTTCATTAGAAACAGCAGAGGAGCTAAGGTGGAGACTGGGGCGTGTTGCTTAGAAAGGAAAGCAGTGCACAGGGAAAGCCTGGCTCCTTGCGATGCACTGCAGTGGATAGCAATCAAATGTGAGGATAGATCAGCTAAAGGTTAAAATCTTTTTATAGTAAACTGACAATAAGATAAAATATTTAACACCACTGTGGATACCTTCTGGTGGGTAAAGAGCTTTTCGGTACTATGTAATTACATTTCATAATGATTTAATGAGCATTATTTTAAAAAAGCTGTGTCACTTGAAAGGTACCACACAAACCAAAGCAAAAACGAGGCATGTTGCTGCGTTTCAAGGTTCTTTTTAAATTTTCAAGTTAATAAACTTACCATTAAAAGTCAAATTTGATAATAGATTTTTGATTTTGTTTTTCTGGTCTGTCTTAGATTTAGCATAAGCGCTGGTTGTCACTAAACAAGGGAGAACTAAAAAGAATTTGTTTTCGAAAGAGGATGAAATATTAGAGTGCATGTGGTATGTCAGTGGAACTTAGTAGGTCCTAATGAGTCTGGACCACATATGGCTCCAGTACGTCACATGGTAGATTTTCACATACCAGGTTTCATTGGGTTGTTGGCACTGAAGAGTCAAGCAGAGGTAGACACCCAACTTTCAGAATGTAAGTAGTCCTCTTGAAATCTGTGGGACAGCTCATGGACTGTGACTTCACTGTAGACTTGCATATCTTTCTGAAGCTCATTCACCCTTTCTTTGACATTATGCAGAATTTTTCATTGTATTGTACTTTGGTAGAATGTGGACAACTGCTGTAATTTCCTGTTTTACCTTTCACTTTGCACCATGTTGATAGTTGTGATATGCAGAGGCATAGCAAGGGAGTAGCCTCAACCACTTGCCTGGGCAGCCCATTCCAATGCTTAATAACCCTTTCCATGTAAAAATTTTTCCTAATATCCAACCTGAACCTCCCCAGGAGCAACTTGAGGCCATTTCCTCTTCTCTTGGGAGAAGAGATGAACTCCTGCCTCTCTACAACTTCCTCTCAGGTAGTTGTAGAGAGTGATAAGGTCTCCCCTCAGCCTCCTTTTCTCTAGGCTGAACAACCCCAACTTCTTCAGCCTCTCCTCATAAGACCTACTCTCCAGACCCCTCACTGGCTTTGTTGCCCTTGTCTGGACCTGCTCCAGCACCTCAATGTCTTGTTTGTGGTAAGGGGCCCAAAACTGGACACAGTACTTGAGGTGGGGCCTCACCAGTGCCAAGTACAGGGGGATGATCACCTCTCGAGTCCTACTCACCACACTGTTCCTGATACAGGCCAACATGTCCAAGGGACTGCAGTTGATGTGGACCCTGAGAGCATTTGGTCTGCTGGTCACCATTGGATTGCTGTGAAGGCTGCACCGCTTGCATTTTGTCTGAGATCCCCATGGTGGCAGCTGGCTTCACAATAATGCTGGCAACAACAATTTCCTGGTCACAGTTCACCACCTGCTTGGCTGCAGGTTTGTGTACTCATTGTTCCTAAACTGCACCTAAAGAAAGGTCACAGGGAAGTTCTGCTGCTGTTGAGCTTTTTGTTGCCTCTCGTACAAAAATGTGTTTTGGCCGGAATGTGTCACCAGTGGGTAAATGGTGTTCAAATTCGCCTTTTAGCAAATCATGAGCGGAGAAAAACAAGGCACTTCCTTTTTATTTAAAGTCTAATAATTTAATGACTACTTTCAAAGGTTCATTCTGCTTTTGTTCCTACAGGAAAATGCTGTGTTTTGTGTGTAGCCCTGTTGACGGGACTGGGCCCTGTTGACAGGACTGGGCTCAACTCACAGCCCTTTCCAAAAATGGCAAAAAGTTTTGGGGGTGGGAAACCTGCATCCACATCCTTGTGTGGAAAAATAATCTGCTGTGCAGTAAAAGTGCCATTGCTGGGCTTGAATGCAAAGTGATACCTGCCTCAGAATTTAGTATTGGGGGAAAAAAGTATTTGTAGCCATGGCCTCCACCCTTCTCTCACTAGGAGATGCCAGAGGTGGTCCAGTGTTGAATGTGGTGGTAGGAGGAGCAGTAGGGCTGGAAGCAAGCAGCGTAACTGGGACTCAGATCAGAGCAGCAGAAGAAGAGGTCATCTCTTGGTTCATAAAACTAAGGGGGTGTGGAAGAGTTGTAGCCTGCTTGCAGCTTTTTTGCTCCTCATCCTTGTAGTTGTAGGGAACTTGAGCTCAGCAGAGCCAGAGCAAGGTGAGTAGGTTGGAAGCGGGCAATGATGGAGCCTGTGGGGAAGTCAAGTACTCAATTTTTTTAGCCAGTTATTATTTCTGCTCTTCCAAAAGCCCATGTTGCTTTACAATCAAATCTACTATGTTCAGAGGAGTTTAATATAGGCTTTCAGACCAGGGGCCCAAATTGTAGGCAAATTAAAGGAAGACACTTGTGGCTTTGAAAACAGTGTATAGTCAGGCCATTATTATTTTCTAATTATCCTTCCTTATTTACTTTGGGGCAATGACGAATAATTAAAATGATGTAGCACTTCTCCAAAGAAAGGAATGGAGAATGAGATTTTTGAAGGAATTTGGGTGTTGCTCTGGTCAGGGCTGGAAAAACTGCTAGAGCACCATTAACATTATGTGTGAGTTTCTATCATGCCTGTTTTGATGTATGAGCCTCCTCACCTGACCAGTGCACACCTCACTGGGTCATCTTCTGTTTTGTCCCCTTCTTGTGCCACGTATACCTCAAGTTGTCCTCATCCTGATCTTTCAGCTGAGGTCTAGCCTGCTACAGATAGTATGCAACTATTGATCTGAGATTGTACTCCAAGGAATTATTTTTACTATTTCATGTGATTTTTTTCCCCCAGAAACATGCACAATAAATATGAGTAGTTTTAAATTCTAAAGTACTTGATTTACCACTTGAGATTTTTACTTCTGCTGCTCTGCCTCCATTCTTTTCTTCCCCTCTCTTTTTCATCCTTCCTCTTTCTGGTGGTAATATAAATCATTCTCAGGAGCACAGATACTCTGCAGTCGCTGTGCTGGAAGTTAATATTTTAAATAGTCACAGGTTTGTTTTTTTTTCTCCTTTCTCACCTGCAATTAATCCTATCCAGTGCAGAATGAAAAGAAGTGAGAAGAACAGCAGTGATGGTTAGCTATATTGCAATTCCACTGCATTTTGATTAGCCTTAGGCTCAGTTTGCTTGGGTTTGTAATCCGCTCATCAAGGTGGATACAAAAACAGAGGAATGAAACCCCGACTGTGTTTTTTGAAGGGATTTTGCTTTTCTCTTTTTGCACTGGAAACCAAATTCACACCATTAAGCAGTGGTAATGGGAGAGGGGAGAAGAGAAGCTGCTCCTTCTTGAAACTGTGTGCATATTTTTAATTTAATTTTTATTCTTCTGCTGCTCTGTGTCTGGTAGCATTGAAAAGAATTGTTGTCCAATATGGTTATTTAAACAAGAAAGGTTACTCTTTTTCAGTGAATTCATTCTCAGTGAATGTTACTTGCTCTTAAGAGTTACAAAACTGGATTGTGTGATCTCTCCTATGTTCTCATCCCTCCTATGTTATGTCTCAGTGAATACCTGTGAACTTACCCCTAGATTATACCTCTTCTGCAAACACGTATTTTGGAGCAAACACAATAGTAGGTCACAAACATTTCAGTCATTAATCCTGTATTACCCTGCATTAACATGTACAGTGCATTCTGTTTCTTGGTTTTAATAATCCTTTTTTTCTTGGCTTCTTGATGATCATAGAATCAGAGAATTCTTTAAGGACCTGTGGAGGGCTTGTGGCTCAACTCTACACTAAAAAAGAGGCCAGCACTGAAGTTAGATCATATTTTATAGTTAAATCAGGTTGCTCAGGTCACCCACCAGTCATGCCGAGCCCTGCTGAGGGTTAGGCAGCAAACAGGATGAAAGTATGGTTGTACAGCTTTTCTCCACACAGCCTGACTGTGGGAACTCCAGCACCCCCACTTCAGATGGGCAACCAGAAGGAGAGCTCCCCACTTGCCAGAGCCACGCTGGCTCGCTGCCAGAGCTCTCGGACCAAGGGCTTCCTGCATCTGGTCTCACAACTGCTCTGCGGGGCTGGGGGCGAGGGGTACCAGGCTCTTTAGCAGTGACTTTGAGGAGTAGAGACTCCACAGCTGAAATGTAGGGTCTGACTTCCTTGTTAGGAGGAGATTTTGCTTTGAATGCAAATATGAATGTTTTCAGCCACACGGGCATTGATCTTTTCGAGTCCTGCCAAGCTCTTGTAGCTGGTTTCTCAGCTTAATTATATCTTCCAGAGTATCTGGGATCTTTTTATATTTCTCGAAAAAGTGTTTTAATTTTAAATATATTGTATGCCATTTAACTGTGTGTCTCATATTAAGGAAAGAGGTAAATATGAACAAATGATCTCTGCATCATTTACCGTCGTGCTTTAACACCCTCGGTGAACCACAGAGTATTTTTTTCAGGATGTCATGTAAATGTATCCCACGCTTTTGAGTATGTGAGTAAGAGGAAAGAGATTCTTTCCAATTTGTCCATTTTAAGGCAGAATAATCAGAACTAGAGCCACTGGCAAACATTGTTTTTAAAATAGGAGGCTCAGTCCACAGAGAATTTGATGGGAAGTTCTGCCAGTTCTTTTATTTCAGCAAGGTACAATCTTGTTACAGGAGTTCTTTTTCCAGCCTTTTCAACCAACGCTGAATGATTGTGGACTACTTCAAAGTGCCTGTGAATGTTAGCTGGGAAAAGCAAGTGGTTCTCAATAGGCTTGAATTTGTTGTCCAGGGGCCTGGGTGTTTCCAGTGAAGTGGCAAGGTTTCTACAAAGTAATGAAGGTCATAACATATTTTGCTAACTACTAATGTGTCTTGAAATCAGTGGGCTAAAAGTCCTAGACTCAAACGGTACCTGTAGAACCACTTTAAAGTGGCACTAGAATGGGATGTCAGGGTATAGGGTGGCTGTGCATCCTTTATACTGCTTGGCAGTTTTGTGGGGAACCAAAGCAAAGGACTGATCTGGCTGCAAACTAACCTTCAGTTTATTTTTAAATTACATGCCCTCTTATATAAGTATCAGCAACTTCCCTTATGATGTAGCAGGGACATAGGGCTGAGGGGCATGGGGAGAAAACTCTTTTAGCAGGCTCTGGCTTCTGCATTGGCTACTGACTGGCCCTGCTTTGATCACAGCTGACCTTGCTTTGAGCAGGAGGTCAGACCAAAGGCTTGCTGAGGTCCCTCTGAACCCAAATTTTTCTGTAATAATGTGGAAGCGATGGTAGAATTGCAGCATCTTTTTAAAATACTTCAGTTGGGTGGGAGTTTTTTCAATTGCAATGTCAGAAGTAGGTGGAGGAGGAAATTTTCTGTTTGGCAGCCAGTTGGAGAAAAACATGGATTTAACTTGTAGAATTTGCTTCTTGGAGAAGGCAGCTATCCTGCTTACGTGAACTGGCCTCGTGTGCTACATCGCCACGTCTTAGTGGTATATGGGGAATATACCCCAGGCCATAGCTACTGGTGGCATTTGAAGTTGCCTGGCAGGAGCTGTAAATGCCAGCTTTGCATTGGCATACGTGGAAAGACAGTGGGGAAAACCCATGATGGGGTTTTTTTCTGTTTCAAATGGCAAAGGTATAGTTTGATCTGCTTTGGGGCCAAGTGTGGACTGTTATTTTTGTATACAACTGTGAAACTGCCACAGGAGGTTATGGGTGGCCTAAAGTATAACTGTGTTAGAAAGCAATCTGACAAGTGGATGGAAGAAAAGTCCATCAGGACTGTAGATACAGCCTGTTTTAGGTTACTTTGGAAGTCTGTAGGAAGCTATAACTATTTGGAAGCTGTAGCTTGCAAGGTGTTGGGAAGATACACCGAAGGAAGAATCACTCTATCTGACCCTTTTCTGTAGTCTCCCCCTGGGTGTATGTTCCTGATAATTGCCAGAGAAGGGAATGGATGGGCCTTTTTTCTGACTGTTTATGACTCTTTGTCCAACCCCTTGAAGTCCTTTCCAAATCTCTTTTATATGGTTGTGTGAACTGGAGAGCATAGCCGAACTGAGAATTTGCTACTTGGCGTTGAAATAGCTTTGAACTTCTTGATGACTTGTACTGCCATTAAAAAAAACAAAACAAAACCAAATATGCTAAATATTATTGTTATCTTTTATTATTAGACTTCTGTTTGCAGAACAAGCTGTCATTGTAAAGCACATTGGGATCTTGACTGCTTAAGTTAGAGTCCATTAAAATGGGCTAAAGACTGAATGTGCTACATCAGACTGCTTACCGTTGTACTCAAGTATGCTCAGGTATGAGTACTGACCCTCTGAGGCCTTAACAAAAAGCTAGGTGAGACTTTATGAGACCTCTGTACTGTGTAAAAATGATCCACAAAACTGACTGGATGGAAATACTGATAAGGGATTAATGATTGTGCATTTAGATGGCATTTGTAAATGACAGGAGAAAAAAACACTAAACTAAATATTTTTATACATTCTCCTCTGTGATCCCTATTTTAAAATAGCTCTGACAGTATTTCTTAGGAATTAAGGGTCCATATCTTGCAGTTAGGTCTCTGTTCTTTTGTGAACCTAAAATCAGCAGGGCTTTATAGCAGCACAGGGGTTTGTCCACTAGGATCCAGCTGCAAGCCTGGAAGCAAACTTTGTTTGTGTGTTGGTCTTAGCTGCTCTGGGCTGGAGCCAGAGTTTTGCCTCTGCTTAAGGGCAGAAATTGTATTCTGACAGGCCTTCCGGTGGTGCAAATTGCTGCCTGGGCTGTATGCTGACCCAGTAGGTTTTAAACGTACAGTGGAAATGAAATCAGTATCATTAACTTAGTGTCAGTGCTTTGACTTTTCTTCCCGAAGCCAGGTCTTACTCCTATTAAAGTTTGTACTCACACTGAAGGTAGTGTCAAAGCCCTTCTTCACTGTGGGCAAGACCTGGTTTTCAGAGGCATCGTTAGGGTTGTGTGTGCCTGTGTGCTGCTTTCTGGGCTGTAGGATTTGCATAGCCTCATTTGTTTAATCTTGTAGACTAGTTACGGGCTTACATTCTTTTTCAATGTCTGCCTGGTTTGTTTTCTCAAAGTGATGGGCAGGCCTTTCCCAAACAGCTGTGATCCTCTAATTGATCTGGTTTTGGAGCTCCCGTTGAATTCAATAGATGTTCTGAGCACGGAACAATTACAGGATCGGGACAATGTCTATTTAAGTTCAGTCAAGTCATATAAAAGTGTCTTTTTTCCCTGCCTTCCAGCAGGAAATTGATTTCATGCTTTTCAATCTCGCAGCATACTTACTAAACTATTATTTATTCATTTAGTTACTTTATTATTTAATTTTATACCAAAATGTGGCATTGGTCAGTAGAAGGAAGAATGGGAAACTTTTTTTTTTCCTTCAAAAAATACTTATGTTCTTGCCTCTTTTTTAAGGTACAACACTACTGTGTACCTTGGAAAAAGAGTGGCTAACAGCTCTTAACAATAGGAGCAGGAATAATGGCAGGGGTAGCAAAGACATGAAGAATTTTGAAAAGCAAGTCTTCAATGTTGAGAAAGTAATAAAAGGTCAGAACAAAGCTCAATAGAAAAGCCATTATGAAGGGAATGGGCAGAATTCTGGTTTTATGTTGCTGTCAAGGCTTTGGATTTGTTTTCTTTCCATTCTGACAAATTTTATTTAGTTTAATTCAGAATATTATTATTATTTGCCTTAACTCATGCAGTTTTACTAGGTGTGATTTTAACAGTGCACAACTGTAAATGGCTATGTTTTAGAAACTTCTTACTCTTTCCCTTTTTTATTTGGAACCTTCTGCATAATGAATTCTTAACCAAGAATTATTGTTTAGTATTATTTACTCACAGCCAGGCTGCGCTACTGAAATACAGACTGAGTAGCACCATACTCTGCTGTTAGCTCCTCTGCCTTCTGTACAACTGCTTATGAAGGAGAGTGGGTGCTATTGAATGTGTTTCATGTACTGTTCAAAAGTCCTTGCCATTAATTGAATTCTGCTCTGTCTGCAGTTAGTGTTGAAATCTCCATTGACTTCCATGCCAGAACACTAAATTGGCTGTGACTGCTTTTGATAACATCATCCTAGAATTTACTTTCTTAGCCCTAATTAATTAAAAAGATATTTTACCCCCGTTAGTTATGTCAATAGTATGTTTTGAAAGTAAGGCTGATAAAATATGTATGGCTTAAAGAGATAAATAACAGGTATCGATGCTGGAATCCATATTTATTTTCTTTGGGTTTTGATGTCAGAAAACAATTCTGTACGATGGGGTACTCATGTAAAGCATAGTTCCCTTTTCCCTTCCCTAGATGTAAAAGCAGCAAAGTTGGCCAATGCAATTTAAAATTGGCATCCTTCAGATAAATCTTTTTTCCAGATACCTCATTGGTTGTTCAGCAGGTGCTCAGTCAGTATGTACAGATAGACAGTAATTTGGTCTATTTCAAAGCTAAATAATGTCTAGTGACTACATGTGAGGGGAGCCTGCATAACTCACATTTATTTCCTCTCTATTGCATTTCTTATTTTTTCATCATTTTCATTTCTCCCAGCAATGTCTGATAGTACGATCCCACTGCAGATAGTGCTGGAAGTCCGGAAGGTCTATAGAAATGTCCTCCCAGAGCTGTTAGGGATAGATTAGACATCCATTTCAGCAAAGAAATAGTCCAAACCCTGGACCAGTTCCTTTGGGTAGTTTTATGCAGACATCTTTTTTTCTGCAGTTTTTTTGAGCGGTTTCTCGTCTTATCAGGTGCTGTTTCTCCTGTTGTTATGTAGTAGGCAATGGTGGTTTAAAAGTGCTCATGATTTCTCTCTGCTGCTGTGGAATTAAATACTAAAGCTCTCATTTACCTCAGAGGCAGATGAAGTGTGCTGCAGGCTGAATGCCTGGAAATCCCCAGCCTACAAGTCTAATGATGAGACCCATATGCAGTCCACCACTGTCACACTAGAGGTTAGTCTCAAATATAAGCAGTGAATACAACAGCTGCCAGATAGCTGCTCAAAAGATGCAGGTTCCCAAATAAACAACTTATTTCTTCACCATTTCCTCTTCCATTATGCACAAGGAGGAGTTTTGTGTTTTCTTTTATGTGTCTTCATTTGTTTTTGCCAAGTGCACTTAACAGATGAGAGAGTACCCTTCCTTGACTTTGCTGGATATCAGCATTCTGAAAAATGAACACAAAATGCATTTGGACTCTTTCTCAGGTCCTGAGGTTGGAATTTCAAATAATTGTAATTGAAAATCTTGCTTACAGTTTGAGTCAAGTTTACCTTTTCCCCCTTGCCATTTTTTTAAATTCAAAATTGCTTAACGTTTTTCTTGAAAATTGTTTTGTTACTGGGAAAGGGAAATGTTTTCAATATATAAATCTAATTGAAATCTGGCTTATCCTTTTTCTTTCCTTTTTTAACCTCTCCAAACAAGTACTTTTAAGATTCCTTCTGAGCTGTCTAAATTTCCCTTATGCCCTTTCTGGTTGACTTTGTTAGTGTGGTACATTCCTTTTATGGAGTTCTACATTTTTCATTTTTTGTCCTTCAGTGGATTCTTCAGATGGGATTCTTGGCTGCCTCCATCTGTCTCATTCTGGATACCAGTGTGTACTATCAGCTTTCATGGGAAATTGAGCTTGCATCCCTCTTTCCTTAGGGAGTCCACACAGAGAAGCAAGGTACAAGATTGCCCCTTGCCTTAACCAGGGCTGCTGCTGAAAGTGTGCCAGAGGACACTTGTTAAAGGTTGTGGTACTTGATAGTGTTAGGTGTTTGTCCGAATTTCTCAGCCAAGCGGATGAAGTAGTGAGTTCCTGGGATTCTACCCTTGTTGTGTGCTTTGGGCTCTCAAAAGTTCTGTCTGCAGTGATGCTTTTGTAAGCGCTTCTTACCTTTGAGGAAAGAAAGTCAAAGCATCCAAATTATCAGGTTGATCAACACTTGCTTTAAATTTTGGATGAGCTTAACAGGAAGAACATGTCCCTTTAATCTAAGGGCGCACCAGGTAACGTCCTTGATTACAAAACTGTAAACCAAGCTACCAGCAAAAAAAGGCTTAAGCAATAAAGTAGAGCTCTAGATTGCATTTACAGCCTCCTCTTTTGTTGCAGAAGTGGCGGAGCTGATGCAGGGACTGACAGCCTAACTCCTCCCTGTACCGCTAGCCTTGAAAAATTCCCTGTATTGCATCTTTGACCTGATTTCACGTCAGATGAGATGGCCTTTCACTGGTCTTTCTGCAGTGGGCTCTGCAGGGATCCGACTGCCGCTCAGTGCAGACGAAGTGAGTGGGATCTCAGCTTTCCCACTCCTGTCCTGCAGGCTGCTTTCAGTTTATGGTCCCTCTGTGGTCTTTAGCCAGCACACTGATCCCAGCTGGAAGAGTTTATTTGCTGTTTACAGCATGTTCCGGAAGAAGTATGCTTTGCACATACATGTTAGATCTTCATAGGGACTGTGTAATTTCCTAATAAGATACAAATGATAGAATCAGTATTTGTAGTGGTTTGCCCCTTGGTCTTTCTTCAACCCATCCTCCTTCCACGTGTCTTTTTTCATTGCTGTCATGTGTCAACTGCAGACTGTAACCATTGCTGTCTATAGTGCATTGTTTTGAAGCAATTAACTTGTTATGAAGAGTTGGATAAAAAGCAATGAACAAATTCCAAGCATGTGGCCATTTGCTTGGTCAGGTCTGAATGCAGCCCTACCAATATCGTGAAAGGGCAGGTCCCACAAAAAAAATGCAACAGAAGAGTCTGCTTTGCAACAGGGAAACCCTTGCAAGCAAAGCCAGTCTATGTGAAATATTTTTGATATCTGTTTCTATGGTTTAGATTAAATGAATAGGTGAAGGTTGGAAACCTAATTGCACATTGCGAACATTGTTCATGGCAATGTCAATTATGTATCGTTCTTTCTAATCCAGTCATGACTATTTTTCATCTTTCAATACAGTATAGTTCACTACAATGTACATAGAAGCCAAACCATAGATGAAATTGTAGAGCCATCACTGAAAGCTGGAGTTACTTCTTTAATTTATGTTTTTTCCCCTGAGATTATTCTACTTTCTGTCATCGTCTCTCTCTTACAGCTTTGCTTTTACATTGAAGTAAATTTTTATTCTGCTCTGCCTACTTCAGGCATTACAGGAAAACTTAGCTTAGGTTTCCAATACGTTGAAATGACTGATTTTTAATCTAATTGCAATTTGTTTAACTTTACGTCCAGTTTAGAGCTTTGAACTTCTTGTAAAACACCGTATAAAGTACTGGGTGTTCTTGTACTTCCTAATGCTGTCTGGCATTTACAACAATTCTTTCACTATCTGTGAGGGTATGGTTCTTAGCACTGCCAGGACTGGCTTAGAGTCTGACCCACTCCATTGCTCTGAATAGGAGTCTGTCCATGGACTTCTGTGGGAGCTGATTCAGACCCTTTATTGCTTCACCTTTACAAACTGAATTCCAGGCTATTCTCCATGGTAAAAATCTTGGCAGTGTTGAAGCGAATGGGATATTTGCTGTGGAATTCAAGGGAGCCAGGATTTCAGCTAGAATATTTACTATATCACAATTTAAAATAACCCGTTTTCAGCTCTTGGATTCACCTTGGACATTCTGCTTTGAAACAGGCACATAACATAAAGGGGAAATAAAATTTCCACACTGAAGCTTGGTTAAGGTCAGAGTTACTATTAGATACTAGGTGATAACTACAGCTGTGCAGGACAGTGTTTACTCAGGTCTGTAATTTGCCCATTAAAGGAGTCAGGGGGATACTAGCCAAGTGATAACTTTAAATCTTGTTGTGTGTCAATACTTGCTTTTGACAAATAAAAGTGCATATACTCATTGCAAAAAGGAAACAGACAGTGCGTGTGTGTGTGTAAATCTAACTGTAGGTTTATTTATTTATATGTGGTTTATGAAGCAATATTTCATACATTTGTGAACTAACCAACAAACCCGGAACAGTCTGATGATGACTGCTCTTGCAGAGGCTTTGCGGGGGCCCTGGGAGATTTTCCATCTGTGAGCTAAGTATCTGTCTTGTGACATTAATATGTACCATCAAATGCAAAATCAAAACAAGAATCATGACTATTTAGGACTTAATACAAATAGGGTGTCCTAATTTAATCTCCCACCCTCAACCATAGCACCTTTATTTTCTTTTTGAAAGTGTATGGCTAGTTTTAAATACGGTTGGATTGCCCTCACCTTCCAAGAGGAACTATTAGGTAGCCAGGTAACTAGTTTGCTCTTGGATCCTTACATTAAGAAAAATAAGTATTGGATTTGGTAGGAAAAGTAATCAGGATCCATACTTTTGTTTGAATTGTTAATTCTCATTTTCTCTACAAGTGTTTTCAACCAAATGAAAAAGCAAAAAAGGTGTCCAGGAAGCTTGTTAATGTAGTGCATATATCTAATATAGGAGTTAATTCATAAGATTTGTGTACAAAAATACATATTCGAACGTATGCCTGTGGATATTTTTATTTATTGCATTGCTCTACAAATATGAAAGCCTCTATTTAGAGTTTCAGAAAGGCCAAGGTTGCTCTATATTTCATAATGTTTTAAATTTTAATTTTTTAAAACCCTTTTCACAATTACCAAGTAACTAAAGTCTTAAACTGTTTCTGTCTGCCCCAAGGGTTTTTTCTCTTCCTCTATGTGTTGAAGGGAAATCTGAGCCTAAGAACACTAAAGAGGAAAAACATGTCTCATCTACTTGTCACGGCATCTATACTTTGCCATTTTTTTGCCACCCAAATGTGACAGGGCAGCACATAAACGTGTGAAGTCTGTCACAAATGGCAGCCAGAGCTGGGAATTCAGGAAAATGAGCTTTGCCTTTTTGAGGCTTTTGCATTTAAATCCTGCAAAGTGCTGAGTGCCTTCTGAAAGGTTATGCTAAGCCTGCTCAGCGTTAGTTCACAGGAGGTGTTCACCTTGCGGGATTCAGCCTGGAAAAGGCCTGTCTTCTACATGGAGCCCTGTGGGGAATGCGTGGGGTGGGAGAACCCGACATGTTGCCTGTGCTCTCCTACGTCTCATGCATGTGATGTGTCGTGTGGCAGATATTACAGGTGTGGCTCTGAAGAGTGGGAATGTCGGCTTGGGAGGAAGTCTCTCTCCGCTCACAGAAGAGAGCGACAGCAATGCAGGCAGCGGTGGTGCAGCCTCACCCTGTGCAGAATTGTCTCCTTGGAAGTGAAAAAGTATTTACAGTTCCACAATATCATAGTTCCTTCTTCTAAAGTGCTGTTTAGTGTCTTTTTGTGTCCCCTGTCTGCAAGAGCTCACAATATACTTGGACTGAAGAGACTTGAGGATAATGTGACAACACCGAGCAGGAGGACAAGGCCACCACATTGATCTTATACTAACACTTAAAAGAGAACAGCTGTGCAGTAGTAAAGATGGGCTGTGTTTTAACTTAACTCTCGAGGATCCAGGTGTTTCACCAGTCTGCAGCCATTCTGAGCCTTGAACTTCATATTCAAATCCATCTATATAACTCTCTGCCTCTCTGTGCGTCTATCATACGTGCATGTATATTTTTTTGTCCTTAGTAGCACCTTAGCAAGATCAATTCCCTGTTACAGTCAGGCCCTTCTGGGAGAAGCAACTAAGTGTGATCTCCAGAAGCTCTGTTTAGGCAGGGAAACAGCATCATCATAGGTTTTTGAAACGATGGACCACATTGAATGGACCACGACACCATGCCCTACCTTCTAGCACGCATGGCATCATGTGCTCCTTTTCCTCCAGGAGGCCAGGGTAGGTCTGATACCTTCCCTTTCCATCTCTTCCCTTTTCCTTCTCTCACCAATGCACTGCCTTTCCCTTGGTTGGAGGGTGATTTGGGAGCCAGGCACATCAGTGAGCTTCTTGTCTGGGGTGTCTGGCAAGATGGGCAGTGCGTGGGGTGAGCAGCAGGAGGTGTGGAGTAGGCACGTTAACTCCCCAGTCCCTGCTGTCTTCTGTGGTGAGGTGTTTCATTTGAAATGCAGGGGGGGCTTAGAAGGAGAAGGGAGGGGGAGACAGTGAAACGCAAACATCACCACTATCCTCAGTAAGAGATTTAGATCTCCGTGTTGGCATAAAAAGGTCATTTTGGGCCTGAGGGTTTTGACATTGTTCCTTTAAGTTAGACCCACAACATAAACTATTTTCAACACTTGCCATGAAGAACAAATGACCTTTAGTAACTTGCCCAGAAGACAAATGGTACGTTAACACAATAAATATACTTCGCTACTATCGTGCTTCTTGCTTTAATTTTCAATTAGAAATGTTACCTTTCCCCCTCCCTTTCCTACAAAGGACTGCATTTTCATGCTTTGATTTGGTAACAGAGATTTCTTTGCCCTCTGTGGGATTGGTAATGCTCACTGATAATTACTGCCTATAGAGTAAATTTCCTTCTGTCAGGGACAGTGTTTTGTACTCACCTGCTTGAAGTGGGCTGGATGGAAGGTATCTGTGGGGAAAGGAGGGGATAGTTAGTGAGCATCACCAGACAGGTCTGCTGCAAGAGCAGAGCAAAGGGAGTCAAAGGGCCAAAGAGCTAAGAGCTGGTGCTGGTACATACACATTTTACCAGACTGGGCTTTGGTAACATGTAAAATGAGAAATGAGACTGGAAATTAAAGGTGAAATTCTTTCCTTTTACATCAGTAAAGGCAGGAGGTATAGACTTTGGCATGTTGGCTTCTGTTCAGGGAAATGAAGGGCCAACACTCTTCTCTGTGCTCATTTTTATTCCAGGGTTAAGGTTTCCAGGCTGGGTTGCTGTGAAGCCAGCTGCCAAAGCACAAACTCATTGAAGGACCTGAGAGTGCATTGTCGGTTGTATGAGGGTGGGAACACCTGGGTTTCAGCTGGGGATTCTCAGGCCATGACTCAGCCAGCTGCTGGTCTCAGCTCCAAGCCCAGGCAACACAGTGGAAGAAAGGAAAGTCTGCAGTGTGCCTGGTGTAAGGAGGAGGACGACATCACCTTAGGGAGGAGAGGAGAGGAGAAGAGAAGAAAGAGGATAAAAGATGAGTGGGGATGCAACAGCTCTCCTCCATGCACCGCTGTGGCTTCCTTTAAAGGGTGGAGGAAGGAGGTGGGCATTAGGAGATGCTTTTCAAGGAGGTGAGTATAGTTTTGCCAAGGGGATGACAGAAAAGATGTCACTGTCACACACGCAATAAATGCCTGGAAGAAGGGAGAGGGTGGTGTTGTTGGTAAGACAGTAGATCAAGGGTTGGCACAGTGGCAAGGAAATATTTAGGAGAGTGATTTGTCATCCATTGGAGTTCTCGTAACAATAATAGCGTGTGGAAGGTAGGAGGCTCTAATGCGTAATATGGAGGCTTATTTGGCATTCCTTAAATGTTGGTTAATTATCTCTACAACTAATACAGTCCCCTTCTTCCCAAAGGAATACAGAACACTTTACACAAACATAGAGTTTTCAATTTGCTCATTGGTTTGAGGACTACAGTTATTTCACATAAAATAAAAGCATTTTGGAGAGGGTTGGGGTTTTTTTTGGGTAGAGGGAAGATGCTTTATTTCAGCTGAGCAGAAGTTATTTTACAGAACCAAAAATAAAAAGCTTTCTTTTGTGTTTGGGATCAAAAATCCTTTGGAACCTTACTGAGGGTGTGTTTCACTAAAGAATTTCTAAGCAAAGCCTCTGTAAATAAAAAAAAAAAGTTGAAATAGCCCTTTCACATTTCTAGAAATCTTTGTTTCTTATTTTGGATCAAACTGGCAACTGAGCCTGACCTTATTTTATACATAAATTAGTCATTTGATTTTTTTTTTTTCTAATCAGCTGTAACAGTCTCTTTTTTTTTTTCCCAGCTATATGTTTATGCCCTTTTATGATCATTGAAGTGGGACTTAAATAGAGCTGGAGAAGTGTGCTGCTCTGAGGCAGTTTTATTAGGGAAAGGCTGAGCTGGAGAGAAGGAGCTTGAAGTGGAAGGAAACAAGGAATGAATGAACAGAAAATGAGGGAAAAATGAAAAGAGTTGGACAATGTGAGTAATGGTGACAGTTACTCCCTAGAGTAAAAATAGGAGTGAGGAAATGAGGATTAGGGATACGAAGATGAAAAGGGGAGTTGAGAGGAAAAAAAAAAGCTGACTGAAATGGCAAAAAATAGGACACTCCACCTTTATTTTAGTGAATGCTTTAATTCTCCGTTTTCCTGAGAAACACCATATATTTCTAAATTTGGAAAGGAGGATAGGATTGCTATTTTTAGGAATTACTAATGTTTCTGGCTGCTTGAGATTCTGTACTTAATCAGAGAAGAAAAGAAAAATACAACAATGTGAAAGTTAGTGGAACTTAAGAGAGTACTTTTGAACAGTGGGACCTTAGTAATACCCAAACTTTGAGGTCATTGTACTTCTAAAAGGAAAACACAAGACCTATACTACTTAAATTTCATGTGAATGTTGCAGGCATAATCCTGCAAGCACTCACAGGTCCTCAGCAATTTTTTTTTTCCTTTAATGGAAGCTGATACTCCTATGCAATCAAGTTGCTCTAGAAACTAAGGACTTGAGAAAGAGACTCAGTGTTGCTAGAATTGTGGTAAGAAATGGCAAAAGTTGGGTGTGCTTCTTTATGCTGGTCTTCAGCCCCAAGAGGGAATTCACCCTTGAAAGGTTTTTTTTGAGTGATTTGTCTTCAGACATTACAACTATGTGTGGCTGGTTCACAGTTATACGTACCTTCTGGTAATGCTTTTTCTTCTTTTTTTTTTTTT
>VZTM01035992.1:101518-134842 GCA_013400555.1 Jacana jacana
TTTACTAAAAATTAATCAGTTGAAATGGGGTACTCATCTTACTGGCCCTCCTAGAATCTCTGAGGTGGTTATGCCGATCTCTCTCTTTCGGTTGTTCATCCTTTTATAGAGCAACGCTAGGAGCCTAGAGGATATGTTTGACTAGCAGCCACAGTCAAGCATGTTGAGATCTGAGAAGGGGGAAGGAAAAAAAAAAAAACAACAACCAAAAAAAAAGGACCTGGGTCAGCAGTACAAACGGGGAAATGACACCAGCGTGGTGGTGAGACTGAGGATTTCTGCTTCGCTGGTAATTTCTAACTTTCTTTTTAAATGGGCTTTAGATGTGGATTTTCAAATGAGCTCTTTGAAATAGAGAGGAGGCTATGCAAATTTTTTTTTAATAAGAAAAAAATACGATGGAAAATTAAAATGATCCTGACTCACTCCCTTCCACTCTCCCTCTGTCTTTCGCTGCCATGGTGTATACAGAGGGGACATGGTTATTGTTTAGTACATCCATGATCCAACTGCATCCAAGCTCTAGGGAGGGTGTACTGCAGTTAACTGGGTAGGTGACACAAGTTCATCACTCTTACTAGCACCCCACTACCACCTTAGGTCAGTGATTTATGTTGGTCTGTTGCTTTCTAATGACGTACCTGGTCATGATCCACATCCCATGTCTTTGATGTCAATGGGTATTTTGTTACTTAGTGAAATTGGGATTTGTGTCAGATATTTTATGGGCTATTCTATTGTTCTGTTCTTGCTCGGACAACACAAGGAACATCAACAGTCGTGAGGCTGCTCGTGGTCTCTGAGTCGTGAGTTCTTGTTCTTAGGAATCGGTTTTTATACGGTACACATTATTTTGCATTTGAATGTCTTCATTACATTCAGCTTTCCATCTCTAATTTTACTTGAAAATCTGAAATTCCTGCTTTTCTTTTAGGTCACTGTCGAGTACATTTAAGCCCTTATTTTTAGATTGGAATGCTGGGTAGCAATAACTTAGGTAAAAACAGTTTTATTTTTGTTTTATGAGAAGTTTTTGGAAGTTTTAAACAGCAGTAATGTCTTGCGTATTAAAATTAATTCTCCTTCATCAGTAAGAAATTAAAAAACCTTGTGTGCAAGTATAACAGAAACATTTAGAAATTTGATTTATAGATGAAAATTTGGAAAAGAAGATACTGGCTTTTGTTCATCAGCTTGGGGAGCAGGTGTCTCTTTAAAGTACCATAGGAAATGGCAGGTTGGCAGCTCCACCTCTGAATCAACCTAGAGCAGCAGGATCCACTGAAGTCAAAACTGAACAAGATAGAGCACTGCCAGCAGATGAGCAGGTTTTCCTCAAAAATATCTGAGTGACTGAGTGTGTAAAACCAAGCAGAGATAGCAAGAAGACCTAGGAAAAAGAAAAAAATGTGAGCGTGGGCAGCATCTGTGAATCGGACAAAACCATGATGAGACAGTCAGCCAGCCTCATGAGTTTTATGAGTTGTCTGAGCTCTAATGATGCCTAAAAAAGGAAGGAATCAAAAGTACTGCATGGAAAAGAGCAAGGGTAGTTGGACCCCATAATCTCCCATGACCTACAGAGATCCACCATGTCATTTGGCATACTGGGGGTAAGCCAGGGTTTGGGGATAGCAACAGCAATGGGGTAAGTTGGAAACTTGTGGGTCAAGGGGAGATCTAGGTTACTTGAGAGGCTTCAGGGGTTTGTTGATGATGGGGAAAAGCTGAATGCCTGTAATATTCGTTTAGTAAGAATACTGGAAGTGTGTGTGTTACAGTTTTGAGTTTGAGGAAAGGGATGCCAGTGGCAGGAAAGCAAGACCAGTACAAACACTTAGGAGATGTTGGAGCTCTGTTCTCTGGCATGAGTTTCCCTTCTGAGGAAAATGAGGCACATCTAGTCCCCACAGACCCAAATTGGCTGTGCTAGGAGAGAAGATTAGTCTGGAATGAGGGTGGAAAATGGAACTGTCACCTTGACTAAAAGTTCGAAAGCGAGACTGTTGTTCTAAGAGGAAGTCAGTCAAAATGTTAATTGGCCTAGTATGTTTCCCAAATTCTGTTTTGCATAACTTCAATAGAAAAGATTTTTTTTATAAGGGGCTAAATTGGAAATAAATACCTTGACAGTAATATTATTTAACTTCATTGCCTGAAGTCCAAATAGGGTCTTAAATCATAACAGTAGTTAACAATAGTGTGGAAATAAGCAGTAAGGACCCCCAAAAGACAGAAGTATATGGCAGGAACTGCAGAGCCTTCAGGGTGACCTTTCAGTGTAGGAGAGTGCTGTTCCGGGGAGTGTGTATCAGTTTAAGTTGAGTCATGGTAGAAAACCCTTAGTATCAAAAGTAACTGTTGCTCTGCAGTAACATTTTATTAAAATTTATTTTTAATTAGTCATTGCCCTAATGGAATTAAGATACCAGTTCAGTAAACATTTCAAATTCCTTTGAAATTGAAGCAACTTCATTTTTTTTTCCAGATTTGTTTGCAAATTTGTTCTCCTATCTGTCTCATTCTCCCTAGTGCATTAATTATTAAGTTGTGCAGTCTGTTTTTGTTGATGGCTTCTTTGGCTTTAATTCTTTCCTTTCATTTGATTTTCTACATGGAGAAGTTGGCTGGTGTGGCTCTTAACCCTGCTAGGTAAAAAGCCTTCATTGTCAATATTGCTGGAAGATTAAACACACACAGAAACTGAGCTGCTCTCGTCCAGATAAAGAGGAGTCTTAAACATGAGCTGGTGCTGTGAGCCAACAGCTGCTTTGCCTGCATAAACATCTTTCCCCACTAAAACTTTATTAACAGTTGTGTAGCTTCATCAGTGGGAGTAATGGTAGGAGGGGGCCTAATGTAAACAAAGCACAGGTGGCTGTGTGGGGATTTTATCGCAACAGCATCTGGACCTGTTCTGAACAAAGACAGAGATTAGATATATATATGTGTGTGTGTGTGTAAGCAATCCCATAGTTGCTACCACTGGGGGAACAGAACTGGTTTTAATAATGGTGGGAAATGATAGGGGAAAAGGAGTTAGTGCCCTGTAAGGGAGCGTTGGCTTCTTGTCCTCTCTGTGTGTCTCTGTAGACCTCTCTTGGCCTCGGTCTCCCAGCTGGTGAGATCGGGATATTCCTTACAGAGGTACAGGATGAGGCTCACAGGTAGTTAGTATTTTCAAACTTGAAACGTGCAAAAATGATGAAAGTAGAGGGGGTTGTTACTATTCCACTTTTAGCACAGAGCTGAAATATTGAGAGGCTGAAGCTCTCGGCCAGCTTCAAGCCCCACTTTGACTGCAGAGGAAATCTATTACTCATTTCCTGCCTGTACTTAAAATAAAGAACACCCTGCTGCCCAGTACCGTGTCTAAGAAGACACATCATCACTTTTTTTTTTTTTTTTTTGGCCATAATAATAAAAGTGACAGAAGGGGATTCCCCTGAATGTTTGATGCTTTTCTGCTTGCGCGGCTCTGGCAGTCCCGGAATCGCCGTGCAGAATCTGCACTGAAAGGGGAAGTCGAAGGGTGCGCCCTGGGCTCACACGTGCCTCTTCGCTGCTTTGGCTTTACTGGAAACGCGTGTCCTTGTTTCAAGAAGTAACTGGAGGGGCATGGTGGGAGAAGACCAACGGACTTAAATCCAGAAAAAGGTGTGGTTAAGGAACAAAAGAGAAACCGCCCCTTTTCAAAGAGGAACTTGAGGGGAAGGCACTGGAATGTCCCGGGTACAAATTCGCTCTGACTCTGTACCTGTGACGCAGCCTTATTCTCTGCCATGCCAAATCAAGTGTGTGTTTGTTGCTGCATTGCAGTTCTGGGTAAGGATTACGCGAGTCCAAAGGAGAGTCCCATCATCAGGGACTTGGGGGCGCGGGTGCCTGTAGCGCTGTGGGGGCTTGGACACAGAGAGCAGGCAGAAATGGTGCGCTGGTTTGAAGATGGTCGTGTGAATAAACCCACGTCTGTACTTGTATAGTATATGAACTTTGCCAGGGTGTGCCCACTGCATTATGAATTGAAGGTTTTCAGCTCTGCGTGACTGATACTTGCAGTTCTTGGGTTTGGCCTCTTTGGAATCAATCTGGTGTCTGCAGTGAGGCTAGGCTTGAAAACCAGTTTTTCACATGTAGAGGTTTCAGCATCCCAAGTAATTAGGCAGATGGGCACAATGGGAGCTCTTAAGCATAGGCGGAACTTGAAAATCTGTGCCTTGTTCAGGTACCTGTGGAGAGCTCTCCAAGAACCCTATTTAAAATATGGTGTTGAGCACCAAAAAACCTGGGCCCAGTGTCAATTTTTGCAGTTATCTAAACTTTGTTTTTGAGTTACTAGAATGCTGCAATGGGGATTACATGTCAGAGAAGTGCAGTGCTGGGGCTGGAAATCAGGAACATGCCTTCTAATAGGTCTCTGTTGAACATGGGGCCATCCTAAGCAGCTGCTGACAGAGAAATAAATATACTGATTACCTGCTGTAAGTGGAAAGCCTTTAACATTAATTCAAAACTTGCAGTATGCTCCAAAAGGGTGTTATTTCTACATCTTTGTGTTAATTTACAGGCAACAGGCCATCACTTAGTCAATTCTAAGAAGTGGAGTGTATTAGCATTATTGTTATCATCATGCTGACAACTCGAACATCATTTTCTAAATAATTGAAATAAAAAAAGCCAGACCTATAGCCAGCATAAATCATACTAATTTCACAGACTTCAGTGAGGTACCAGTGCCATTCAGTAGCTGCATGTCATAAGCCCTATGGTGATCTATGGTTTGTGTTTGAAGAGAAGCAACATGGTGATCCTTGACTTAAAAGTCTACAAGTCCTGATCTCATGTAGACTTGTAGATCTCACAAGTGATGGAGGAGCATAAGGAGGGAGCCAGTCGCACGTCTTGTCTTCACCACGTAAAGCCTAACACTCCTGTCTCCTTTGGGCTAAAATACCCTCACACAAGGGTATTGCAACATCTGTTTTCTGTACCTGATTTGCCCAGCTGTTTTGGTTTGACCTTGGCTGAGTCATAAGAGGTTACATCCCATTTGGCTTAACTGTAAAATTAATAAATAAATAAAGGAAATAAATAAATACAGTGTGAAAGAGAAGCCAGAAGAAAGATCTTTAGCTCTTCGTTAGTATTTTTAATGAGAAGAGGAAAAAGCTGCTCTTTTTACAAACCACGCATTTTAATATTGCCTGCAATGAATGGTGCTTGAAAGTGTGAAGGCTCTGAGGGAGCTGATGAGTGTCAGTAATTCCAGAGCTGAGACTTTGCATCTGCAGTACAGCCTCTCCCACTCAGAAAAATACACTCATGCATACATACATATATATATGTATTCATCTGTAAGGCACAGAACTACATACGATACTTTGTGACTATGAACAGCATGAGCATATCTTCCTCCTTTTGATTTTTCTCTCTCACAGAACCACCACTAAAGTGACTAAAACGTGAGTTTTGTGCTTTTTGCTGGGGAGTCTCTCTCTTTCTGGGGGTGAACACTTGGGTGGTTTCAAGACACTGAGTTTTCAAAAGCGCTGACTTCATCGCTGTGATAACGAGCAGTACATAAGGTTGCGTTCTGCCCTCAGATGTACGGCCGCAGCTGCCATTGACTTCAGTGGGAGCTGCATGTACACATTCAAGGGCAGAACGTGGACCAGAATTGTTAGGTGCATGTAAATGCTGTTGGAGGCTAAACAGAGGTCACACAGAGTTGCTGGCGTAGAGCCACGTATGATAAAGTAGACTATGTTTTATCTTCCTCTGGATGCCTGCTTTTAAAGCCTCTTGTGTTTTTTAGACACGAGGACGTAGAGTCTCTTCAGTTAGTTGGTGAAATTTTTTTTTAATTATACCTAATGTGTTAATTTCTTGCTGTGAACTGTGCTGTAATGGTGGTGTGTGTTGTTGCTCGGCTCCTGAATTCCTTTCTAGAAGCGGCTGTGGTTTCAGTGATGAGACACTATGAAAATTCTGCAGCCTTGAAAATTAATATATCTTATTAATCGATATTCTGTTGGATTAAAATATTTAATCTTTTTTTTTTAATATGAGGATGGGATGAGATCAGGAGAGAGAGGAGTATGTACAGTTTTACTGTTTTACATTAGAAATGTTTCAGTGTGACCAGAAGTACACTAAGGAAACAATGCTCACGCTTGTGTGGCCTGCCACCAAAAGGTATGGCGCCTTTTTCATTGCTTCATGTGCTCGGAAAGCATGGAAACAGAATTAGTCTGCACTGGTGAGCGGCTTTACATGGTGTAAAGTCCTCCTATGTTACATGCTCAGGTTCCTTTGAAAGAGAGAGTTTGAGACCTGGAGAGGGATTTTTTCCTGAGACCTTTGAGACTGTGCTAAAGTGCTTTAGGAATGAATTTTCAATTTTCTTATTCAAGTGCTGTTCTGGTGAGCTTTAGATCCTTGTGATTAAGCCTATTTATTAAATCTTTAAAATGCAAATCAGTTTCTAAAGTTTGTGAACATCTCATGGACAAGTGTGCAAGAAACCTGTATATACATATATACACGTATGTGAGTGCATCTCTATATATGTATATACACACACTGATAGAGACATGTATTATTTTTATATTTGTAATGTTACTGAAATTATTCTGTGTGAGATGGAGATCCTGCAAATGTATGAAAGCTAATTCTGTTGCATGATGGTGTGGTCTAAGGATATGAATCTTCTCACATGTTCATGTTTAAGTTTTTTTAATCCATATGAAGAGTATCCGAAGTGCCAAAATGTTTAGGCATTCTAATCCAAATGATATGAGTAAGAGGGATAAGTATTCTTCATTTAAGAAAGGATTATATAGTTGCAATGAACAAAAAATCCCAAAGCTAAATCTGTTACTCTTCACAAAAAATAGTTTTCCTTCCAAAGTATCTCTTGAAGCCACCTGTCACACAGTCCAGCCACCTAGAAGAGGCCCCAAAGATGATTTTGCTGACAAAAAGCACTTCCATGACTATGCTCTTCTATTTCTTTTTGTGTCTGTTGTGTCTGTTTTCCTTCAGAAAAGAATGGCTTACAGGGGAGATTCTGTTTTCAGGTTCTTTTTCACTTGGCCGAGTGATGAGAACTAAAATTCCATACTAGATTGGACTTACTAAGAGCTGCATCTCCAGAAAAGCAGGAGGCCAATCAGGGTATATATTTGAGTAATTCAAACTGCTGGAGAGAGCTGTAAAGTGGAAAGGACACTGCGAGCAAAAGTGGCTATAGTGATGCTTTTTTTAGCAAACTCAATGGAGAGAAACGACTGGAGGGGAATCTAGTTAGTGTCTTATTAGAAATTCTGAACACTACAGGCTAAGGAGGAATTGCTAGTGATTAAACCTATTTTAAAGTATGGAGTTTGGACTTGATTCAGTGATACACTTTCTGAACCCAGCTATCAGGAATGGCAGGTGTCTTCCCTTTTCTTCACATACTACATGTGAGCTCATGAATGAGGTTTTGATGGGACAGTGCTCCCCTGTGTAAGATAGCATCTTCATCTGCAAAGGGGTTCACCGAAGACTCGCTTTTGAATTGTTCCTTCCTGAAAAAAGCCTGCTCCTTAAGTGCTGGTTGGGAGCTGAAATATAACTCCAGTAGATGATATACAGTGAAATCCCCTCTTCCATAACTTACTTATCTGAATGTCTTCGTTTGCAAATGAAACCTGCTGCTTCTGTTGCTGATCCTGCCACTGTTGTTATGAAAGAATTTAGTATGTACACTTGAAGCTCACTGCTTCTTTTCTTTTGTGCTATGCCAAAAGCTCATGTTCAGTGGAAAATACAGCCTGAATGGTGTATCTGAAGCAAACATGATAGCAAATACCACCAGTACAATAATGTAAACTTCCATTAATTCAAGAGGCAATGTAATCCTGCAGTATTTGTATTAGTAGGAAGATAATCAGAGCTATGGAAAGGTCTCCTTTGGCTGGATCCATGCGTGGTACCGGTGTGGTGCTTACACAGTCCAGCAATGATGACTGGGCTTTGGTTTTTTTAATCGGGGCAGAGTTGTACTCTGCTGTAAAGCTGTAATCAGTGACAGCACACGGCTTGTCTTTGTGCCCTGCTATTACTCAGGTATTTTCTCTTATTGAATTCATAATACAGNNNATTCTTCTTTTACTTGTCTCTCTGCACTAACAACTTCTGTGTTACAGATCATCAGGGCTCAATAAGTGTCCAGCCGTAGGTCTGATATGAAAATAGGTTTTCTTCGTGACAGAAATCAGTGCACTAATTTAGTTTTATTCCACTTGTGAAACTGTACTATGATTGGCGTGTCAACCAGATGGATTTATTCAAGCACAGTATGAAAATGGCCATTACAGAAATAGGCACAGTCTCCAGTCACGATGTAGAACCTGACAGAGATAACACTGTAGAGAAACATAACTTCATAAAATCACTTTTTTTTTTTTTAATCACAGCAGAACTTTACTGTTCTGCATTCAATGAGGTCCTCTTATTTAGGTATTGGAATGAAAACAAGATTTACTACTTTTGGGTTTGATTTTTTTCCAATGGAAAACATTAAATATGAAAGCTTCAGTGGTACTACATAGGATTTCCAAATTCCAGCACGCAAAATTTCTGTGAGGTTCCAAACTTTTTTAAACTCTTTTTTTTTTTTTTTTTTTTTAACTAACCAAAGAGTGTTTCTGCTGCTATGGGAAGAATTCTTTGTAAACCTTTTTTGATACAACACATAGCCACCCCCACCCCCCTCCTTGTGATATGCTTTATTGATTGCATCTAATTTCTTTTACTGTTGTCCTATTTGTGATTATATTCCCAATTATTGTCATACTTCTTAGTAAGGTAAATTGTGTATTTGATTTTAACAAGAATTCCTGGCACAGAATTACAATGAAGTGTAGCTCTTATTTGAGACTTCAATTCTAAATGTGTCAAATGAAAGTAGGTTTGGTTTTCAAATTTTTTTAAAAATGCCTAGATTTGCCACACTTTTTAATTTTGAGGAATTGGCTTCTTTTTGATGGGTTATTTATATATTTCCTTCGGAAGAAGTGTCATAGTTAACAAGGGTAGTTGGATCTTTGGAGACAAATGTTTATGTCATTTGTTGTGCGGTGTAAAATTGCTGCTGAGAGCCTTATTACCAATGCAGCTGATACAAGCAGTACTTCCTTAGAATTTACTGTCTGATTTCATTGCAGAGTTGTCCCATAAAATGTCTCCTAGAAGGGAGAAGAGTTGGGACAGGGACACATACATGTAGACACACACAGAGGAGAGAATATGTAAGGTTGTGTGTTCTTTTTGTATTTATTTTATGGGCTTTGCTTACATTTGCTAAAATTGCCCTTTTAGTTAAAATGATATACTGCTTTGTTTTGCAGAGCTAAAACTTGATGGACTTTTTTTTTTTTCTTTTTTGCCTAATGTGACTTAGGCAGGAGGAACTAATGTCAAATTGAAAAGTTAATAGCTTCTAGATTCAAAAGTCAAACAGCTACTTGGAAAATTAAGAGCTGTGGTTGTAATTTTAACTGTTTGAAACGATTTTTATACAGACCACAAGCAAGCCAAATTATTGTTTCCTTGTGTGTGCAATCTTTCTGTATGCAAATCCTGACAGATTTTACCAAGAGTGGTACTAAAGTAATTACTGCCTTTGCCATTCAGTGTATAACCTGTTGATACGTAAATATGGCCTGAATTTGAAAGTATCACTTTGGCCGTCGTGAGCTGATAAACCAGCTGTATGTATGTGTCACCCGTTGCTCTCCAGTATGGTTGCTGACGTGACTCTAGCAATAGGATAATGCTAGTATCCAGCTTGTTTTCTGACTTATTTTCCTTTTCATGTCTTATTTCCCACAGTGTAATTTCTTGTAGGCATATTTTGGCAACCTTGGTTTGTGCTTCTTGGAAAGCTGCTGCTGCTGCCTCTTTCTGCCTGTCCTTTTTCAGGCAGCACCACCGTTGCTGTTTTGTGATTCTATGGGGTTTTAATGTTTGAAAACCACCAACATGGCCTCGTCTAAATCGAATTAGCCCAGCTGTAGTCTGTTCTGGCTGCTGATCTGAAAGCTGAAGTCATTCAGTCTGAGATTCCCAGCCAGCAGTACAATGCATCGTACTGTTTCAGTAGTAATGAAATTCCCCTACAGTATATACCGATGCTTGTTTTTGATAGGGAATATGTCTGATGTTCAGAGTTACATTAACAAAATATTTGAAGGCCAGGGAGATTGCTCTTGCGATGAAGTCCTTCTCTGATGTTGTTATCATTAAAGCTGACTGAAAATATGCTATTTAAAACTGGTCTTGGAAAGCTGAGTTCTGAGAAGTTTATGTAGGATAATTTTTACTTTGCAGCTTCAGCTGAAAACAGAAAAATCTTTGTATGTGAATGCTGCTGTGGTGCCTCATGGGAATTTTTGGTCAGCTGCACCCTGTAGATCTGTGCGTTCAGTGCCCTGGCTTTCCTGTTCATCCCAGGGTGCCCAGAGTCACTTAGTCCTGCAAGAATGAGGGACTGCAAACATTTTAGAAGATGTAATCTGTGCTGTCAGATCTGTGCTTCTTTTCTCGCTGTAGTACCTAAATTTCTTGGAGCAGCTCGTTCATGAGCGTGGCTAACACCTGTTACAGTCTCCCTTCGCTGTTCCATCCCAGAGAAAATTGTGTGCCCAATGCAAATCTTCAGATCCTTTTCAAATGAGGCTTCTTTTGTTGTTTTAAATGCACAAACTGTGGTGCGTAGCATTAGGAAAAGCAGATTGAAGACGTTCATCCATCATATGCAATGGGAAATTAGGGTTTTTTTCACAGACCTTTATTCCAATTAGAGCTGCTGCCACATTTTTGACCAGCTCCTGCGAAAACTCTGCCTCCTGCTGTACCATTGCTGTGATGGCTTAAAAGCCTGCAGTGCCTAAGTGGAGCAATTCACTGTGATTTTGGAACCTTAAACGATATTTTGAATATGCTGCAAACGTGCAGTCCATGCAGTGGCCTGAAGATCAGGACCTTGTCCTTATACCTGAAGTACCGGGGAAGCCCCTGTTGATGCTGTTACACATGGGAATTAGCAGTGCTGGGGAAACGTGCTGCAAGTTGCTGTACCAGAGCTGTGTGGGGAAGCAGTTTTGAGTGTTGATACTCTTTTTGCAGCCTTAAACTTCTAGTTTGATTTTTGAGGGGATGTTGAGGAAAGTGGGGGGTGTTTGGGCAGGAGTAGGGTTATGAATTTCATCGGTGGGAAAAAGGCAAGGGACCTTTTTCACATAACAAGAATAAGATTTTTGCTTCATTGCCTTACTCTGCAATGTGACATGTTTTAGTACACTTAAATAGCAACTTTGAAGCTGTGTTTGAGAAGCGATAAATGGAATTTGTCTAACTGAAGTAACCAACATTGATTGATGCAGAAAAGGAAAAAGCAAAACCCATTGTCTTGACTGCAACTCCAGGCTCCCTGAAGTTAGCCGGAAAACTGGATTGTGTCCCAGCACTTGCCCTACACGTTACTTACCAGGGACCTTTCAGGGACCTGAATGGTCTTTCTGTATATCCTAGAAGTTGGCAAACTAAGCAGGACAGCACAGTCTGGCCCCTCTTCTGGTGCCAGGGTTAAGTGCAGGCACCAGGGATCAGAGTGCCTTTTTCTTGTTTTTCCCTCTTCTACAACATTTTGTTTTCTCATCAGACTGTTATAGAGGTGCTAACCAGGCTTGTTCTGTGATCTGAAGATTTCACAAAATGGGATGCCACCGGTGTGTACTTGGCCCTGCAGAAGACGAAACTCCTTGCGGGCAGATGCTCAGGAGACGGGGAGGCTAAAGAAAGTATGGATATAAAATAGAACATTTTCCTGCTGGAAGGAACTGGGGCTGTGCCTTTCCACCTTTGGAAACCATTGTTCCTCTTGCTTTGCTGTCTCCCTGCTGTCAATCCAGAGAGTGTCTCAAACTTCATTTGCGCGCATTTCACACAGAGTTTGCTTATCAGTCTGAAAGGCGACTGTCTGATCTTTCCTTTTGCCTGCTTTCACTTTTAAGATCTTCCCTTTCTTATGTAAAAAAGGCAATTAGAGTCGTATCTGTTTATTTTAAACAAAATGGCTGTTAATTAGCGTGATCAAAAACCCTGCCATTGTAGACTATGGGTTTCACTTTGTAGTTGCACTAAATTGCGTACAGTTTGGTGCCAGCTGACATGATAGCAACACAAAGTCTAGCTTTTTTTAACTTAATGAACAAACAGATTTATGAGGCTTTGTTATCTTCTGGTTTAGATCTATAGGTTCTGAATGCATTATTTAGAGTTCTTGTTTCTTAATGACTAATGTCATGTTGTTACTTATTAAGAGTGCTTTAACTTGCTGAAGAAGTTTCGCTCTCTTTTGTATCCCCTTTTTTCCATTTTCCTTCATTTTTTTTTTTGATGGCTTAATTAAACAGTGCGTCTGTGGCACACAAAGCAGTCGAGATGCACTTCTCTACTTGCATTCAGATGTTTCAGCACTAACTCCCTTCTGCTGTTGTCCTTGTGAGGAAACTGGATATTCTCTCATCCCTTCAAATGAGAATAAGGACAGTTCCTTAATTTTTCCCTTGCTTCCATCAATGCCATCAATTAATTCATAATGTCCCGAAAATAAAGGTGCCCACAACAGTCCATTATCACAATCTTGCTTTGTTTTGGAAAGAAACAGGTTAAGAATATTGATGGTAAACTGCCATAACTTGACTGCCAACCATCTCAACTCACGTAGACCTGCCATCTTAATGTGAATGACAACTTCTTGCAAATGAAAAAACATTTTAAAAATAAAGGCTTTTTAACTAATAAGTGAGAATTCTGTTTACTGCCTTTTTTATTACTGTGACTATCACTTTTAGAGGGAAGGTGCTCATTTAAAACTTCTTAAAGTTTTTCTACTCAATGTGGTAGGTTCTATTTGCCATTGAAACAGTGACTAGAACTAAAGAAAATGTAGAGTTGCACATTGCTCAGAAGATCACCTCCTCTTGTCACCACTGGAGAGCTGGGAACTGCAACGTAGTTTCCAGAATTTACTTTCCTTTGAATGCACATATCCCCATCACTGAAGTTCCCTCTGCATCCTTAGCTAGCCATTGTGATGTTAACTTCTTCTGCATGCAGATAGAAGGCCTAATTGACCCAGTATTTCTAAAAGTAGCTGATTATTCAGGTATGTCATTATTTTTCTGCCTGCTTAAGGCAGAAAATCCTTAAAAATCATTCTTTAAGGATTTTGGTGAAATCCTTATTTGCACAGAGAAAATAAAAATTGAAGTCAAGTCATAAGCAAAGAATGAAGCTGGCATAAACTTGAGTAAAAAAAGATGCGATCAGACCATTTTGTAACTTTTGCTTTCCTTTCAAGCTTTGCATTGAGTGTAACTCTTGGTTATAATGCTCCAACTACATGCTTCGTTTAAATACATGAGACAATTAGTGCTTTTTCACGTTACTATATTTGAGTGTTGAACCAGACACAATTTCATATGAAAATATTGAAGAAAATGTACTTGCTACGATGGAAGGCTGAGGTAATAACAGTCTGTTTGTTCCATGGAATAAAAAGTCTGTGTAAACTCATGCCAAGGAAAAAAAAAAAAAGGCTGGAGAAAGTGAATATGAAAACTAATTGAAAGTACTACAAGTTTTAGTGATACTCTGATAGACTGACATCTTTGTAACTGCTGCACTTGTAATTTCTAAATTAAAGAGAAATGAAAGAAATTTGAAATTTCCAGTGGAGAATCATTCTTAGAAAGTTTTTTGGTTTGATCTCTCACAGCATTGTATTGACATAAAATAAAGGGTTCCTTTTTTGGTGTAACATCATAAAATGAAAAAGAAGCATCAGGTAAAAGAAGTTTTCAGATGATGAATTCGTCTTTACATATCAAATAGTGCTTTTTAGGGCTAACAATTACAAAGGAAAATTTTCAACCTTCTCAAGAGCTCTTCTCTAGATTTTACAAAATGAAATATCATCAAAGCTGGTGTATTTAAGTGATTCTGCCAGTTTGCTATGCTCTGGTGAGACCTCACCTGGAGTACTGTGTGCAGGTCTGGAGCCCTCAGTATAGGAAGGACATGGACCTGGGGGAGCAGGTCCAGAGGAGGGTCACAGGGGACTGGAGCACCTTTGCTGTGAGGACAAGCTGAGGGAGCTGGGGTTGTTCAGCCTGGAGAAGAGGAGGCTCCGGGGAGACTTAAGAGCAACCTTCCAGAATCTGAAGGAGACCTACAGGAAGGCTGGGGAGGGTCTGTTTACAAAAGCCTGCAGTGACAGGACAAGGGGCAATGGCTTCAAACTAGAGAAGAGCAGATTTAGATTGGATATTAGGAATAAGTTCTTTACTCTGAGGGTGGTGGGCCATGGGCCACTGGAACAGGTTGCCCCGAGAGGTGGTTGAGGCCCCTTCCCTGGAGATACTCAAGGTGAGGTCCAAGGAGGTCCTGAGCAACCTGGTCTAGTTGGAGGTGTTCCTGCTGACTGTGGGGAGGTCAAACACGATGACCCTAGAGGTCCCTTCCGGCCTAGAACATTCTGTGATTCTGTTTATTAAAAATGTTCAATACAGATGAAACAACAATTTACAGTAGAAGCAAGCTTTTTAAGTAGATCTGGGGTTTTCTTAATAGACAACAAAAGAAAAAGAAACAGTATACGTTTAAACAAAATAAATAATTCTGGAGAGAAGTCTAGCACTGTGCTCCATTTAATCCTTAATTCAAGAACAAGGTACTGGTCAGGAATCCAGACATTTTGATACAATAAGCTTATTAGGCACTAGCTACAAATAATTTGTGGATCTTATCAATAAAACGAAAGTTAAAAAAATCGAGCTGTTATATGAGTGATTGAAGTCTGATGATAAGTAAGATGTGATTTCTGTTTCTTCATTTTCTCCTTTATGCCTCAGAACATGCTTTGTCAAGATGTGGTTTATGAAGGGATATCTCTTATGGCAAGTTATATCATAATTGTTCAGTTACAGGAATTTTTCACCTTTTGATTAAATGGCTGGTATTAGCAGTTGTTCATCTATTGGCTAACTGGAATATTCTATTACAAATTGTATAGGGGTATAAAAATTTATGCAAGTGCTATTTTTCATGCGCTGGTTAATTTACATATATTTTACGTTTAATTAACATATATAATTTTTTTTTGTAGATGTAATAGAAATGGGGCTTTGATCCATCTGAGTCCTTCAGCAGATGCTTAACCTTAAGCACATAAATAATCCCATTGTTTTCAGTGTCTTTAATCTGTGCCCTTAAGTGCTTTGTTGGATTGTGGCCTAGTATAATTATATGTTTGCAATAACGGTTGCTTATTAAAAGCAGTTGTTAGATCTCAAAAATAATATAAAAGAAATAACATGAAAAAATATGTATCAAGCAGTATTGCAAAAATACATAAAAATTGTGTCACAATCCTTATTTGCTAGTCATTGCCCATCACATCCCAGATTCTGCTTTTTGAAACTCTCCTTTAATTTGTGAGGTCAAACCCAAGGCATAGTAAGTAAGATCCCAGGATTTTTTAAATAAAGTTTTATTTGTTATTAATAATGAATCTATAACAAAGGTGAGGATTTTATTAAATGTTTTTCTTACATATCATTCTAAAGCACTTAGAAGGACAATCATTAGCTGTTTGTTCCTATGGGACTTTGGTTCTCTCTTCAATAAGAACAACTGAGTAGAAGGAGTGTTAGAAATACTGGTCTCTGTTTCCAGTGTTTCATCTCGTTATGTAGTTTGTGCCTTTCACATTTCCTCATCCTTTTTGTTCCTGAGTCTGTTCTGTAATGTTCCATATGGTGTCAAAACTGCATCGTTTCTTTTAACCCAAAGCAAAGAGTAAAGACCTAAGGGTTAAATATTATACTGTGATCAAATATTCTGATGGGATGCGAGTGACGTTGTTCACCTGACTGCCAGCTCAGCTGCATTTCAGATACTTGCTATGAGAGTGCCTAGATTTCTAGATTGTAAATCCTCTGAAATTTAAGGTTGATGTTAACAAGAGGTACCTGAGGTTTCCACTGACAAGTTTAAGAAACTATTTGCCTGGGAAAAATGCCAGTCTTGTGCCGTGCTTGTGCCTGCAGCTCTGTACCAGCGACTCCCCTCTCCATAAATCAATTTACTGCTTCCCTGCTCTACCTGGTCCCCTGAAATATTTTTTCAGTTTATTTTTCCATGGAAGCTCAAGAAAGACCACAACAGTGGTAATTTAAAGGCAATTTTCCTTGGCCTTTTGTGTTTCTGAGTCAGAGCTTACATATATTTTACAGTGAATTGTCCCTTCAGCTCTTCCAGCACAAGCATCTTGCCTGGACTGCCAGCCAAATTTTTTGAGTGCATTTTCAACTAATGAGGGCGTGAGCGAGCAAGCACAAGCACACAGCGGCATTTAAAGGGTAAAAGAAATGTGAAATGATCTGTAAATATCACGGCTGTGTGTGATGAAAAGGAGGGCATGCCTATCCCGAGTTAGAATATCCAGCAGTACTTAGTGAATCCAAGAATACCCAAATAAATTCAAAGTCAGTTTGTTTCCTTGCATATAATGGAGGTTCTGCTGTGGCTGCGATGGGGCATACGCGTACTCTTGAGTTGTTCCTTTGCAGAGGAGCATATAGTTCAGCCTGCTGCTCTGCGAGTTCATGTACCTGCTTGTAGGGTGCATCACACAGAGCTCCCAACTAGATGGCCTTGTCTGAGGATGCTGAGTATAGCTGGGTGAAGTAGCGCTGCTTGGAAAAGGTGAAAATACAGCAGGAGATCGTAAGAAAACCAGAATCCCTTCTGGTTGAAGTGGCAGAGTAGTCTCCTCCCCCACCCACTTGGGAAGTAACAATTTCCCCCCAGAAATTAGTTCATTAGTGTGTATTGCTATTCATGCAGGAAGGTGTGTGATGTCCTGCGGCTGTATGTATTTGAGTAGAAAATGTCACCTCATATCAGATTTGCAATACTCCCAGCCCATGCTGGCCCAGGGCATATAATCTCTTGAGATCTTCTGTAATGCACAGTGACTGCCTCACTACAGCTGAATCAAAACTTCATCGTGTTCAAGGAGAGGATAATGGTTGCCACCTTATGCAGCTCAGATAAATGATGAGTTTGGGGAAGGTCACAGCTCAGTATGTAAAGTCTTCCACATCTCCCAAGAAAAAGAAAAATCCCACATCCTGCTTGGCACCTTCCCCCCCCCATCTCTGTGCTTACACAGGTGGAAACGTTGAGATGAAATAGGCACTTGGCAGAGTGAGTGTGAGCGTGTGGCTGTTGTATTTTGATGTGGTTCTTAAATTGCCCTTCATTGTCAGAAGCTGTTAGGCTGAGGAGTGAAATGCGCTCCATGAGTGGCGGTAGGAATTGGTAATTATCTTTAATTCTCTACAGGGGCAGGCAGAGGTGGGGCATGCGCCCGTGTGCCGGTCAGAGCTGCTGCAGAGGGAATAAGGGCGAGGGCCGCCCGTGATGCCAGAGTGCATAGGGGGAGAAGGGGATTGATGTCGCCTTTCACAGCGGCCCCTGTGTGTGCAGGGAGCGTCGTGGGTAGGTCGTGGGGTGGCTGGGTGGGAGATCTTTGCCGAGGCTCCCACCCTGCTTCAACCCCACTGCAGAAGGGCTGCGTGCACAAAGGTGGGAACGTCCCTGGTGGTTTTTTAGCAGGTCTGATCAGCCCTTTGCCGTCCCAAGCCCTCCAAGAGAGCAACCTTCTCACCCCAGGGAAAGGCAGAAGGGTGAGGGAGGTACGTGCTGAAGCTGGGTGGGATGATTAGAGCTGTGGGCAATCTGCACTAGGAATTGCTCTCAGCCACAGTTAAATGCATTTACAATGATACAAGGAAGGTTTTGCAGTCACCAGCCCTCCAGTTGAAGCAAGACTGAAAAATGTAACACACCGTGCCCTAATCCACTTAATACGGTCCCTGTCCATGGCTACCCACTTGCTGTCTTACAGTAAAGCTGCTCGCTTTCTCCATGTCCAAGCAGAAGAGAAAGATGAAGTACACCACGGCGCCGCAGAGTTTCTGGCAGAACTTCTTTTTCTGCTACACAGACTGTAAGATGTGTTTTGTTTTATTTCCTCCCTTTCTTTTGAAAGGTACAAAGTACGGTGACAGGAACTATCATATTCAATTGGACATGCTTTCTACAGATTTGTTAAGGATTTACTCTACACATTTGTAGCATTTAGTTGCCATGGCAATGACCTCGGTGCAAGAGGGAACAGCCTTTAGGTTGGACCTCAGATTTTCCTTTCATTTCCATTTAATTTGATTTGACTGCGAAATGTCACTTCCATTGCATTGATTAAGCTTCATTGCGGCCACCAGCTCTGTTAGAAAGGTTAAAGGGCAGGCCAGTGGCTGTCATTTTTCTTTCCCCGCCCTTTTCTGATATCAATACAGATGGGTTTGTTGTTTTTTTTCAGAGGAAAAATCGGGTTTTACCCCATGGTGTTCCACAGTAAAAAGCAAAACTAATGCAGCAACAGTTTGAAGCTGTGCTAACCTGCAGCTCCCTCATACAATTTTGCAGCGCTTTAAAAAGCAGGGATTTGTTTCTCTCTTTTCTTCTTGACATATGCTCCCCCCAGATAAATAAGAGTGAATGTACCCTCCAACACTGGCAACCGTGCTGGAAGGAGGACGGCCGTCTCTTCTTCAGAATCTCTGTTATCCCCGGGGTGCATAATAACTGCCTGCCGGATTCCATGAGGCTGGTAATTACTGCGAGCTGGGTGCAGAGAGTTCCCCTTTGGACAGACTCTTTCTAGTTCCTTTGGGATTTGCTGGTTCCGCAACAAGTGTAGAACCGAGAAGAGCAGTGTGTTGGCATGGCAGGCTCCACAGAAGACCTGGCCAAAAAAACGAGCATCGCTCAAGCAGTTTTATTAGCGGCAGACAAAATAAAACCACAACCGTGGTGTATTCTTTGGTACTAGTCAAAAGCATTCTAACTTTAAAGTGATACTGCCCATCTGTGGAATCCAAAGGTACAAAAATTGTGCTGTATTTATAAAGACTTCCCCCTCTCAGTGCCCTAAGACCTCCGCTTTGTACTGCGTGGGCTGTCAAGGACTTAGATAAATGAGGTCTGTTCATTTAGATATTGCAGAACCTAGGATACCTCTTCCATTTACATCTCTGGAATAGCAGGCACACAAGCCTTACCGGCAAGCTGGCTTTTTCTGTAAGCCTGCTTTTCTGCCACATGCTTCAGCATCAGCTAAAATATCACCTTGAAATTTGCATATCGCGTGATAACCGAAGTTCAGATTTTTCCCGGGTAGTTTGAGCAAAACTTAAGGTAAGAGTCTTACAGTTATGTTTTCCTTTTCTTCAAAATATATCAGATGTTCATTTTGAAAACACTGCGAAACTGTTTTTGTCTTACTAGCGCTGAAAATAAGCCTGTCACTGGATTTCTAAATTTGTTTACTCGGATGGAAATTAAAAAATGAATAAACCAGAAATATTAAAACAGCTTGGTATGAAGGGAAGGCTCTAACGAAGGCTCATTAAAGCAGGCATGGGAATACGAGCAAGTGGGTCGGTGAGGCAGAGGCCTGGAAAGGTCAAGGGAGAGAAAATGTTTGTCCAGCCACAGGGTAAACGATGCAAGGGAAAAAATGAGAACCCAAAGTACTACATAGTGCTTGAAAGACTTTGCAGTTGGAAGACTGTTTTTCTTTCCTGACTGAACTGAGCTTCAAATTAAGCCTCTTTCTTTTCTGGAAAGGAGGACTGAACTAGTCTGAAGAAAACTTGACTTCTGGAGCCTGTATCTTGGCTGGTGTGGAGAAATAGCTCACATGTATATGAGAAACCTTCTTTGTGACATCCAGCATCTGATATCGGGGCTGCCCTTTCACAGAGACACCTTCCCAGTTGTGGGGGTTGGGGGCCAGGAGTGGAGAGGTGCAAATGCCTGGGAATGAGCAGGCAGAGAGGGCTTGGTCTGGAGGAAGGGCTTCTGAACTTGACCTGGCAGCCCTGAAGCTGAGAGCTTCACTAGCAATTCAGGTGAAGGAGCAAGCCACCTGGCCATGAGCTGTAGCTCCTTCTCTGCATTTAACATTGCCAGGGGGCTGACAGCCAGAGGGGGGAAACAACCCCCACGGTGGGTGCATCACCCATTCACACTTCCTGCACACAGGAGCCGGCTACACCGGCTCCCTTTTCTCTTTGCCTCCACAAGCTAAGTGAATTAGCAGGAGGAGAAAGAAGGAAAGGAGGGACAGCAGGAAGCAACTTCCTACGTCAAAGAGGAAGGTGAAAAAAATAACTCAAAGCTGCCATACCTTGGAGCGGTCCAGCTGGTGGCCTGTGGGATGATGCTGTCTGACGTGCTTGCTTTTCTGCTGTGGCCTTGCTTTGGGATTGGGGGTGAAGGGGAAAAATTGGATGTGAAATCCAGCAGCTGTTGAATACTTTTGCTTAGCCATGCAAATTGTCACCGTGCCCACAGAGGGAGAGGAGGAGTTTGGCATTGCTAAAGCCTGGACACCGGCCCGTGGAAGTGCCCCCAAGGTCAGGATCCTGCTCATGGCTTTGGAAGTACTCTGTTGCCTTGGCCTGGGTTTGTAAGAGAAAATGTTAGTTCTCAGTGCTGTGTGTGTTTGTGGTTCTGTCAAGGTACTCATGACTTTTTCTGCTTTCAAATGTTTGGAAAAGACATCAGTTTCTGAGGAAGGTGATCAGTTTTCCTTTTGAAGAGAATAATGTTAATACTCTCAGAGTATAAATACAGATGGTGTGGACTTATGTAGAAGGTAAGGTGTTCTGCAGTAATGTTTCAAGAGCTCCAGAATTCAAAATTATTTAAACTTTGAGTCAGTACTTGTGGATAAAGAACGTGTGGGACTGTGGGTAAAACACCAGATTAAGAGAAAAGACTTGACTTCTCTGTGCACTTCAGGTTTTAGTTCTTAAAGATGGATCATGGTGTTTGGTTTCCTATGCAAAAGCAATTTGAGGCTCTTAGAGATTTTTAAATAGTCAGTGTTGGTATTGCTAATTTTTGTTGTGATTTGTCTGAAGAAAGTAGTGTTTAAGACTACATTTAGAATTTGGTGCTTCTATCAGTTTTGCCATGTGGTAGGAATACCAGCTTTCTGAACTCTCGGCCACATTCTGTGACAGAGATGGGAGAACAAATAACTTCCTTCAGATCTCTCCTGTTTCATCCTCTCAGTTCTAAACAATGTCGAAGAAAACTGAAGTGCGTGCAGAAAATTAAACGCCAAAGTCTAAAAACCCCATTTGAGACAGTATCCCAAATCTCTCTTCAATAATCAGGCAAAAGGAATTTATTTGGGTAATTCCTTAGGGCTTTTTTTCTTTCTCAAGGGGTGGTGGTGTGCGTGGGTGTGTTCAAAACCAATTGCCCCATCTGTCTGTGATTTGTCTGAGCGATTGAGATGCTCCTTTATGGAGGAGCTGCTGCACCTCTTGGCTCCCAGAGGAAGATGTGGAGGGGCAGCATACCACCTAGCCCAGAGCAATTCCCATCTCCTTCCAATGCTGCTCATGGCAGCTGAGTTGAATTGACATACGTTTTTTTATGTCAAGCTCATGTCATTTTATTTAGAGTATTTTTGTTATACCAGCAGTGAAAAATGCAGTCGGACCCAGGTAAACCAAGTTCGCCCTATTTAGTCGGTGAAGGGAGATGCTGTTTAATTTCTTTGCACAAAGTGAGCAGGATTCAGCAGCTCCAGCTCCGACACTTTTTTTTCTCTCTTCTCAGCAGGAGCTGAATATTGGCATTTCTCCCACAGCATCATTCCTTGTTGTTTTCTCTCAAGCAAAAACAACAAAAAAGGAAGATTAAAAGGAAGAAGTAGACAGATTTGAAAGAGGATCGTTAGCTCCAAGCTCTGATGGGACCTCCTTGAAAGTGTTCACAACCCTGTGTCACCCATGCCAAAGTCATACTGAAGTTTTCAGAACCTTTTGTAATCCCCAACATACAAATACTGTCTTTGTCTTCTCTTTTTTTCTGTTCGCTGTTTAACAGAAGCAGTTCATAGTAATTTCGTCTGCTTACCTCGTCTTTTTAGAATTTAATAATTAGTTCATGATAGTCATGTGTTCGTGTCATGGTACACTATTATCTTTGTTTTATGTTAGCTGTCTCAGAGCATTTGTATGCAGGCATAAAAAGAGAGGAATTTTCCCTAGTTTTAAGTTGAATTACCAATTTGAATGTCAGGCCAGGTTCACAAAAATTTCCAAAATAGGTGAGAGTTATAAATAAAACTGAATGTGTTACTGTTTTGGGGGAAAGCTGTGGAACTCAGTTTTTTCTTCCAGCTCAGCCCCAGAATAGATACATGCTGTTAGTTTTTCACTTTGAGATTTTAGGTTCCAGCAGACCTCAAACTTAGCAAAAAGATAAGAAGAATTTCATGAACTGAAGAGTGAGTTTCATGCAGATATGAATCAGCACTGATATCTTGGCTACGGTCATCATGTGAGTATGCTGTCATTGCAGTATATATGATAAATTTGGGAATCTTAAACTGAGCCTGCTTGTCCACTGTGCCTGTGAGGCAAAGCAGGGAAAAGATAATTTTTTGAATGCCAGAAAAAGTATTTTTACAGCAAAAAATTTTTACCTGTAGTCCCTTAATTCAGTCTGTAAGCTCCATTTAGGTTTTGAGATGCAGGAGGACTTCCTGGGTTTTTTTGGGCACCAAGCCACTATAAATATTAAAAATAAGAGGAAATCATAGAGCTGTTTTCTTATTGTCAGTAGCATAATGCATCTTTTGTTGAGTTTCCTCTCTGCAGGACTCTCCCTGCTGCAGTAGGGCTGTTTACCTCTGTCTTCTCTTATAAACATAGTTCCAAAGGCTCTGTTCTGCAGAGCTGCTTCCACAAACTGTACTGAAAGCTGCAAAATCTGCACAGATGTGAGTGACCAAATAAAGTTAATTCCCAGTGACAAGAGAAAAATTAATTCAAGCCTTTACAGAGATGAGATTTGGGGGACTTCCTGGTGTAAGTCTACAATATGAGTCTTTAATGTCTGAAGGCTTCCAGTCTGTGTTTGTAAAGAACCCTTTTCACTTTGCCCCTATTTTGAAGCAGTTATTTTCCTCTCTGCTTGCAAAGATCTTAAAAAGATCTCAAGTCTTTGTACTTGAGGTTGCTTTTGTTCCGAGTTGTCCAGTGTTTTCTCCCCTTTCATGTTTTTTGCACTGTTTGCTTTGCTGTGTGTGAACATGCAGCCTGGGCTGTGTGCACATTGTGGGTTTTAATGTAAAATACTGCTGGGTGAAATTGTGCATATCTCCTCCCGTTTTGCCCTTTCTTTTTTATTACGTGAAGGAACCGGCAAAAGGGAAAATGCTGTTACTAAACATGTAAATAAATCATGGAGTGCTAGTTTTGTAATCAGTTTAGCAGATTTTATTCTAGTTGATATATAAGATTGCATGTTTGTATGTGGAAATGAAGAGAAAGTAAAAACAATTATATTTATCATCAATTTTGTTAATTACAAGAAACTAGTTCACAAATACACAGGAGTACTATCTTCAGCAAATCCTTTGTCTTCTTGTTTGTTTAATAAATTAGATGGATGCACCAAATAGCATGCTGCTGGGGCAACATTAATTTTATTATAGAATAAAAAGTAGAACTATTAGTCTCTGTTTCTGGCATGTTTGTAAGCTATCTGACCTATTTTCTTCTCCTGCCCCTTTCACAGTGCTTACCGAATTCCCGTCTCCTATGCCTAACGTAAAACTGTCTTACAATTAAACCAGCTGATAGTCAGCCCTGGAGACATTACCCAGTGTCCTGGCAAATAGTTAAGATATATTGTTTTATATATTTGTGCAACAGGGAGAGACAGCTTCATCACTTTAAGCAAGGGAATAATGTGTTTACTCTAGAGGAATAGGCTTACTTGGTTTTCTTCCCTTCAGTTTCAGAGATATTTTCAGGGAGCAATATTTACCTCATTTTTACCAATAAAAATATCTGCATGGTTTGTCTTAACTTTATTACATTTTAGAAGACTACAGTTCCCAGAATTCTCAAGAAGTGCATAATGCCTAATATGGACTTTTAAAATTGAGTCATTGTGTTTGTGATTAGTTTTTTGCTATTACATGTCTTCAGGAGATGGAAGTATCTGGACTGGTTTTAAATTATGTTCCCTGCAAAAAAAACCCAAACAAGTGAGAAAAAAATCTACTACTTAGTATTTTGTTGTCACTGATGATGAAAAGTAGGGCTTTAAGACTGAAAAACTGTTTTAATTAACAGTATAGTCATTCCAGGTCTTCAAAAATTATGACTCTGATGTAAGAAATCTGTCTTGTCTCTAAATTCATAGGCACATTTGAAAATCATGAATCTTCTTTCCTCTGAACAAGTGTCTTTCCTGATTTTTGTTTTGGGCAGTTGGTGATGACCTTCATGTTTTGGTACATTGAAAAAGATATGCATTATTTAAGGTTTTATGTGTGAAAATAAAAACTACCAATCAATATAGCACTCAATATAACACAACTTGGAATTTCTGGTACGACCTTGACCTGTTATTTTTTAGTAAGGGGCACATCTGAAGGGAAGGGCATGGTCAGACTGGTTTGGAAGTCGAGAAAGTAAGTTACTGTATCCCAGCACTGCAGGTGGACAGAGCATGATGCTAAGGTGGCCATATGGGCCAGTCAGGAAGATCAGAGAGCAAGTGAACGTCTCGGCCGACCCCTTGAACTCTGCTGGCATTTGCGTAGTCTTCAGCTTCGCCCAACTGATGGCATACTTGGCCAGAGGAAATGAACGTGTCTTGGGAGCCAAGTTTGAAAGGCATCCCCATGTGGCACGATACCCAGTTCAATGCCTTAACCAGTAGACTGTGCTGTTTCCTCATTTCAGTCTTCATCAACCCCCTTTCTCTGATTTTGTCCAGAGTTTTGAGCCTTTTGTCACACATTAGCAAGGCCACTGTGAAATACTTGGATATTGAGGAATGCAAGCTCTCAGAGATGGTTATGCTTTACTATTGGACACAATTATATTTCCATGTCCTCTATAATTTTCCTGTTGAAAGCTCATTGTCAGCTTCATCTTATTAATAGTCAATAACGCAGGTACAGTGCATTTTTAATGGTAGTGGAGGGAACTGCCATTTGAGAAACCTCACAATGTGCTGAGATCCTAAAATACAACATTGTCTCCTTCTCCACCATCCCGTTGGTTCATATGTTCTTTCAAGATGTGCCAAAACAAGTCTTAATCTCTGTCTTCAAGATACTGTGTTATAGTGCGTGTTTCAGCATAGCTAGGCTATCTGGGATGAATTCTTATTACAGTGCAAGGTACTATTGTTGTTCATGTACAATAACAGCAAAAATACTGATTTTTCATTCTTTGAGCTTTGTATATACCCCAGAGGTAGATAAAGAGTTTATGAAGAGAGGTTATATTTAAGAGAAATGGGTATCAGTGCTATGAGATTATACCCGTGACAGATGGTTGTAACTAAAGCTTCATCTTGGTGCTGAAAAGCTGAATGAAACAGTATTCAGATTTTGAAGTAATGTTGGCTTCATTTCAATGGGACTTTTGCCTGAGTAAGAACAGACTAAAAACTCACTAATGACTCTAATTTTTTGTGTCAGCTTTGAGTAGATTTAAAAAAATTGAATTTTAGTTTTTTCTTATTTTGGATTGTTAAACAGAAAGCATGGAGGGGTTGTTTGTTTGTTTATCACGGAAATGTGTGCAACATTATGCCTTTGTTCACTGGTGTGACAAGATATAAAGCAACATTGTTTTATTCACACTGAAAAGCAAACCGTCTTGCTGGGAATCATGAAAGAGTTATTAATTTATTTTGCTCTTAGTTGCAGAGTTGGTTGTGCACCTCAAAATTTCTTGAGGTTCAGTCTGAATAGTTATGTAAAAGTTCAGATGCTAACCTTAAGCAAATCCAAATATCTCGAGGCTGGAAATCTCTACAAGAACATATTTCCCCTTGACTTGTCTAATACAATGAGTTCAGTGAGGCTACACCCTGGGGAGTTTTGGCCCACCATGTAGTGTGTATGCTTTAAGTGCTTACACTCAGCCACGAGGGTATTTTTAATTTCATCTTGAGAAACTAAACTGAGGGACTTCACAAATGAAACCATCAGGAAGACAAGGTTAATTCTGGCCGCTGTTTGTGGGAGTGTGGTGCCTTCAAATACCAACACGTTTGTTTTTTTTTCAGTGGTGGCATTTGGAAGAATAAATGAAGTGTGACTCCCGGCATCTCTTTAGTTGCCCTGAAAATGGAATGTCAAACAGCATATAATCATCTTCCTTGTTTAAAGAAAGAGGAGCAAGTGAGAGACCTAGTTTTCTATTTGTGTCAGTTTTTGGATGTCTTAATATTCTATCTTGTCTAATTTTCCAGAGAGTGATAATAGAGTTCCTGTCAAATTAGAGGTTACAGACTTTTTAACCTATGTCACAAAAAAACCCCTACATTATTTGTTATTACCATGAATATAATCCAAATAAAAATTTAGTTTTTAATGCTGTTATGCTGAAGGTTGCATTCCAAGCATATAATTTTATTCATTATAAATATTAAAAATACTCAGCCTGACATTAGCCCGCTTGCTTCCCCATTGCTTCAAAAAAAGGCTGAATTTGATGTGGAGCAGAGGGTTCGCTGCTTGGTCTGGGGAGCCAAAGTTTGGCCTCAGCCCCCCTGCACTGTCAGGACCCGGCAGGCATTGCCACTGCTCTGTGAAGTGCAGTTCTTGGCTTTAATTGATTGTAGCAGAGAGCCTTTTTTCAGATGGGCCAACCTGACGTAACCACCTTCTAGAAGGGTGCAGGGGAAGAGCTGGGAAGGTAAATTCAATGAAGTGTGTGTACCCCACACCGGGGGCTTTGCTGTGAAAGGAGCCCAATGTGGCGACACTAGATTTATACCTAGCATTGTGCTAAGGTGCCTCTTTCCTTTTAGTGCTGGAGGAGCTGCTGTTGAAGCACAACGAATTGCAGAGAGTGAGGCAAAGGCTAACGTTCCTTTAAAATTAAAAACCCCCAGCCCTCTTCAGTGTAAGTAGAGCTGTGGCAACTATGACCTACTGTTTGGTCAAGTTTTATTCTCATTTACATGAATTCCAACAAACGTAGACCTGCCATAAAAGGGTCTTACTGTCAGCCTTGTAACAAATGAGTAAGGAATAAAAGTATCTCATTATTACCTATTTTTGATTCAAAATCTCTATTTCCTGGGACTTCTGCATCAAAGTCTGTAGTGCTCAGTGTTCACAAAGATGCAAATCCAAGACTGTGTTTTTTGGTTTTGTTTTAAATCAGGTGAGTGTCACATGCTTCGGTTTTGTAATGAGAGTTTTTGTACTGTCCTAATTAGTACAGTGTGCCTGTCCTGGACCTTTGAAGTAAGTGGGAGTTCTGCCACCAATTTAAATAGGAGAAGGATTTGAGCCAATTTGAACAGAAGTTTTCACTTATCTTAGTGCTTAATCTTCTTTTTAAAGGGATGTGGGAGTATCAGCACCTCCTACGTAACGCTCAGCAGCGTGCAGAAGTAGACTAGTCTGGTCACTTATGGAGGCCGATTTAAAACCAGTAGGATTACTCAGGTGAGTGACAAGGCTTTCAGAACAGATTTTAGGGAAGTTAATTTGGAGTGCAAAATGACATTTAACCCATCTGTGTGAATATTACCAGTTGAACGAGGCCACGGAATCATTTAAAAATTGTAAAATTAAAAAAAAAAAAAAGACCAAACAAAAACCCAAAAGCTTCTCTATATTTTTCTTACTTTTGAGTTGTCAGGGTTCACACTTTCAAGGGTGGGTTTTTTTAAACATCAGAGCTGGTGGCTCCCTTTCCTTGTTAAATTGGAGCTGATATTCTCCAATAAGTAGAGCAGATCTTTAAGAGAAATGCCTGTTATGAATCTCATGATAGAATCACAGCATTTGACAACACTAAGCCTGTGTAAATATGTATGTATCTTTGCAGTGTTTTCTCCCTGGAGAAACACTGTTGTCTAGACCTCTTCTACTGTGTCCCTGAATTGCAAAGTATAGCTCCAGAGTGGCTGACCAAGTATGGCTGATTTATCAGGAAACTGGCAGGCTCTGACTGCGGTCTTAGGAGGGTATTGCAGAAACTAAGGTAAATTTGCTATAAGGTTTCAGCACTTCACTGGAATACTTCAGGTAGCTCTAAATTGTAGAAGGGGGGAAACTGATGTTCCTTTCATACTGTGTCTCTTTTTCTTCACCGAGTGCAGAAGGAGCCCATAAATACTGACCACCTCTTGCCTGCCTCATGGTCTTTTTAGAGTAACTGATTTTTCCCAAAATGCCAGTAAAACGATGTGTTGGGAGTTTGTGTACTACATGCATGTCTCCGCAGTCTCCATACAGCAGTCACCTAACTAAAGCCTTGGAGACAGCAGCATATTGCGTTAGCTTTATGGCAAGACTTTCTGATCTCCATTCCAAATGGCATTTTACATCACATATTTGAGAAAGTTTTATTTGTTTTTAATTTAAAGGGAGACTCTTTTCCTTAGATGTTCATTTTCAGACTGCTAGCCATAAGGTAGCCATAACTGTGGGTACTGCTATATGGCAGAACTGGGAAAAAAACCCACCATTTTCTCTGGTGCATCTCTGGCTGCCACTTAAAATAGGTCAGTGTTTACAAGAACACAATATAGCTGTATTTATGGGTTTTAAAATAAAATTTAAAATACTATTTTATGCATTCCTTGAAGCAAGTACAATGAGATTTTTTGCCTAAAGTTTTTGTTTTGCTCTCTTGCATAGCGGCTAGCTGATTTGCTAGCTTGGGTGACCTTACATTCCTTAAATGTAGGCATAAATCAAACCAAAGCCTTGGATTAAAAAGCTCAGCTCTGATATTAATTCAAAGGAGAGGAAGTTTGATACATTGTGAGAGAAGTATGCAGCTGGACACCTAAGGCCAGATTTTTCAGTTCCCTACTCACATTTAGCAAACCGATATCGTGCTGAGTCTCACAGAAGACGTGGCAGTCAGGTGGACCCTGTGATTACTTAAGGTGAATACAGGTTGAAAAAGCATGCCCTGAAGAACCAATACCTATCTTAAGTAGTGCAAACGAGCTGATTAAGAAAAAATAATGATGCTAGTGAGATGATTATTTGAGACTTCATTATTTGAAAGTGTTATTCTTGTGAATGTCTCTAATAAAGGAAGTTTGGCAACTTGTTCAATGAGAATGAGATTGCCACAATGGAATGTTTCGGTGTGATTTAGTGAGAAGGATGTAAAGCTTCAGGTTTGTATTAATAGGTTAGCATGTCATTTTATTTTTGGAAAGTAGTGATGTTTCTGGGTCACACAAGGATTTTGGTTTCTGCAAATATTTCGTTCTGAGAACCCAAGAACTAAAGAGCAAAACTGGCTTGATTTGAGAAGCAGAAAGACAAGGATGACTAGAAACATGAAAGTAAATTACTTTTTAAAATTTCTCTGATTTTTAAGACTTCTTGGGTCTGTAGGAGATTAATAGTGGATGATTTAATATCCACTTTTATTATAATTTATTCTTATTTACAAAAAGATCTCGATACAAAACCTGAAACAAACTGAAAAATAGTATTTCCAAGTCTTAAAGGCTGTCTTGTGTTACTGTCTCCTTATCACTACGTTGGCTGAGTGGTCCATATTAGCGCAGAGCCACTCATCTTAGGACTTGGTAGGAATAGAGGCAGACTCAGACTTAGCACCAGCTTGGCTGCAAAGACTCTGCAGTGGGTTGTGTGTGACTTGTGTTGCACAGAGACAGCTCTGGACCCAAAGCATCTCTTCTTCAATTAGGGTGGTGTAGATAGATTTGGTCTGATTTGGGAGAGAGGGAGGGAGTGCATGAATTCTTGATGTTCCTACTGGCCATAGTAGCTGGGATGTGGTGATAGGGGAATGTGTTTCAGTACGTGGCCTCACCGGCTTGTACATGGCGCTGTACAGTCATCACGGAATGCTCTCTGTGATGCTCCCTGTCCCATTGCAGCATGCACTATCCAGCTGTATCTCGAATTTTTTGCACAGTGCTCACACCATGAGTATCTCTAAGATTTTACTGCTGTTTATATCTACATTTAAGGTACAAGGTAGCAGAATAGGCATCAGAATAGATAAGGTATCAGAACAGAGTATCTGTCTAGGGCATTGTAACATTTTCAAGGTAACAGGGCATTACTTAACCGTAAACTGGTTATGTGGATGCCTATCGACAGGGGCTAATTACAACATGATAACAGCAAAGTAGTGCTGAAATCTAGTTGTAGTAACTTCAGGTCAATTCTGATTTATTTTAAGGTGAAAGGGTGTATATGAGGACCTTAGCTGAGTAACAGTAGCAGGAAACCACAAGAATATTGATAAAATAAATCAAATTATTCTGTGAGTGGACGCAAATTGATACATCTCAAAGCTGAAATACTACTTTAAAGAGTTAGTGAAGCATTTTTAATGGCATGTCCAAATGAAATGGTAAAAAATTAGGAATATTTCAGTGGGGTTTGGCTGGCAAAATTGAAGCAGCCACAGTTAGAGGAAAACAATGTATTTTCAATCCTCTGATTAAAGAGATATAGTATATGGGAACTCTGTTCTCAAACGAGTTATTCAGAAAGGCTGATTTACAGCTGGATTTTGTCTGTTGCTCTCTCAGTGAGGAAGGATGCAAGTAGAAGGTGGTTCAGAGACAGCATTTAGCTCAGGTGCTCCAAATTATTCCTTGAATAAGCTTTTATCTTTGTATTAGTTATGAGTAACCAAAGATTAGCTTCCTGGTGCTTGAAGTAACCTTTGCCAATATACTCATTATTATTGATTCCTGACTGATTTCTCCAGAAGAATAGAAGTTTCCACCTGTCAGTTAAAAACACAGTAACAATAAAATGGAAGTCTTCCTAGTTAAAATATTGTTTGGCTTGTGTCTGTATGTTATCCCTTTCCTGTACTTTCTAAAGACTGTCAACACTCTCCTTATCAAATGTCTTTTATGCGGTCACGCTCCAATTAATTGTTTCATATCCAAAATAGAACATAGCTAAGCGTACTCTGAACAATTACGTATGTTATCCTTTCCTTCAGCAGGCAGGACAAACCCTGCAGCAGGGTTTGTATATTTAGGTAAAATGTCCTTTCGGATGGATAATAAGTTGGAAGATAAAATGTACCAGCAAAAGAGAAACTATTAACACCAATCACAGGATCATCATGGTTGGAAAGGACCTCTGAGATAGAGTCCAAGCATACACTCACAAAAAAAACCTACAACCTCAGCCACTAGAGCATGCCATTAGAGCATGCCCTGAAGTGCCACTTCTAATATTTGAATACATTTTTATTGAGAAAATTAATTTTATGGTACTGACCCTGAGCCAAATAATTTTTCAACATAGTGTCACTGTACGAATAGAGGTAATGGGATAGGGACCATATTGTGGGGTAAGACTTGACTGCTACTATCCCAAAAGTTTGCTGTCTTCAACCACTCTACACTACAGTGGAGAAACTGGTTTAAAATATCTAGCACCAGATGCTCTTTCTGCCTTTGCACCTCAATTGTTTGGACTTTAACTTGTGCCATTGCAACTACTTGTGAGTCCCTGTAAACTGTGGCCAGGAGCTGTCTTCATAGACTAGCTTCACCACTAAAACCTTACATGGTGTAAAACTTCTACATATCTTGGAAGATTATAAAAAAAAACAGGATATGGGTAAGAAGATAGAAGGAATGCATTATAGTAGTCAGCATTGGTTACACCTGTCTTAGCATTTCAGTTTGGAGCACATTTTGAGGCAAATCTCCCTGGTCGTTTTTACTTAGCATATGTCAGCTTGGTTTGAAGAATGGTTTTGGTTTGTGTTGAACTAGATTCCTCTGGAGGAAAATAAAGCGGAAGCTCCTTTCCAGAGACACACCACAGGTGCTCTGAGCACTGATGGAAATACAAGGATCTAAACCAGTTGTTGGTCCCTTGAAACAAATGTGAACTACACCCATAATTCAGTACAGAGGACTAGCCTGAACCTAGTCGCTAGTAAACCTGAGCCCCAGATAATAAAGTTGTAGTTGCCCCAGTATCAACTGCTATGATCTAGTGCTCTGCCTCTGTTGAACCAAATTGCTTGCTAATGTAGACATACTTATTACAGGCAGATATCTTAATACAGCAGCTGCCCAGCAGTGAAGATATCCTTTGTTGACATCAAGACAAGGAAGGAGCCCTGACAGAAGATTTGTAGGAAGAGAATGAGGTAGCCTTAGTTAATATAATTTAGTTAATTCATCTTGATGGCACGCCTGAGAGGAAAGTACTATCACCCCATTAACCATGAAGGGAACTGGTGTAAGAGATGGTACGGCTTAGACAATTTGACACAGGCAGACTGGAATTACAGCTGTGAGTTCTTAGTGCTCAGGTCTCTACTTATTCTTCATTTTCTTACTACCTTTCCTAAATGCTGGGCATAGACCTTCTCTATTTATTTGCAATGGAGTTCTTAAATGGATTTGAAAGTAACTGTAAATTGATTAGCCATGTCCATGTAAGACATCACTTCTCTCACTTCTTTTAGTCGCTTTCTTCAGAGTTTTTGTTTCTGCCTATACCCCAATTTTTCACACCTTGTTTAGACTTGTGTTTACTGTAACTACTGTTTCAAGTTTCCTACCTCCTTAAGACCACAAAGCACTTCAAGAAAGGATTTCCATGTATTATATTTTGTTCTGAAAGCCTTATCTCATACAGACATATTTGCCATTTTCTTTTTTTTTCTATATATATAAAAAAAATATTTCAAATACATGCAGCATTCTGCTTCCACAGCCTAGGTTAAGATCTCTTTCTGAAACTGCAGACAAAAAAGCGTTTTCCCTAAGAAAAGTTAACAATGTGATAAATACTGATGCAGTGTTTCAGCACACTTAATTATTTCTTTTTTCATTGTTTATCATAATTTTGTCAACTTTCCATATCATTCCCCACAATGCTTTGTGCTAGATTTTCTTTGAAAATTCCTTTCCTCTGAACTTACTGTGAACTCATCGGTAAAATATGGCCATAAATTGCCACCAACAAGGCAAAACAAAACCCTCTATTTGCTAATAAAAGAACACCCTGTCTCCATCTCATCCCTCACTGAAAAAAAAAAAAAAAAAAGACAGAATTTATATAGAAAATTAATTTTCAAT